>OX122884.1:49314241-49781397 GCA_944738645.1 Eristalinus sepulchralis
TGAAGTCGAATAAAGCTGCTGGAGCGGATGGGCTGTCCGCAGAACTGTTTAAAGCAGCTGGAAATGACCTGATTGGGTACATGCACCAGCTCATCTGTAAGATATGGTCCGAGGAAAGCATGCCTGATGAGTTGAGCGTCGTCTGTCCGGTCCACAAGATAGGAGACAACTTCGACTGCGCCAATTATCGAGGGCTCGGTCTCTTGAACGTCTCCTAAACGATCCTTTCTGCCTTATTGTGTGAACGCCTGAAATAGTTTTTCAACAACCTGATAGGTCTAGTGTGGTTTCAGGCCAGAAAAGTCCACCATCGACCAAATCTTAGCAATACGACAGATACTGGAAAATGCCCAAGAAATGCAAATCGACACGCACCACCTTTTCGTCGATTTTAAGGCCGCATATGACAGCGTGCATAGGAACGAGCTATACAGTGTCATGTCTAATTTTGGCATTCCTACCAAACACGTCAGATTGTGTAGGATGACGATGGAGAACTCTCGCAGATCCGTCAAGGTCGGGCACGAACTTACCAAGACCTTCAATGTCAAAAAAGGTTTTAGACAAGTTGACGCGCTGTCATGAGACTTCTTTAACATCATTCTTGAGAAGATCGTGCGCAACTCACGAATCAACGCCAGGGCACGATCTTCCAAAAGTCAGTTCAATTGCTAGCTTACGCCGACGACATTGACGTGATTGGACGAACACAGCGAGCCGTCAATGACGCGTTGGCTGGCATTGAAGCGGAAGCGGCTAAAATGGGCTTGGCGATAAATGAAGACAAGACGAAGAATATGCTGTCATCAAGAAAGGACACACAAAATCGGCGTCTCGAACAGAGCGTCACTATGGGCAGCAGATATGTCGAGGTAGTTAAGGACTTCGTCTATCTCGGCTCCGCGGTGAATAGGGACAATAACATCAGTACCAAAATCAAACTCAGAATCACTCTTACCAATCGCCATTGGAGACCGCTGGCGAAAGATCGTGCTAGCTTCAGAGGCATGTTGGTTGAGGCCTAGGTCTACCCCGGACTGTGGCACCACAAAAAGAAGAAGGAGAATGTCACAATAGAAGAAACATGGATCCACCTCTAAACTCCAGAGGCAAATCGGCAATCAGAGGAGTGGACAACAGCCGGTGAACCACGCCCAAAGCGTAAAAAAACACAGAGGTAGACTGGGAAGGTTATGGCATCCGTAATTTGGGATGCGCACGGAATTTTGTTCATCGACAATTTTGAGAGAAAGGCAAAAAGATCAACAGCGAATACTACATGGCATTATTGGTGCATTCGAAGGAAGAAATTGCAAAAAATGTCTCCACATGAAGAAGAACAAAATTCTCTTCCACCAAGACAATGCACCGTGTCACATGGCGTTGGCTACCAACACCAAATTGCACGAATTGGGCTTTGAATTGTTTCCGCACCCGCCGCATTCTCCAAATTTGGCCCAAAGCGACTTCTACTACCTTAGACCTCAAAAAGATGCTCGCCGGAAAAAATATGGCTTGAATGAGGAGGTGATCGCCGAAACTGAAGTCTATTTTAAGGCCAAAAATAAATCGTTCTATAAGAAGGTATAGAAATGTTAGAGCAGCGTTTGACTGATTGTATCACTCCTGAAAGAAACTTCTTGATGAATAAATTCGAATTTTGTCTAGAAAATGTGTTTTTATTGTTAAGTCCTGGGAGTTATTGAGTGATGTGTTAGTAGACCAACGACCGATGAAGGGGCTGAGCCTAAGCTATAGCTGCCTTCCATTCTGTCTGACAGTCCTAGACACGCTGCCTCCCGATGTAAAAACCAAGCTCTCTACTAGCTATTCGCTGGACGATGTATGGTGCCTTCTGCGTTCACAAACTGTTCTCCGCAATATCCTCTACGGTACACTGTCACACTCCGACGCATCTCCTCGTCTAATTCCGCTGCAGGTTTGGAATGATTCAGGGGTTGCACGGTACATCGCGCTTGGGTCATCGTAGTGCTACACAACCGTATCAGTTCTTCCAGGATTCCGAATTTGGCCATCGCATCAAAGAGTTCCTTGCGATGAATGCTCTCGTATGTGGCCTTAAAATCGATAAAAAGGTGGAACGTATCGATTTGAAGATCACTAGTCTTTTCAAGAACCAACGTAACAACACTCTACAGCAATCTCTCAAAACTTCATCCTTCGGAATCGGCAATGTTGCCCCTCAACTCCTGACACAACATATGCGCGTTCAATACGATAGGGCCTACCCTCTTGAGGCATACAACTGTAAGCAAAAAGTAAAAAAAATGATCTCCCGTGTAAAGAAAACATTTGGAACCAATTCCAAAATGTCAGAATATCGGGAACATTTATGTGCTTGCAGGGCAGTATATCACCCTCAGCAATAATTGCGTTTTCCTCTTGACAAATTTACAAGTGATTTTACAACCAAAAGTACAACCTCATCCACACGCCTATACATGCGCATTTTTCCGCTGCAGCGTTTGCCTTTCGGTATCTGTGCGCTTTTTTCCGAATTAAATTGCAGTTGTGACAATAAATTTAATGGCACATGAAACTTCCTGTTCCATTCCGTTTCGCAACGACGACTGTTCACTTTTTGCGGTCAAAATGTTGAAAAAGTCGTCGTAGAGAAGTGCTTAATTTATTTCAAAAATGCTATTATTCCAAGGATATTACCCTTTCCATGCGCGTACACACATCCTTGTGAATCTCAAATTACAGCGTTTCCTATGTGCAACATCAAATTAGTTGCATGTTCATTGTGAATTGCACGAGAGTGAGATTTTTTGTGCCGGCTGCTGGTCCTCCTCTGCCCTGCGAGAAATGCTATTTGGCTCCGAAATGAATACCCAGGACGTGCATAATGTACGCTGAGGAGTTTGGCATGTACACTTGCATGCAGGATTAAAATTATGAGAATTGTTTAAAAAGTTCACCTCAAGGATGCCGCAGCATGGGAGGGCCACTCTGTGGCGAGCTTTCTCTGGTTGTGGAGCAAGTTCATTCCGTGTTGGCGGGATTAAAGTGATATGAATTGGATCGTGGTTTTCATGTTCTCCCTTGTGTTTTTATTTTGTGCAACAATTTGTTTGCATATTTTCTTGTTCATTGTGTTTGAGGGAACTGTCTTAATTGCACAAACGAATTCAAAATAACGTTGTGGTATCATGGGCTATGTGTTTCGATAATTTTGGTGCTAGGGTCTCTTAGTTTTGCATAGTGATTGGGTTTGGTCATCAGTTTAGTTATCACGGGGTCACGTGGAATAGAATGCTCATTGATGGGAATTGTGTCCAAATGGCGCGATTTAAAGGGAAAGGAAATAAAACGATCAACTGAGAGAAATGTGTTTATAACATAAACGAGGACACAGCTAATAATCAATGACAGGTGAGAACCCCAAAACGTAAAGGTTTTTTTGGAGAATAACTGAAATCATTTAGCCAGCTGCATTGCCGTCTTCCGTGGTTCCCGTGGTCACCGTGGCGTATTGGTTAGTGCGTCGACCGCCGCGCAGAAAGCCTGGGTTCGATTCGCGGACGGGACACCTCGCATTTTTTCACGACAACACCTCTTTGGATTGCTGCCAACACTCCAAGAGTTTCAATTGTATTGCAAAGCTTCTTAAAATCTCGACGTTCGAAATCGGGAAGAAACTGTAGGTCCCTGCCACTCGTGAAAGAACAGTAGCAAGCGCAATACGAGAAGTTGTTGAAGAAGCTAGGTTCTTGCACCTTGTGGGCTGTAGTGCCACCCAATTATTATTATTCCCGTTTTCGATGGAGTGTCTAACTTAATGATTCGCCTGCAGTATTGGTCTCACTAACAATGACCATAATTTTATCCTTAAACTCAGTTGAGAGACTCATTCTGTAGCGTCATATGAATATGCTGTTCTTCCAAGTTAAGTTTTTCTTTCATTTCAGCAAGGAGGAATGTCAGAATTATGGCCCAATGTGCAGCGATACGTCATCTCTCTCTTTTAGAATAACTTTGTCATGTGCTGCGACTTGATTCCGATCTCTCAGGGGTAACCGTAAGCCCTTTTGCAGGCGTCAACTATTTGCCCCACCTTATGCATCAGAAATAGGAATATACTTCACTAATCCAGGGCCTGTACTTCACTTCGATATTTGTTGTTTAGGCGTTGCGCAGCAAATAAAGTCAAGTCTTAAATTATCATTCAGTGTCCAAAATTATCTAATTTGATGGAGGATTATGATGGAGTTGGCGCAAACTAATATAGTGTTGCTGAAGAAAACAATTTGTTGAAGAATGAAGAAGGAAAATAAGACTGCAAGGGCCCTAACTTCATAGGCAGCAGGAAAACCAGGCATATGACAAAACACAGCTCAGGTTGCATCACAGGGGCCCATCTCGTGGACAAATTGAGGGTCAATAAGCTTGCTGAAGCAGCTACCTTAACGTAACCTAACCGAACATATCCTGCCTTCACCACTCATCCCATTAATGTTCAAGTTCACTTAAAGAAAACAGCCATACTGGTGGAACGGTAATATGTATAGAATGTGCTAGGACCAGGAAAACCAATCGTATCTTTAGTCCTGCAAAAAATATTTATATCTTTCCTCACTTGAAATCGATTGGCAAAAGTGCAGAGAAATCTGAACGTTTCGAATATTAATTACTCCCTCATGGTCGTTATTTTTTTCTAGCACAACGAGAAACTTTTATTCCTCTTAACTTTTGCTAAAGTCACCCGACTTTCGTAGGGTCTAAAAATCCTCTTTGCAGAAAAATATTTGGTCCTGTTTGCGTGGATTTCGTCTGAAGGAGAAGATTCAACGGCGAACTCTATGGGCTGTACAGCGGCATGAGCCTGGTCAAACGTCTTGGGATACAATGCGTAAGATGTCTAAGCTATGTAAAGTATATGAACACCACTGCTCTGTCCCGAAGAGTCGTAGAATCCGAGTCATTGGGACATCGCAAAAGAGGACGGCCTCCGTTGAGACTTGGAGTGCCCAATGGGGGGAAGAAAAACATTCCTATGAAATTTCTAAAATAATCTTCAAGACCTTGTAAACTTAGGATGGTCTTTTTACATCCCTTATATTATTTTCAAAGCTTATTAACTAAGAAATTAATCAGACGGCTCATATCGATTGCACCTTAGAATACCTTTTGCTGGATTCTTGAACCCAGCAGTATATCATGAACCTGTGAAGCAGATAAGTTTGACAGAAAAGCATATAAGGTCCCATAAATCACTTAAATAACGTCTCTGCGGCAATAGAAACTGAGAGGATCAAGGTGTCAGAGATAGCAGTCACTAGAGCTTGTGAGAGTTCGCTAATAGATGTTCATACTCAAGGCAAACATGTTTGAAAATGGTTATTCGGAAAACCACGGCCATCCTTAACAGAAGCAAAAAGAACAGGAAACTGGACAATAGAGAGAAACGAAACAAGGCAAGAGTACCTATGTAGGGACTTTTGCAGTAGGTTTATGAACGAAGAAGTGTAGAAGACCCAGACCTGCAGGTGAAAAAAGAGCCCTGGGAAAACTTACTTCAATGAGCGGACACATTAAAAATGAATGTGAGTCTAGGTTTTGGGAGTAGTGGATGAACACTAGATCGGCAACAATACAGTGAACCCTTGTTGAGTAATGCCTGTGAATTCGATACATGCATGTTCTGAGGCACCTTACATCTACTTACTTCGACGATGGAGAGGTGGCAGTAAAGAGTACTGCCACGTGATCACACTTAAAGTGAAAAATTGAACTCGGAATGCATACAATGCTTTGAGAGATTTAATGAGCCAAAGCACACAATAAGTTTGATCAGTGTCTTTACCGACAGATTCCTTCTTTATGACCCCGTTCTTAAAGTTAAAGGAGACCTTTAAAGTAGGAAACCTTACACAGCAATCAGTTTCAAGTCAATAGTGTGGAACGTTATGTATGACGACTCTTAGGGAAAGCTCTATTATAAAATTCGCGGGCGATACTGCTCTTCATGTATTTGCAAAACAAGTCGAAGAGATCAAGTAATGATAAGGAATTTGTTACACGATATGAGCCCAGATCTCGCGTGCTCCTTACTACTTGAAAAGTGTTAGAGACCATGACAATAAATGTTTTTAAAACTCCAGACTTTGGTAGGAGAAATCGCAGAAGAAGAAGAAGAAAACGATGAGGTAAGTATGGCCTTCCGTCCGAGGCGTCGATTCGAAGTTTAATTCGAAGATTTTTTAAGATGACGGTTTTGGTTTGCCTTACCCGCCATCTGTTTGCTCAGCATTAAATTCAACAAATGTCGGGGATAGAAAAATTATTTCTATACTCTTTCGTCACCGTTGTCACCGCGTTGTGGGTAAGTGCGTCGACTCACATGCCGAAAGTTCCAAGTTCGATTTCCCGACTTAACACCTCGCTTTCATTCACTTCATTCACTTTAACACTCACTCACAACATGAGCAGTTGCTGATGACGCTATGCCCTGGTCTACTGTGAGCTACTCATCTTCGATCTACAGATCGAAGGTCCCAGGTTTGATTCCCAGATTGAATACTTAGCATTTTTCTCGGCACCACGTCTTCATTCTGACAACACTCAAAGTTGCCAGCAAGAAGACCTAATTGTCTATGAAAAGCTTCTCAAATCTCGATTATTGAGCCTTTTATAATATGTCTGGGAGTTATGATTGCTGATCTCCTTAATTTCAGTCATAACGTCGCGTACATCCCCGAGAAGTCGTCGAAAACGATAAGTCCTCATTCGGGACTCATGTCGGAGGTCGGCGGAACGAGGCAAGCAAAACTCCAAGCCTCCAGACAGGAGCACAGATAGGGTATGATGTAGGAAGTAAAAAGTCGTACATTATAAAGGTCAAGTCGGTCTATAGATGCACACGATATAATGGTGATACTTCTGCCAATATTGCATTCTTCTTCCTTCTCTTCTTCTACAGCAACTTGAGAAATCCAAGCATCGGCAGCTAAACAACTTATCGAGCGCGAATCGGGCCAACCCTAAACCACGCGAAGTAACTCTTAAGAACCCGCACATCATAGAAGAGTTGCAACAGCAATGTTAAGAATTCCAAAAAGGAAGATGGAGGAATCAGTTAATCTCAAGTTTGGTAAACCAGAAACCAGACCAGCAATCGTCTTACACAGTTCTTTTCAACGCAACAGAGGACGACCTCGTTTGAGAGAGCACACAAGTGCGGAGGGACCTCAACCAACTTTGGCTGCGAAATTGGAGGCAACTGGCAAGAGACAATGCTAACATTAGAGGCATATGTGGTCCGTAAGGACCCGAGCCGCTTCCGACTTAAAGGAGAGGGAGCAGTTCTTGAATGGTCACAGTTCTAACTGAAAATATCTACTCAAACGAAACAGTGGTTCAAGTCTGTCCTGTCGTTGCTTCACAAAGGCTTTAAGGAGCACAATGTCTTCTAATGTTCCCCGTATGGAAATGAAAGAACTTTATTGTGCGAAGAATTTGGCGAAGGGCCAACAAGAGTAAGATCATTGGACTGGTGTTACCAATGCAGCAAGAAGAAATTTTCAACGGCAGCAAAACTCGAACACTCTTAACAACCTGCGACGAAGTGAATGAAATCTCGAATCCCTCCATCGCGAAGCTGTATTTAGCGGAAGTACCGCGAGAGATTAGGAAGACAGATTCTTCGGAAGGTGGTTTTAGTCAGTAAGAATCTGACACAACCTATGGACGTTTAGGCCAGTGGCGCCCCTGCAAGGTTTAAGCCCCAAAAAAAAAAAAACTGAATCTAGTACAAGACCCTGGTATCAATGTTCTTTATCAAGATTCCCCAATTTAACAGACTGAATATCCCAGACCAGTAATGGCTTGCTGAGATCTGAATGCAAGACGTCTTGTGATTCAGCCCACGTCACCCACAAGAGTCTGCTTGAAATCCAAAACCATTTCTCCAAGTTTTCCAAAATTAATGAAACTAAGAAAACTTCAAGCAAATGTTAAATACCCACATTCAGGGCGAAACACATCTCAATTACATTAAAATAAATTTAATCAACAAGTTTATGCATTCAGTGCATTTTCGAAGTGAGCAACACAACTTTTTGGTTTCTCATCCCTCCCCCCCCTGTCAAGTATCCGGTCCGCACCGAACTTTGCCCGATAAACCGAAATCCAAAAAGTATACATTTCCTTCCGCAGCACAATGTTGAAATTTACTTGATGGTCCCCTTGGAGGGTTGCTCTGTGGGGGTGATGACTCGCCTGGGGGCGGACGAAAAACATCACAGACAACTTTTAAGGAACTTTCGTGGTCTTTTTCTGCAGTTTCCTAAACAACAGCAACTACCACAAGGACGGTCCGGGCAACGGCAACGCCAACGACAACGATAATGTCAAAAAAGGAGAACGAACGAAACAACAACAACAACAACGGCAGCAAAACAACAAAAAAAAAACTTCGAAATTAAAATTGCAATTATTCATTTCAAATGTTTTGCATTTATTCATGCGCTAAAGCGCCTCTTCTGCGAGCTGTGAGCTGTGATGGAGACAACGAGACGACGACGACGAGGACGATGGCGACGACCATGCATACATGTGAATGTGGAGCCGGAGACGGCAGAGGAGCCAGACCGAGGAGAAACTGCAAGTCAGAGCATGTAGGAAGGAAGATTGTTTGAAAAACTTTCACCCGTAATTACGGTCTTACGCTCAAACGCATACACAATCATCTTGTAAGGACTGCCAAGGAAGCGAAGAGTGAGGAAGCGGGAGAGCATCCAAAGCAGATCAGAAGATACGCGTCCTTTCCTCCCTCAGGGACAACTCCACTCCTCCACGTCGTCATTAGGAGACGTCAGTCAGTCAAAGAGAGGCTGGAAGCAGGGAGTTCTTGTGTTTTATTTCCGATGCTGGCATATTAAGCGCCATTTAATGAAACCGCACATTCAATTAGGACACTAGACATGTACCCGTAAAGTGTGCATAGGTGGCGCTTTCAGCTCAATTAGACGTCTATCTGCAGTCGCATACAAATTCTTACAACCGTTGCCAGCACACAGTCTCTCAGGCAGATAGACGTCCCTGAAGTGGGGACACTAGCGACGGTTAACCATTCACAAATTTGAGGTAGTTTGTCAAGTATACGCCGTAGTTTCTGCTGTATCGTGTGCCGGCCAGGGGGGGGGGGGTGGTTAGAGGGAGAGAGAGCCCGCTGCAGGGCGTCTGATGGAAACGTTTACCTCGACAAGAGCTGGTGTGCATAAAATTCGGTTCAGAATGCAAGGAACACGCCAACAATGCGCAATGGATTCCAGGATGGCGACGTTTTGTTCATTTTCGACGTTCATCGTTCGTCGCTTGTCGTCGTTTTCTATCCGCTCGATTCACTCTGTGTATTTCTCATTCGGGTACCCTGCCTCCCCTCCCCCATCTCTCTTTTTTCGACAAATAAAGGATGCCAGAGTTGAGATGGAGACGCAGAATTTAAAAACCAGCACAGATACCAGAACAAAAAGCACCCAAAAAGGATTCAAGATACGAGATGTAGTTGATGCTTCCCGTCCTCCCAGCATGTGGGAGGGGAGGGGGGGGTGGTAAATCAAACATCTTGGAGATTCGCTACCACTGTGTGTGTGCGGTTAAGGATTCACAACTTCCTCTTGCCCAGGACAGGAGTTCTAGGATTCAGGAACTCTGTACCGTTTTTCTGCCGCCAGACGATGACTTTTGTGTTATTAGGATAATGCAGAGCAACGTTAAGCAGAGAAAAAACCGAGAGAGAAGGGGTGGGTGGCCAGGGACAGGGTTAAAGTGAACAAAATCATATAAAAATGGAAACTTTGGCTTTGGCTTCCCCTCCCCAAGAGATGCAACTTTCCCTAGCACGGGCTGGTTTCCAAGGACGCTCGCTATCTTACACCAGTTTGAGGTCTGATGTGGGGTCTCTGGTCTTCGGTCTTCGGGTCTTCTTGCACTTCTGCGTTCTGGGGACTCGGCAAGCACGGGTGTGGATGGAGAAATCTCTTCTTGATTAAATTGGTGTCATTCAGGAGTAGATTTAGGATGGTGATTTAAGGATTTATTTTCTGTTCGTGCATCGTTACCTGCTTCTTCTCGGGCAGCAAAATTGAATTTGTGCCCCGAGTCATTGCATTTGGTAAATAAGAAAATTTCCTTGACTTCATCTAAGGTGGGGCGCTGGGCGGATGTGCGGAGCGAGTAAGATCTTACTGATGCGACGACAAAAGGCGGAACTTGGGTTTCTTTTCTCTTATTTTTTTTTCTGCTGCGAATTGAGATGATTTTTGATTTTTTTTTTCTTTATCATGAATATCCACCCGTGTGATTGTGCTGTGGATGCACAATCTAACGCAGAGGGGGGGATGGTCGTCATGAATTTAAATGTGATGATTTCGTGAGCGGTTAAATCCTTATGATGATTCAATTAGTCTTAATGTATGAAGGGGGAGCGTGATGCAGACGTGGCAACAGGCGTGACTTTGTAAACTCACACCAGCGCAAAATGTTGACAAATGCGTCTTTTGGCGCTATTCGTACAGTTCCATGAAAAACGTCTGTCTGAGACGAAGTAAACAGACCACTGCTCCCTTCACAAACTAATTCCCTTCAAATTCAACCAAAAATTTCCTTGAAGTCCTTTTCAAGTGCCCTCCCACAACAGTCAACAGTCAACAAAACAAACGTGATATTTTTCAACTCAATTACGCCGTCTTTGGCACTTCTTTCAGCCATTTTTCCACTGAAATGGATTTAATTTCTTAATTCACTCCAACACAGGTTTACCTCAAGAACTGAATTAATTACAAGCTCTCTCGTGGATCACATTTCAGGCGTTTTTTTTCATCTACCACCCACACACGCAGACGATAGACTTTCTCTAAGAAACTCTGTTTCTTTCTTTGGCGAGAAGGCGAAAAAGCAAAGCTTCAATAAAAATCACAATCCTTTCAAGTGGCGTCAAAGCAAAAACTCAAAGTTTTCCTTTTTCCTACTTTCAACACTTCAGCCCTTCCCACCCTTCCACCCTTACACCCTCTCTCCCCCCACATCTCCATTGTCTGTCTTGTTTTTCTTCGACTTCTCCCTTGTGTTGATGTTTTTCTGTGATCTTCATTATTCGGCTATCGTCTTTTAGGTATGCACTGTCGCAACCCAATGCCGACACTGCTCTCCTTTGCTGTGCCCTCAAACTGCCATCCGCCTCACCGCCGCAGCACCCGCGTCGCCATTGACATCGTTGCCGGCATTGCCGCCATTGAGAGAAAGGTCCCACTGCAAAGTGCATCATAAAAGTCGCATACTTTGTGTACGTGTGTAAGCGCGAGCGCAAAAGTACAAAAAAAAACGCACGTCCTTGCGTAGCTTCCTTAATGCAATCAAAAGATGTTTTTGATGATACCGTTGATGTGTTTGCGAAGTGCATCGCCGAATGGCGGTTGTGTTCCGTCGCCGTTTCGCATTTCCGCAGGAGTAGTTCGTTTCCGAATAATTAACGGTTGCGATGTGTGCAGTGCAGTGTGTAAACAGTTCAGCTAATAGGTCTGTCGGCAAAGTCAAAACATCGACTTGTTTTCCAGCAGAGGCGAATGATGTTTTGACGTTTGTCTGAGCCAGGCTAGGAGACGCGTTGCGTTTGCTTTGTTCCCTTTTGAAGGATGTTTTTCTGTGTGCACGACTTTTTTCGGAAAAAAAATTCATTTGTGAAGCTTAAAGGCGAAGTTTTAATTGTATGATAGTCAGGGCTCTGAACGTGGACACTGAATAGACGGAATTGTGTTTTTCCGACAACGAGGAATTTTCGGTAACATCTGAATCTGATATTGGGTGGGAAGCAGTCGCACTGTTACGATTTGAAGCAGATTAACATTGTTTTTGGATCCGGTCAACTCCACATGCTAAGTATCACAAAAAGGCATTCCAAAAAGCAGTCTGGATGATTGAAACGTTTATTAGCGAATTTTCGGAATGGGTCAATGGATGGAATACTCCAACAGAAATGAACGAAGACTTTTTTTTTGTTGGGGGTTGAGAAACACTGCACTAGGACGCTTAGACTCGAAAACTGATTTATTGTACTACCAGGCAGTAGCCTATATTAAATGAAATTTCTTGGTCTTCGGAATTAGAAGCAGTAGGCGGTTTTCTGATAGAGAAAAAACCAGCAAGGGCTTCTGTGATAGGCTTTTCAGCTCCCACCAGGTCTGCGCCAAACGGCCGCCACTTGATAAGAGCAAAGGCGGGACATTGACAGGGGATTACTCTACTGTCTTCACATTCTCTACAGGCATCGCATAGTGTGCCATCACTAAGCCCAAGCCCAAGCTCAAGCCCAAGCCTAAGACTTAAGTGCTCAGTGAAGGTGAAGTGTCCCGTTTGTACGGCAGCAAGTCGCCTGCAGTCTTTTCCATATAGAGACAGCAGAAAAACCGCGGATTTCTCGCTGACGTTAAGGAGCATGCACTTGGTCAGCCTGCATCCTGAAGAGTCATGCCATCTCTGGTTGTGCTGTAGGGAGACCCAACCATCGAACTAACCAAGGTTATAGACAGTAACAAGTTGGATTCGGGCTCTACGAATGCGTCTTTTGATCCTTACCAAGTCAGTTCATCGGCAATCTTGTTTTCCATGATCCCGTGGTGCTCCAGGATCCAAACAAGTCTTAGTGTAGTCCGCCGACCAGATTAAGGGAGGACTTTCATTCCTGTACTGTCTGGGAAGTATTTAAAGAAATGAGTAAGGCCTTATGCACAGTTTGCTATTGTAGGTGCAAACGCAGATACTTCGCCACCTTCACCTGTTCTTCACAATATAGTCTGTGTCCATTAGAATGGCAAACGTTTCCGCCTGGAAGACCCATGTGAAAATACCTAAGAGGGTAGGAAGTCTAATGTTGTCGTTTTGCACGAAGGACCCAGCTCCAGATCCCTTCATCTTCTTGGAGTCGTCAGAGCGAGGAAAAAAACTTATTTAAAAGTTGAAAATTTGAGAAATTTAAAGACGAAAGCATATCCAAGCCTTCTTACAAACAAAACGGGTTAAAGACGTAAAAGATGTACGTCTGGAATTGGAATTGGGATTTGAACATCAACTAGTCTTAGCCGAAGCAACTCGAAGGGGGATTGAACCTGAACCTTCGATGCACTTCCTTCATCTTTAGCTCTTGAATTGTTTTTGGCTTAATGACGTACACATTTTCTTTCAGATATCTCCAAGAAAATAAGTCAAATGGTGTCAAATCACTTGATCGTGTCGGCCAATCAACATTGCTACGACGTGAGATAACACGACCATTGAACTTATCGCGCAAGAGGGTCATTTCTTCGTATGCTGTGTAGCAAATGACACCATTCTGTTGGGAGCACATGTAGTCTGAGTTTGCATCCTCACAAGTCGCTACTAGAAGTCGGTTATTATCTCGCGAAAGGGTATACCACTCATGGAAACTGCTTGACCGACCTTCTTTTTGAAGAACTGCGGCCAGATAACGCCGCCAAGTTGCACACAACATTCACGCTTTGTGAATGCAACGGCCTGTTAATAATCACGCAACTGGGAATCCAAGCATTTGCGCCAATGTGGCAATTCTGTTTGTTAACAAATCCATTTGATGGATTATGCTGACCAACAAAATCACAAAGTGTACTTGTCTTGACCGACCATTCTCGTAAAATCTTAACGCGCTTCCTAATTCTGTTCCTCCCGATGGTTGAATTTGCCAAACTCTCGTTTAAAGAAATGTCAAATTAGGTTGGGCAAGTAAGAGCCAAGTGACGTTACTAAAAGCGGATGATGAAGCCCTTAATCATTTGCGTGAAATTTTTGGTTCTGTTTGCGTTGATGGCATCTGGAGGAGAATATTTAACGACAAACTTTATAGGCTGTACAGGGACATGCGCCTGATCAAACGTTTTCGGATACAATGCTTAAGATAACTAGGCCATGTGGAGCGTATGGACACCAATGCTCCGGCCCGAAAAATCTTTGAATCTGAGCCATAGGGATAACGTCACAGAGGACGGCCTAGGCTAAGGTGGCGGACACAAGTGGAGAAGGACCTCAACCAACTTGGACTACGTAACTCGTGGTGGCTGGAGCGGCATGTTTGTTGAGGCCCAGGTGCACCTCGGACTGTAGCGCCACAAGAAGAAAAAACAGGCGAAGAAGTAAGAGTAAGTAAGAACAAACATTCTCTTGAGTTATGAAACACACAGTCATTCAATTGACTGCTGGCTTCTAATAATAATAATTGAGTGGCACTATAGCCCACAAGGGACCAGGGCCTAACTTCTACAACAACTACTCGTGTTATGCATCGTCTCACGAGTATTCGCAGAAGAGACCTACAGGTTTTTGCCGACTCCGAACTGCGAGATTTGAGAAGCTTTTCATAGACAATTTATACTCCTTGGGTGTTGTCAGCAACTCGAAGGAGATGGTGTCGTGTATAATGCGAGGTGTCCCGTCCTGGAATCGAAAATAAACCTTCTGCGTGGCGGGACGCACTTACCACTACGACACGGCGATTACACTGCTGGCTTTTATTACCTTAAATTTCCAAAACCTTGGTGACAGATTCTTGCTATTGCCCAGAATTAGCTTGAATAATATTGGCCTTCAGATTGTTGGCATAACATCAGTCATACACGGTTTCAGAAAAAGACAATTTAAAGGAGTCAAATCGCACACCATTAGCGGTCAAGTCACAGCACTCACTCTGAAAATAAATTTTCAAAATTTTCTAATGATGGTTAAGGTAGGTGTAGGTGTAGGTGCAAGTAGCACTTAAGCTCTGTCAAGAGTTTAAGCGGGAATCAGTTGCCAGTGGCAAAAGACCTGTGATTTAAAACAGACATTAGACAGTTCACTCACCCTGTAAATCACAAGCAACACTCAGTTTTGTCAAGCTCATCGCCCCCAGAGGTCACCCATGTATCATGTTTTTCTGTTGCACCGATTCACCATTAGGAATCCATTCTTAGTTTGGAGGCAATGAAAGCCATTGTCTTCTAAAGACGAAGACTTAAAGCAATGAGTCTTTCTCTAAGCAGTTGAACTTAATGTTATATAATGAAGGCTACGCTTGTGCTTCATCTCACAGAGTGACGACTTCACAGTGCGACTGATGTGGGGATCGGTTCTAGTTAGGTAAGGAGAAGTGAGCGAAATTTCTGCTTAAGATCAGTTCTTCTGACACCCTTGCAAACAACAGCGATGTTCATCACATGTGCTACTGATTCACAGTTTAGTGCTTCTCTTCAAGATTTGATACCTCATTCCACTCAAGAGTCACCAATTTTTCTCATTCATCCATCAGATCAATAACAAAGCCCGATTCATAAATGGAATTCCAAGGCGAAATCTTCTCTGGTCAAGGTCGCCTTCAACAAGTTGCCCAAACCGAAAGCAACAACAAAGCAGTCGCCAATCGATTAATTCAATGACAAGTAATCGCTTCACGGCGACATGCACAAGCCAAGGAAAAAAGAGACACACTCAGACGAAAATCCAATTGTCCCATCCCATGTCAATCGGTCATAACACTTCGCCGACCAGCAGCGAGATTTACCAGCAATTGATGATAAGCAAAATTAAATTTTTGATTTAACGAAATCCCCCTCCCTCTGTGTGTTGCGGGGGGTGCGAGCAGCGGACGCAATGCGATGTGGCGCGCACCGATGTCCGAACGGACGGCTGTCCTGGGAATTTTTCTGCGATTTGAGCCCAATTAACACGTGATTGATTGATCAGAATACACTTCGCCTCGAAACAATCAATTACACGCCAAATTTCACCCGGAATTCGTTGAAATCGCTCCGCTTCGGCGGGGTTGTCGGAGATTGCTCCCGAAATGCAGCGAACAGCCGCCTGGGTTTCTCGTAATTAAACAGGGGTCGCCCAGCCACGCACACAGACAGACAGACAGCGCGACAATATTTATTTTTAGGCGAACAATTTAAAACAATAAACGAGTCATGACAAATTTTTATCTACAATCGTTAATCAAGTGGCTCGCCAGCTACACAGCGTCTATCTGTTCGCCGGAATGAAGAACCAAAGGGCTGTTTGTTCTCGGCGCAGATCACTTGACAGCGCGGCGGCAGCAGATTGGTGGGCGGATCGTGTGTGTTTGTTGCCGAACAAGTGTTGTATCTGTATCTGAATCTTGTATGTGGAAATGAATTCCCTTGGTGATTAATTGCAATTGTTATCCGACAATTTGTTGGGGCCAACACCGCAAGGCGGCACGGCACGGTTCGCGTCCACTTAGAGATTCATTGAGGATTTGTCTTTTCGCCTCTCGGACGCAGTGCCGCGACCGCGAAGATGAGCCAAAGAATAGGCAACCAAATGAATGGCTGGGCACGTATAACAAGCATCACCAGCCGGGGCGGTCTTAAGTGAATAATGCGCTTAATGGGGGGGCGCGCGTTCACTCCAGAGCGGAACAGAACACACACTAGGCGAACTTGTTGAACGATTTAGAGAGCAGGCGGATCGGCACAAGTGCGCGGCGACAATATTTGGGAACTGTGCCAAGACGTTTCGGTACGTGCGTCGGATGTGCCTCGGACATGTGGCCCGCAAATGTAAGGCCCATGAGACAGCGACGCCGCTGACGACCAAGCGCAGCACACAGCGCCCGGGACGCTCTTTTCCGAGAAGTTGTAGCTGCCATCCGACAATAATCATGTTTGTTCGGTGTCAGTTTAGGTAATAAATTGTGGAAATGGATTAATCAAAACCGAGAATATTCCTCCGGGTGATGGGTGCCGTCTTCTCAAGGCTGTCGCTGTTGGCACCGATGGGGATTAAGTGGATTCCTAACCAGTGACAATTTGTGTTTTCCCCTTCGATGGTAATTGAAAAGGTTTGGACGCGTTCGCTGGATTTATGAGAACCGCTGCAAGTGGAGCGGAGCAGGCATTTTTTTTCTCGCCTCTCTCTCCCTCTCTCTCTTACTCGTAAGTGAGTTGTGAGTTGAAAAATTGCCAACAAACGTCTCTGGCCGTTTGTTGAAAAGATTATGCTGCCACTGTGGAAGGTGGTATTCCATGGGATGCTTAACGCATTGGCGGCAAGCTGCTAATCCTTCCTTGACGTCATTCGTGTGCTTAAATCGTTCGTTTTAATCGGCAGACCGGTAAGATGTGCAATAAAATATCTGACTTTATTTTCATCCGTGGATTTTTGAAATAAAAATAGAGACGAATGGTGGTGCTGTAATAGTTTTCATATTTCGAGAACTTTTGACTTTTGGTGAATCGGTGGTAATCCTGCGCGCGTATGGAGATCGTGGGGCGTAAACGGGAATCAGTGCTGCGCATTTTTCTTTCTTTCGGCTTGTACAGTGAAGTCATGTCTGACAGTTAACGAGTTAAGACGGATTCCTAAAAATCACTGCCCACTTAGAATTTGGGTCGATTTCACTGAGGAAGGTACACAGCTTGCGTAATTTGGATACACAGATATACAGTATGAAATTCTTAACCAATTTCGGGCGGTTTGTCAGTCATAACTTGAGCAGTGTTGTTTGTTTAATGCATCTAGAGTTTGGGGACAACTGGTATTAGAGTCGCAATCGATGCGGTGAATCTGGAGTGATAATTTTTACAGACTTTTAACCGGCGATGATGTTCCAAATCGCTACTGTTCCACTCAATTTGGACGATGATAGACAAGACCTCCGTCCCCCCGACTTAGACAAAGTCAAAATATTCGTAGCAATATCGAGTCTGAAGTCGAACGAAGCTGCTGGAGTGGATGGACTGTCCGCAGAGCTATATAAAGCAGCTGGAAATGATCTGGTTGGGCGCATGCAACAACACCTCTGTAAAATATGGTCGGAGGAAAGCATGCCTGATGAGTGGAATCTCAGCATCGTTTGTCCGGTCCACAAGAAAGGAGACCCCTTCGACTGCGACAACTATCGAAGGATCGAGTTTCATGTCTAATTTTGGCATTCCTACCATACTCGTCAGATTGTGTATTATGACGATGGAGAATTCTCGCTGCTTCATCAAGATCGGTAACGAATTCACCAAGACCTTCAATGTCAAAAAAATTTCAGACAAGGTCTTGTGACCTCTTTAACATCATTCTTGAGAAGATCGTGCGTAACTCTCAAATCAATGGCAGGGGTACGATCTTCCCAAAGTTCGTTCAACTGCTAGCTTAGGCCGACAACATTGATGTAATTGAACGAACACAGCGAGCTGTAAATGAGGCGTTTGTTGGCATTGAGGCAGAAGCGGGCTAAAATAGGTCTGGCGTTTAATGAGGGCAAATCTCAGCTCCGCGGTGAATAGAGACAACAACATCAGTACCGAAATCAAGCGCAGAATCACTCTTGCCAATCGCTGTTTCTTTGAGCTTAAGAGGTAATTGAGTAATAAAGCCCTCTCCCGAACGACCAAAGTGACTTTGTACAACACTTTAATCATCCCAGTCCTATCCGAGCTATTGGGACAACGCAACAGAGGACGTCCTAGACTGAGAAGGCGCACACAAGTGGAGAAGAACCTCAACCAAATTGAAGTGCACGGTTGGAGCAAGTTGGCGACAGATCGTGCTAGCTGGAGAGACATGTTGGTTGAGGCACAGGTCTTTCCCGGAGTTTAGTATCTTAGTTATCTTCGATCATATTGGATGTTACCGCCCGGCCTTTGGAGTTTTCGAAGAGACCATAGACCACCCCAATCACCTTCTTTGTCTGGATGCAACGGCACTTTTCTGATCAATTGTAAATTTCTCGAGCTTCATATGTGGAAATTTTGATTGTTTTTATACCAACCAAGTGGGAAGCGTGTCTCTTCACTGAATCAATTGTTGTTCGAAAAATTGTTGTTTATTAGGCATCTATGGCATTGTGAACTGGCACCAGGATTGAATTGGTTCATAAGTTAAATCTTATAAGGATGGATGTGTGAATTGAAAAGCCAAACACGCCAAACACTCTGATCATCAGCAACACTTACCGCAATATTTTCGACTGACCCAGCATTACGATGATGCACAGTTTCTACGACATCAGTCACCCTTCCACTTTATTCAGATTTCTTTACAATGTTACCGATTGCTTGCGTAGTCGGTCGATTATGACGCGTAATGCGCAGAAAGTGTCAACGTTTGTATCATCAATTTTGTCCTACGTTTTAGTATTTTCAACGCGTGACTCGATCATTTAGCGGTCCGTTGCCTTATATGGCAAATATTTAGGATATATTCTGACAAATCAGATGACAGCTGTGTTTGGCAGGTGTCTAATGCCAGTGCTATCAATTTGAAACAACAGTTCCGGCCACAGTCTTCAGTAAGAAAGCTCATTACCTTCACTATACTTTTCTTGTTTAGGTGAATAATTTCCTTGTAAGAGTGACAGTGAGGCTTCCAATGTTCTTGGAGCACTTCGTGTTTCCATTTGTAAGTTATTGTTGAAGTTGGTTTTCAGTTGGCACTACAAGAATTTCCAGAAGCAGTCCTAGCGAACTTATTTGCAATTTTATTGCCTGCAATCTTCTTGTGTTCAGGAACCTAACCAAGTTTCAGTTTGTTGTGTTTGGCGAAGGACCGCAGTGCGTTAAAGCAATAGTTGAAGGTTTTTGGAAGTTTTGCATTCTATGCCCCATATTCTTAGAGAAATTGTGTCTGGCAAAGATCTCAAAGTACACCAGCTGCGTACCCCATTTGACCGTTGGGTCTAGTTTTGTAAACAGCAGTAGAACAGACTTCACGATTCAATACTTCCACATCTTAACCTTTTCAAATAAGCCCCAAATCAGAGCTTTACGTCCTAAGTCCTAAATGTAATTAATGCTGGAAAACATTATAGCGGGTACTCTTGGTCTCTTCTTCTGTGATCTTTCTCCGATCAAGCGTATCGACGGATGACGTGTGTTGAAGTTTAACCATAATAGTGTCAATCATCATATTAGTCTCACTCACTCAAGAAGTTTGCTAATATTTTTATTGTTGCGAGTTAAAGAGGGGATGTCGTGCAAAAACTCGACATTTTTAGTCCAGAAATCGAATGTGGGACCTTTGTCAAGATAGTGGACACACTGGCGCTCAAAAATTTGTCGTTCAAATTTTTTCGTCCATCGTCAGGATAAAAGAATCCTTTTTTTCAGGTAAATCACATCGTCACCAGGTCGCGAAAATTGTGCAAGATGTGCACCTCAATGCGACTTACTAATTTTTACCAATCAACAGTCAACAACATCCCGAAACTGCAGTACCTCACACTTGGAATGAGCAAATGTAACAAAATTCACCCAGAAAGGGTTACGTCTTAGAGCTGTATAAACAGTTTGACCTGAACCTCGGCACGCACTCTCAGGGGGAAAGGTAATTAAAGATTAGTTGCAACGACTTAATCAGCGTGACATTCCGCACACCTTCGCGTGCATAAATTGAGCAGCAAGTTAATCAGTTCCTCACAGACGTCACTGCAGGACTTACGTAACACCCCAACTCCGCACCGGCCCGACCGCAACGTGACTTGAACTTCTAGCGCTCACAGGGGACGCTGCACGTGGACGTGTTTCGTGAACGGACGTAACCTAGCCAACGGAAGGGTACTTGCCATCGAGCAGAAGTTATTTTAATGTGAAGTGGGGGGCAGGCAGCGTGCGCAGACCCTTCATCAGTCAACTCAAACGTGCTTTGCAGGAAGCAGTCGTTACTCTTTGCATCCCACAATGCGACCACGGTCAGATAGCTGGCAATAAGCCAAAATCAATATGCGCGCATTCCCCTAACGGCAGAGGTTAGTGGCCCATCTCCCTCCATGTCGGTTAATTTTCAATTCAAATCGCTCTTCACGATCTCGTCTGGGCGGCCAACCACTCCCCGCCAGCTGGACGTTTCAACACGATTGCGGAGATAATTTGATTTTATCCAGTCGCTGGCTGGTTTTGAGAAGCTACACATTCGCTTAATTACATGTCAACCCGTGGCACATTTCCATGCGGCTTTCATCAGCGTGCTCCAACCACCACGGCCGATCTCCGATTTCTGGCAATCTGTCTGTCAATCAAAACACACCGCAATTGTGACTTTCCCGTTAAATCTCATATCGGGAATCCGCATCAGCACGGTGGTGTCTGTCAAAAATTGAAAGAACAATTCACGATTTTAGACTGAACATAAGCATATTGCCACCAGAAGCATCCTTACCGGCTGCGCCGGCCTCCCCGGGCGGCAGGACCGACCGCAGCACCAGCCAGCCACCGGGCATATTTTCTATTTAAAGCACCGCACTGTCGATGTCGTTGTCGTCGTCGTCATCATCATCGGTCGTGACAAAATCCAAGCCAGCCACGTTTTGTTCATTCTCGATTTTGCATCGCATCGATCGCAACTAAAAATACGAACACAGCGCACAGCAGTAGCGGCACCGGCATCGGCCATCAGGCATCAGGCACAGCAGCAGCAGGAGCAGCAGAAGCAGCAGCCCATCAGAACATGTAACATCTGGACGTTGACAATCTGAATTTAACTTCTGGTTTTCGGCATGACACCGGAGGCAAGAGCACCGCTTAAACGGCGACCTCTGCGAGTGATGCAGGCATCGCACCAGAGCCGGCCCAGGCTAAGACGATTAATCACGATTCCCGAGAATGTTGTTTTGCGATCGCCGAATGAGCAATTAAGACTGGCGCAACAATTGGGCTTCAGCTGATGGCTGTGGGGAGGGTGGCATTAGAATCGGCGGTCGACTTATCGCTGAGCTGTCTGCCGGAATGTGGGACACCGCAGAGACACCGCGCTCAGATTGTATCTGTCGCTGACAATGACATGGAGCCTGGTGTTTGGGAATCGAGGTCGAATTTTTGAATAGCTGAGAAGATGGCGAGATCTTCGTCATTTGACAAGGCAGTTGCAAGGAATTCTGCGGAAAGTTTCTGAGGGAATGGGGGGGAGGCTGAGATTTCGCCAATAGTGCCAGGGAATTGCACAGCACGATGACGTTCTGTTTTGCCTGGAGAGGAACTTGCTTGGCTCCTGAACATTTTTAGGGTGATTTCTTATTTTTTTCTAGCGGGCGCTACTGTGTCTCAGCTTCGTACACAGAGGGACTGTTTCAGAAAATCTTCCAATGAAGCTGTAAGTGGATAGTAAGAGGGTGGCAATGAAGACAACCACAATTTGAATGCCACGCGGATCTTAGATCTCTTACACCCTAAAACCAACCAGAAATTGTGAAGGAGATGTTGGAAGTTTTTGTGGTTGCAGTCCACTGAATAATTTTGGAAGCCCTCACTCAGATGAATATTCTTTGTGAAGAAAGAATGAGGATGAGAGCAAAGGGAGCTTCGTAGGTCAGCTGGGGTGCTTTCTCATTATTTCGTATTCAGGTTGGCAAGTCTGGTCTTTTGGTCGTTTGACGAGATGTATGCATGTTACAGTGGTCATTCAAGGAGGATTTCCATCTGGGTAGAGTAGAGGGGCTTAGCTATGTTCGGTCAGTTAGTCTGCGATCGGCACTGCGGTTTGACACCCACAAGAGATGAGTACTTATCCATCTCGTTAAGAGTTATTGACACTTGAAGGACACTTTTGAATGTAAGATGACACCGCTCACAGACTTGCTTGCGTCCTAACTATCGCAGACACTGACGATATCCTTTCTGAAGGTAGGGTTGATTTAGAGCCAGGAGAGTGCTTTCGATGTCTCTGCTTCAAAGATGAGCCAGTCCGCCAACTAGACGGCTAGACCGATTATCACCCGTGAGTATGAAAACACAGACGACTTACGAGTACCAATGACTAAGACTTGGTTTTCGAGTAAATTTTTGTCAAAGACAAGCTAAGCTAGGCTGAGGTCAGTGTCATACGGAAGAGAATCTAAGTGAAACTGTAGATCAGGACGTTTTCGGTTTGAATTTATGTCTTTGTGATCTATCCTTCGAACCTTTGGGGTCAAAGCTTCTTCAACCTCCTGTAAAAATAATTGAGTTGCACTGCAGCCCACAAGGGATCACGGCCTAACTTCTACAACAACTACTCGTGTTGTGCGTGCTACTGCTCTGTCGAATAGAAGCGACCTACATTTTGTGCCGGCTCAGAACGGCGAGATTTGAGAAGCTTCCGTCCGGGAATCGAACTTAGCCCTTCTGCGTGGAGGTCGAGGCGGCCACTTTTAGGCTCAGTTGCTCACATAAAATAAGCCAAGTTGGCGAATACAATGACGATGGATCTCTTAGTCACGGTTTCCGCGTACATTCTCAGCTATAGCCCCTATAGTCTCTTGACTACGTTCTGGATGTGGTCAAATGTGAAGTATTATCTACTAACGTGAGCTACGATTAAAATTTGCGAATGGAATAGTCGTCATTATTGGCAATGGTAGTTCGGTTACCCGCACCATAACATTCTCGAATCGCACATTTGATTTTCGTTATGCAGCTTTGTACAATTTGAAAACGCTGTTGTGGTGTGTTTCTTCTCATGATGATTTGGCAAACGATACTGAACAAAACTGGCAAATCAGTTTGATGGAAGCCATGCGTTATCTGTCAAAAAAGTGAATTGAAAATCAAACCTCACGATGAAATACCCGGTATTATTTTTGTTTAAATTCTTCTACGATCCCTGTTCGGTTTCTGCAGACTCTTTGCCAGTAGGCTCGAGAAAGACGGTGGAAAAGGCTATAATCCGATGAAGAAATATCAGGGGGGTACAGTGGATGCGAATTCAAACTGTGACAGCTTTTGAACCATCACTTGTAAGGTATGAAGTCTAGCGCTGTCGTGTGGGTTCAGCAGATCGGGCGAAGACCAGCCAAAGCCAGCAACTTTTCAACTAATTCCGTGTGTGTATTGTGTCTCCTATTGACTGCATTTATCGTTTCCCTTGGAGGAAAGGATTGGAATCCATCTGATTGTCACTATAACTTTTTCTGTGTGGGCATCGACCTTGGCTCTGTGTAGGGTTTTCCTCTGCCTTCAAACAAGGTTGACATATAAATACATTTTCGTTCAAATGCGTCTACATGAAGCAAGAACTCTTCGTTTTGGATTCTAAGCACAAAGCACATGTTTCTAAACGGCGCAGATCTTGGGCCTCGTTCAATTCATGGAGTACCAATTTCAGTTTTTTCCTTTTTCGCCATATATGTATTTCTTGAATCAATGAGTCAAGACGGATGTTCCATCTTATGGACCATATAACCCGCACAGTTTTCGTTGGGCTTGCATCCACTGTTTCTCGTTAAACGGGGTCGTCAATTACAGTTTCTGATTTTCCAGTCGGTTTGTTTCCGAGGCTTAGATCTCTCGAAAGGATCTTACTTGTCCAATGTCGAATGGTTCCTTCTTCGGTCGCTATATTCCTAAATGCGTCATTTATGTTTTTGGTTGTCCGACATGCATTAGGCTGCAGTTTGAGGTCGTAAAGGAAATTTTAACCATCGAAACCATTATATAGGAATTCCTAGAACAAACAGACTGTACCTGAAATGAACTCTAAAAGTCACGCTCAGCAAACATACGCTTTGTCTTAGTTGTACAGATGTTCACACGACACCTTCTAATCAAAGAGCATGTCAAAAATCGAACCTATTCCTGTGGTACAACCGCAAACTGCAATCATCTGGACATCGATTTGAAATATAATATGTCAAGAAACTGAAGTTTAGAACGCCTCTAAATGAACCATGGTCCCTCATCAATCCCTTTCCCATCCCCTGTCCCATTAACAACAAAAGTCCAAATTAACATCATTTCACTCCATTTACACATCCCTCCTAATAAAGGCAAAAAGAGGGATGCAAAATATTTCCACTGAATACTCCAGTTTCTGAAAATGTTAATTGCCTCTTGGCTAAATATCAATCATCGTTGCAAGAATTCAAGGGGCAAGCCGCACCGACCACACCAATCACAGCTTAAAATTGAAACACTTACAAAACTGTTAAGGGCACACGATTGGAGACCCTCACCAGCAGTGACGTTTCATGCCACAAAGAGCTGATTTTCAGAAATTCAATAAAACTTGCCATGACAACCGAAAGGTCAATAATTGTGAATAACGAACGTACGTAGGACGCAGACATTTCTTTGGAATGTGGGTGACATGTCATAAATTTCTCTCGAAGAAGAATCGAAGGCGTGATACTCTATTTTTGTACCAAACAATAGACAGCCGGATTTGCAGCAATGACGGGGCAAGGGGAGTGCTGTACATATTTTTTTTAACTGCCTCCTAATGCTTATTTATTCTTAAGAATGCTTATTCATGCTAAGGGATGAGTAAGTAATCGGAGATAGGTAACTGGCCGTGTGTTGTGTTGCGTAGGAGACGAGACTTACTTTGTCCTTGAAGATCCATTGTGCTGCGATGTAGAAAGCTTTCAAAGAAGAAAGACGTCCTTTATGAGTGTGCATTGAATAGCAGGTTTTAGTCAGAATTTGTCACGAACAAAGGCAATTTTGTTAAGGGAAGACGATCTGAGGTGATCACTGATTGTACGTTGTAAACATTGGCGTGTAGATTTCCATAGGCACAAAAGTACCGATGAACTAATCAAACCGAGAATCCTTGTCGTCGCAGGCCAATTGACATTTCTGCTTCAATTAGACTGTCTTTCCTCTATTGCCTCAATTGAGCGGCCCTACAGTCCACGAGGGACCACGACCGACTTGTGGAGGAGACCTACAGTTTATTGTCGACTCCGAACAGCGAAATTTAAGGATAGTACGCATCGAATGGTTTCGTTTCTTGTCGCTATGTTCTCAAATGGTCGGCGTGGCGTAGTGGGTAAGTACATCGACCAACACGCCGTAGGTCTAGGTTCGATTCCCGGACGGAACACCTCGAATTTTTCACGGTACCACCTCTTCCGAGTCGCTGACACCACTCAAAGTGTCCTAATTGTCTATGAAAAGCTTCTCAAATCAGCAAAATTTAAGGAGACTCTCATGTTTTTTGTCACTAAATTGAAAATTCTGGCGCCGTGGAAAAAGCACAGCGAGATCTTCAGTCCCGGAATCAAAGCTGGGACGTTCAGCGTTTACGGCGACGCACTTTTGCACTGTGCCGTGGCATTCACCTTATAAGAACTTAATCCGCACAACAACAAATGAAAGAAGGACACTTACTATGGCCGCATCTCCATTTTAATTCGATAACTAGAAAAAAAGTTTTTTTGGTGAAGGGTACAAGGGCTACCCAGCAACCCGCACTTTGGAATAGGTGTGAGACTGTGTTTGTCCAATTTGTTCCTGAATAGCTTCCAAGCCTCATCTCAACTATCACTAGAGGCAACAGTTCCACAAAACAAGGAGCCAAAGTACGTATGTTTGACTTTCTTCCTTGCTCATCAGGCTAGCGACCCGTGTAAGATGAGCTGAGGTTGCCTCTCATCCTCAACGGTCCTGGGTCATCCAAGCCAAGTTTTCTATCGTCCGCGATCGCTTGGTCTTTCTACCGAAGTCTTGGTCTTCCTCTTCTCTTCGAATCTGGAGGTTGGGATTTGAAGGCCCTCTTCTTTGGATTGTTGTTGTTCACTGACGACGCTCGAAGGGATGAAACTAGTGTGGTTGACGGTATTTTTTACCTTCCGGAATACATCTACATCTTGATTCAGCACGTAGGATTCGCGGTTGTGTCTTCGTCCTCCTCACGGACTGAACCATATATCCGCCTCAGAATTTTCCTCTCGGAGGCCCCAAGAATTCTTCCACTCATTTAGCTTGTCGTCCAGGTTTCGGCTCCGTTTAAGACTGACTGACGGGATAAGCGTCTTCTAAAGCATGATCTTGTTCCTTTCACTTTGAAGTTTTGACTTTAGTTCTTTAGTTAAACCGAAATAGCATCGATAATCCTACGACATAGCAAGCCATTCATTTCGTGGTTCCAAGTTGGTAGCGCTGGCATTTGACATCTGCCAAACGCAGCTGATGTCGCTGATGAGTTCAATATTAGCTGAATGCTTGCCATTTACGATGATGGATCGTTTAAGAACCGAGGATCGACTAAAAAATACATACAGAGGACCTTTACCGTAAGCAATCGGTGAAATTGAAACAAAATTTTGAGGGAGTGGAAGCGCTGCTTACCTCATAGCACATAAATTTGGACGCGACTAAAAGCGGATGAGGAAGCCACTAGTCTTTTTGAGAGAAAATGTCTGCGTGCGATTTTCGGTCCTGTTTGCGTTGATGGCATCTGGAGGAGGAGAATGATGAATTTTACGGGCTGTACGGCGGCATGAGACTGGTCAAGCGACTTCGGATACAACGCTTAAGATGGCTAGGCCATGTAGAGCGTATGGACACCATTGCTTCGACCAGAAAAGGCTTCAAATCCGAGTTATTGGGCTAACTCAACAGACAAGGGTTTAGGTTGAGATGACGCACACAAGTGGAGAAGGATCTTAACCAACTTTGAGGAAGCTGACGAAAGATCGTGCTAGCTAGAGAGGTACATATATGTAGGTTGAGGCTCAGGTCCATCCTGGACTGTAGCGCGAGTTAAAGAAAAAGATGAAGGAAGCGCTCCTGATTTCGTAAAGTCTATGTACTCGGAAATGTTGATGCTATTTGTGCAAGTGCAAGTGTGATCGACCGATGATCTGAATTTATCGATTTCCACAGAGTGAGGATGGGAACAAGCAAAATTGCGCATCTTGGGCTTAAAAAATGCACCAAAGAGGTGCCCTTGCATGCGGGCAAAGTGATTGTTTTGTGTACTCTGCGTTTGAAAGGAGTCATTGGTCAATATTTCTTTGAAGTCACCAACGGGCTTACGGTTATAGGCAATTTGGAACAATATGGTCGAACGGTAATCAATTTCTTAGGCCGGCGATTCAGGACGATGACTTAGACAATATGTGGTTCCATAAAATCATAACCAACAACAACTTTATTGTGTTTCCTGGTTGACCTCAAATGGCCACCACGATCATGTGATTCGACACCGTTAGATACAGGCTTACGCAAATAAATAAAACCAAAAAACGAATTACTACTTTCAAGTTGTTCCTAATTTAAAATGAAACAGAGCTAACTCGATCAAGAAATTAATATATGTCAAAACCAGAAGGAAATCCTTTGTACAAATTTTTATTTATATCTATACAAGGACACGCTCCATCCAAAATGCGTTGCTTTCCGTTCCGATGAAGTCATGAAATATTTTTATCTTCCATATCCTGAGTATATGTTACTTTCGCCTTCAGTTCATAAAATTGCAGTCACCCCAAATTGCATTTCTGCAAGAAATTGATCCTCGAATTTATTTGTATTTCAATGAAAAACCCAAATTTATTCCCAGAAAAAGGAATGCTCACACACACACAAGCACCTGTTCGACGAACGGTTGAAGCAGAATGCACATTGGCCACGAATGAATAATTTAAAGAATCGTATCTACAAGATGAGCACCCATCTGAGCACCAATGTGCACGAGAAAGTGTCCTTCTTCGTAAACTTCACTGAGGCGCCCCCCTTCAAGCGCACACGAGCAGCCGTACTCCTTTATCGAAAATTAAACTGCTTATTGCCGTCACAAGTTCTCCGGTACTCATTCATTAAAATCTTTAAGTGCATCACATTTTACTCCATACTACCGATTGTACGATGCGACGCCACCGCACCACCCCCTCCTTTCAGTGGCGAAAGCTTTCTCGTAAAAGCTTCCACCCTCTCGTAAACGAAAGCAAACATGTTAACGATACTCTCTTTCTCTCTCTCTTTCGCTCTCACTCTCGCCTGCGCTACACAACACACCACCAGAACCCAGTCCAACCGACGGAAAAATTACTCCCAACCGAGCACCGGCTCGACGACCCACCACCTAGTACGAGCCAACTATTTATACCCGCCGGCATTCAAATGGGACCCCTTAGTGCATGCACAGCCATATCGCCGTACAATCGCAGTCCTTGGCAGCGTTGCGGTAATCTACATGGGCCCGCCGAGACGAGCTTCCTCCCTCCCAGAACCAGTCGCTGAATGAATCTATCAAAGGTAAACAAACGATGTAAGAGCCAGTGTGTTCATTTACCAAACAAATCGCGTATCCGCATCCGTTGGAATGTTTCGCTCGCCACTTCGGGTGGCAACGGCGGCGCACGGCCGTCGATGCCGGCTAACGCACGGGCTTGACATTGCGTTCCCCATTTGCCAAGTGCGTGCGTGCACCGCTGCCAGCCGGCCGTCGCGTCTCGCCATGTGCTGGGGTACACGCCGCCAACCGGGAACTTAACAAATCTGCCAAAGTATGAATAATTCCCCTGCCGGCATTTTTCCAACCCGGCGCTGTATCTAGATACACCGACCGACCCTGTGTGTGTGTGCGCGCATTTGTAAGCAACAAAAAATAACTGAGAAGTTCGCAAAAGTCAGTAGATTCGCTGGTTGTGTGGGGCTTCTAGCTCGACGTCCTCATCATCATCATCATCTCATCTGCAAAAATGAGTAGATACAGTAACCGTGCAGGCTCCACACACAGCTACATACGAATCGACTAGGGCCCCAGCAGCAGCAGCAGCAACAACAATGACGGCTTCAACTGCGAACAAGAAATGTTGAGCGACGGTACAATAAAAGAAAAGAAGTGTGCCCGAGCAGCGCTCCATACACAAACGGTGGAGGCGAACCGAAACCAACATTATTTGACAAAAAAGAGCAAAAAAAAAAAACTGCAATGAAAGCAACTACGAATACGAGGACGAGTCTACGAGGACGACGGCGATGGTGATGGCGCGGAGAAGAAGTAAAATGAAAAAAAGTTACAACACCAGAGCACCATCAGCAACCGTCGCCGAACGCGAACAAAAACAAAATGCAAAAGAATACAACACAAACTGCTCCAATGAGAGGGGCGCCGAGCGACAACGAAGCCCGCCCGGACCACTGACTGACATCAGCCGGCTCGCTCGGCGCAACGAACTTCACAACCAAACCACAACCAGTCGGTGGGAAAGTGTTGCCGGAGTGCTTCTTTTGCGGAGTGTCGGTGGAGCTTTTGGGATGAATTTTGCTTTCTGCAGGAAGGATTAAGGGAATGTGAAGGTTTTTCGGTGCTTGACGTTAAATTATGCTTCGAGGAGGAATCGAAACTGAGCATGGTAGGAACACTAAATGTTTGTTATTCTTTTCTTAAGTGTAGATTTTACTTGGAAGTTACACTTATTAATGAGAAGACACTTTTCAATTCTAGAAGCTGATCCTCTGACATATCAGAGGATCATATCACCTAAAGGTTGTATTTTAAGGGTGTATATTGGAAACTGTTAAATTGTTTCAAGTTGTCGATTTATTTAAGAAATGTCGAAATTTAAGTATTTAAGTATCAACTTGTGGCGTGGACTGGTGATGCTAGCCCACGAATTGCAGCTTGACTCGCACCATCATGACTTTATAATCTTTCCCTATATTTTCAGTGAGCACAGCAAGCAGAGCACAACAAGTAGATTGAACTCCTTCATGAATTAAGGAGTGTCTGCTATTTTTAAAGAAAACATCTTTGTTGCGTTATCGTAATGCTTTGGATTCAGAGACTTTAAGAATCAGAGTCTTATTTTAAACACACAAGACATGGTTCCAAACGTACAGTTCGCCTTTAAATCTTCTACTTCAAACAACATTTACTTAAAAAGCACCATAAGTATCAAGCAGCAGTTTCTTCTACTCCTTTCAATAGCATTTATGTCACAAGAACGAAATGTTTCACATGACGGAAGAAGGCTTATAAAATAAAGGAACTCCTTTTTAACCTCTCAGTGTCTACCTGTGTTCTAGGGCCTTTTGTTAACCTGTCAGAACAGTGCTTCCTCTTATTGACAATGAAAACTCAGACCCATTTCCGATTATCTCGCCCAAATGGAAATTTTCTCTGTCAAAATGTTGTACCTCTCATTCTTTCCAATGCAGAAAAATAGGACCAATAAATAAGAAATCCTTTCTCTCAAAGCGCTAGTCTCAAAAGACAGCACGACTTAAATTCTTTCTAGAATCAGTGTTCTGTGCATTTCAGGGATTGACGAAATTGTGTGTAATTGCATTTTCCTTCTTTCCCATGACTTCATTTTTCTGACGTTTTCATCGTTCGATTAGCACAGCGCATGCAACATCGATAATGAAAACGTGAAATAGGAAATGTAACAGCAAACGCAAATTCAGGCTCACCCTTGAACTGAAACTGATCAGTTTTAGTACCCACCTCCGTCTCACACAACATAGTCAAAAGTTTCCCATTTTGAAAGGGACTCTATACAGCAGTCCAATTTTTGCATTCAAAACACTCATTTAATACAAATTTTATAAAAGTGTTATCGACTCCTTTCTACCCAACACCAGTTAAGCCGTTGTCATATCTGCGTTGTTCCTGGCACCAAATGATTTGTAAAATGGCTTTCTAGATGTCACCATTCGAAGTTGGCGTAAAACGACACGACCCATCTACTAACAAAGCATTGGCAAATTGTGCCTTGCAAGAATCTAGGTCCCAGTTCCCAGTTCTCCTACAGATTACTCTCAGACCTTCAAGTTTCAAGTATAATATCCCTCATAATGTCTGCCACTGAAAACACATGTCAGACGCGGTCAAAGAAAACATTACATGCACTAAACGATTCCTTAATTAAAGTACTTTACTCAGAAACATACATTTTCAAAAAAATATCGAGTAATGATGCCTACAGCCAATAGACAATACATTTCCTTGAAACACTGTTCACAGCCACTAGCACCATCTACTGGAGTTTTGAATAATTTCGAATTTATAAAATGCATCTGGTAATAATTAAATTGGTTGGCATTACAGTCCACAAAGGACCAAGGTCTGGCTTAGTCAGTCGACTACTCCTGCTGTGATCAGGAGTAAGAGAAGGTCTACAATTTGTTGCCGACTCCAAAAGGCAAGATTTGGGAAGCTTTGCGTGGACAATTAATAGTCTTTGAGTGTTGTCAGCAACGCAACAAGAACTCTCATTGGAAACCTACTTGTCAAGCGTACCTTAATCAAGATACATATATAAGCTACTGATTAAAAGGTTTACTTTGTTGCAGTCAGAATTATCTTATAAAGAGGAGGTAAGTTTAGTGCGCTCGTAATAGTGAAGATTTCCACCTTATTCTTCTTCTTCGTATGACGCTACTGTATAGAGTCGGCCAACTGGCCTTTAATAGTAATAATAATTTATTGAGTTGCACTACAGCCCACAAGGGATCAGGGCCTAGTTTCTACAACACCGACTCTTGTTGTGCGTGCTACTGTTCACTCACGAGTAGAAGGGACCTAAAGTTTTTTGCCCACTCCGAACGGCGAGATTTAAGAAGCTTTTCATACACAATTGATATTCTTTGAGTGTTGTCAGCAACACGAAAGAGGTGGTGCCGTAAAATAAATTCGAGGTGTCCTAATCCTAGGCCTTCTGCGCGGCGTTCGACGCACTTACTACTACGTCAAGGCCACTACCACCAACAGGCCTTTACATCTTGCAAATCTTTACCCTGCTATTTTCAATATCGCACTCCAAGGTGCTTGGGGTCCTTCTCCACTTGTGTGCGCCTTCGAGTTCGTGGCCGTCTTCTATTGGGTTGTACCACTAATTAAGACTTCAAAATTCTTCGGGCTGGTGTAGAGGTATCATGCGGACCTACAGTTCGTGGTTGAATTTTCTTCTCCAAAAACCATTAACGCAAACTGGGACAAGGATTGAATGAGGAACTTTTCGCTCGAAATACTTCTTCTTGAGAATGTCCAGGCTTCTCCGCCACAGAGCAGAACGGGGAGGATCAAGGTGTCCTATAATGTTGGCTTTGTCGTTGGAAAGACGGCCTCACTACTTAAGGCCTCCTTGTCTCTTAAGTCCAAGGAAGCAGCGATCGGCAAGAGTTATTCTGGGTTTAGTCTCGGTACTGATGCTATACTTGAAAGCTGCGGAAGACGAAGTTCTTCATTTACTTGAAGTTATAGCTGTCTGTGCTCACATTCTGGCTGAGAGGTTTCTACCTGCACTCGGTCAAAAATCAAGTTGTCGAAAAAATAATTCTTAAGTGTTCCTTCTTCTTTGTTTGGCGCTACAGTCTTAAGGGACATGTGCCTCAATCGTCTTTCACACTAACTTGTTGCCATATGCAATGTTTGTTATCGAAAGTTTTTGAAAACTTAATATTTAAATAAAACTGCATTATGTGAATAGGGATGATCCAGTCTTCAGATGTACAGAATTCTAAAAAGCCAAAATTCGGAAATGTCCAAAATGCCGAAACTTCAAAACAGCAAATGCCCTAAAGGCCCGAAAGTCAAAATAAGGACTTTGAGCTCACAATCCTGCAAATTGCAAATTAATAATACAAACAAATTTCGTTTTCATTTTCCAAATTTCCCAAAAAATCCAAGTTCTACAGCAGTATCTTAGGTAAATTTATTTTTTGCGAGATGTTTGAATTTTTGACTTCTGCCTCCAACACGATTCAACCATGTAGACCTGTCAGAAGACAAGCAGTTTCAATAAAGGACGTAAGACAGCCTCTATTAAGAGGGGCACACTCTCGCAGAACAACTCGAAAGTCATATGTGCAAAATAGTCAAAAATATATGTTCAGTTGAAAACGAAAAAAATTGTGACTCTTACCAAAAACATCACAAAACTGGAGCACAGTCCCGCTTATGCGCATACCTTAGCACCAACAAATCACTCCCCTTCATTCACTAAACTACCATCAGCACACATCGCCATCGCATCGACAACACTCGCATACAACCAGACAAGACCAAACAACAACTTGGTTAGCCGGCAAAACTTGAACGGCAAACCGAACGTATACGTAACCAGAGGAACACGTTTTTCCCTCGATTCCATCCATCGACGACTGCTGCCATCGCCTCGCCATCGCTATCCGTTGCCGCTTGTCTCGGCGCTGGTACGTCCGTCTCATCAGTTTAAGATTCGACTCGACAGTGGGAGGACGCCGTCAGGTTATACCTCAACAAATTCGCGTCGTGTAACACACAGCCAGAACAAGCGGACACAGCACACACAGAAGACTTCTGAAGAAGCGCACTTCTTGCGGCGCACCGTCCAGCCGTGTGTAATCGAGGTTGTGTGACTTTCGTGCTTTCGTGCAGTGAACTATTTTGTATGAAGTTTTGATCCATCCTTTACGACCGTCTTCGAGTCTTTGAGCCGTTGAGTCGCCGAGTCTTCGAGAGTCGAGCGGGAGCGTGCCCGCGCCCGTTGTGAATGAAATCGTCTTCGCCTCCGTGTGGGCGGCAGCGGCGAGTGAGTGAGTGGTAAACAGTTGCATCGGCACAAATGTCAGAATGCCGGTTGTTGTTGTTGCAGCCGTAAACTAGTGTCGGAAGTATGCGGTGCAGTTAGTGTTAATGCTGTCCAAACGCAGCAAGAGACACGGAATCTAATTAAAGGAAAAGGAAACGTTTTCCCCATCAAGTGGCGGTGCGAAGTTTTCCTATCCGGTTCTACTGCTGCTGGTCAAATCGAGGCTCCGTGCACACGGCCAGCGAGCGCTGCACAAACAACACGGCTCCAGCTCTAGATCTATAGGAGTCCCCAAAAACCGGTCCAGCGGAGAGTTTACGTAGAGTCGTCCCATCGGGCCTGGTGGTGCCGTGGACTTGCCGAAAGGAGTTCGGGAAGGAGATTCTTGTGCCATAGCTTCGGAGCGTAGTTCTGCGGAGCTGTCGTTGCCCGTTGCACGTTGCCAGTGGTTCGGTGCATTTGCCGCCGCCTGTGGGTTCATCGTCGTGTCTTTCGTTTTGTGTCGTTCTCTTTTTTCGTGGGCCATGGACTTCTCCTAATGCTTCGGCCTCCAGAGCTCACTCCGCGTGTCTTGCCATTACGATTATCCTCAGCACTGGAGGAGCACTCTCCCCGCAGGAGTTTGTAAGTCATAGTCGGCCGAAAGTGATACATCTCTTCGTGTGTCGTTTTCGTGTACATTTGGCTCTTCTGCTCGGTGGCCCGCGCGCCCCGTTCCCGACTCACAGAGCCAGTCAACTAGCCAGCATCAGTAACAGCAGAAGCAGCAACGTCGGAGCAGTGATCGTCGTGCCGGCAGCGGCAACGGCAGGACACAAGTGAGGAGCAAGGAGTTCCTTGTACAACACACACCACATACGTGCCATTGAGCGACTGGTGCAAGGTGCGATAATGGCTAAATGAATGTCTAGTACCTTCGGTCTCTCTAGGTCCATCGGATGCTAAATGCCTAAATGCGATTCTTCCGTTCCACTCGCGGTCATGTTGTGCAGCAACAACAGCAACAGTAACAGCAGCAGCAGCAGCGGCAGGATTGTGTGGGTGCCGCGAGCGAAATACCATCGCAGTCCAGACCAGTAACCAGTGTCAGTGCTGGAATATCGTCGGAAACAGTCAGCAGAGACGACCCCGACGTTCCGTGATTTACTATACGTCAGCAGTGTCAAGAAGTGGAAACGTATAAATTTGAATAAAGTCGAAAAAAATACAGGAAGAAAAAAAGAAACGGGAAAGAAAACACCGAGAAGAAGTGAGAAGAGAAGGAGAGCGAGGAAGAGAGTGTCAGAGAGAGGGTGTTCTTGTGGGCGGGGAGGGAAAAACTGTGCTCTCGGGAAATTCTAACAAGTGCAATCAGTGTATTGGTGTAACTCGTGTGTAATTTGTGTGCTCAAGTGCAGTGGTAGTGTGCGTCACAGCAGATACGTGAGTGAGTGCAGTGAGTTTGGGGAGCTTTGCAACGTTGCCAGTGCCAGTGTAAGTGCCAGAAGAAGGATTCTTGCCGTTTTGTGCCCACATTTGACAGTCATTGGGTGGTTTTGTTTGGATTAACAAATTTCCCGACCTCGTCGTCGTCGTCGACTTCACTGATTTATGGTGAGTTGTGTTTTATTTAAAATGTTCATAAATACAAATAAGTATGAATTGTTTATGTCCTTCCCTGAGATGTCCTCTGAGCGGGACGCGGCCCGACTGCGACTGTGGTTGTGAATTGAATTTGAATGCAGGAGGTTCTGGAAAGTTCATCGCAAGTTGGCTTCTAGTAGATTTTATATTCCTCCCCGCCCTCCCCACAAACTGAGGTTTGGAACACGTTGTGACAAACTTTAAGATGGAATTATGGGGGAGGAAGATTCGTTTCCGGTAATATAATGAATTGCTTTTGTCCCTAGGGTAGAGTAGCCTGGCTTGGAAATGGAATGGTTTTTAGTCCCTGGGGCACTGAGCTTCATTTAATGACTGTCTCTTGGAGCGTGTTCTTGGTGCTTGGTGGGTTGGTTGAGACTGATCTAGTTGTCTGTAGAATGATCTCTGCTCTTGTAGAGAAGTGAATTTGAAATCTTTTGATTGTAGAAGTGACTCATGCCTATTCAGAGACAGATCTTGTGTCAAGCATTGCATTGATTTTTTGATGAGTTCTAAGAATTTTCAATGCAATCTCCTCTGCATCTGTCTTGCAGTTGCCTGGGAGCGTCCCTGGGAGTCTTGTAATGATAAATCTGAAAATTAATTTAAGAAAAAATCGACTTTCATTCAAAAAATCAAAACGGTTTGGTGTAAAGAGGTTGGAAACCGGGAATGCAATGGTCTCACTGTGTCTTAGTATATTGAAGAAACCCACCATGTCTAGCTACCTAACGCAGCCTCTGGAAAAGTAAGATCTTTCATTAGGTGCACAGTCTGCTGGCATTATGCCAATAACTTAAGAAGAAGGGGCTTCAACAAAAAGCCAGAGAAGGTGGTGAAAAGTATTTGCATGAAATTTTAGTACAGTTTGTGCGACTTAATTGTGGTCGTCTGTGGCATGGTCCGCAATTGCGGTGACTCATACGCCGAAGGTCCCGGGTTAGATACGCTGATTGAACACCTTCCATGTTTCACAGCACCGTTCGGAGTCTGCAATGAACTGTGGGTCCCATCTACTCGTGAGAGAACAATAGCAGGCACAACGCGAACAGATGTAGTTGCAGATGCTAGGCCCTGGTTGTATACTGTCGTGTCACTCAATCATAAATCAGAGCTGTTTGATTATATATGTTTAAGCGTGCAATGTAGGGTCTTTATGTGTTAGTCAAATGATGGTCAGAGATCCCCATTTGTCTTATAACCAAGCAATTTGACCATATCATGCAGAATTGCTTACTTGCTTACTCTGCCTCGTCAGTTTAGACAATCATAGTAGGTGTTATAAAAGACCACTGCGCAAGCAGTATATGACTCCAGACTTGGCATCCCTCACAATTATTTTCTGCAGGAAGTTGCAGGGAGGAGTGTAAGGTTGAAACCAAAAGAAAAAAGAAACGCCAAGGGAAGTTCTTTTTTTACAACCTAGGTGTAGGACACCTCAATAGGTACAAAGCATACATAACTTCCACTGGTATCAAGGACACAAAGAGAGACTAACTGCGTGACTTCACAATGGGTCCAAAGGTGATCTAGGTGCGTTTGTCTTTTTAGAAGCAATCGCCATAATCTAATCTAGGTTTTTGTGGAGTGAAAGGTACCAAATTTAAATTCCACATTGAATCAATTTGCTGTCGAAATTCGACCCGTTTACAAATACGTTTTGAAACTTCACGCTTCAGGAAGGAAGTGGAACTGCAGCCAATCCAGATGTGGAAAACAAAAGCGTCATAACGGTTACGATATCAGGCCCATAACCAGTGCTCACATTTTGTCGTCTATGGCTTGAGCCTTGTAGAGACAGACAGGAGTCTGAATGTCTTTAAAATCACAAAGTTCTGAGATGAGGAAATCTTCGAAAATCTAAAATTAAATCGATTTCCGCATCTACTCCAAATCTTGTTGCAACCCCGCTCAAGAGGTTGATTTTGTTTCTGATGATTTTTTTTTAATTTTGTTGCCTTTCATCCTAAATATGTGGCTACCGTGGCGTAGTGAGTAACTGCGTCGACTCGTACATACGTACGACTGAGGGGATTAACTTTGATTCTTGGTCTGAACACTACTGAAGAAGTAGTGCCGCCTTTATAATGAGAACATATTAGACAGACACAATATGACACGTGTCCCAAAATGTGGCCAGGGCAGAAGATTGCAGGTGGCAGCAGTACTTTATACGATTAATTATTTTGTTTTGTTAAAAGCGAAAAGCGAATTGCGTAATACGGTCCAAGTATTTGTTCTTCGTCCACTCCTGTTGTGTGAATTGGTTGTGTATTGAAATTACGGGATCTTCGTTTCACATACCGGAGGTCCCAGGGTTCGATTTGTGGTCTTAACACGTCAAACTTTTTTTCAGCACCACATTTTTCAAGTTGCTGTGAACGCTCATAGTGTTGTACTCGGTTTACGTTATGCAGTGCAACGAGCCTTTGACCTGGCGTTTGACAGTCTGAACAGGATTTTTTTGACGAATACTAACTGTAGATGCTGCGCGGTGCAGAAAAGTTGGTTTTCACAGTCCTTTGACGTAATGAGTGGCGTGACAAGGGTAATTGCCTATTTTAGCCTTGAAAGGAATGACGCGAGTCGTTCGAACAAGAAGTTCATCTAATGCGGTGCATTCGAAAAAACTGAAACACCTTAATAACAACGATGATGTATGCCTCTTAGGCAGTAGAAGAGGTGGCCTGAAAACTAAGTGAACGTACATGGTATAAGTGCTGGGCTAAGGATTAAGAACAATCACGAAAGTTATGTGTTATGAAGCTGCCTTAGCCCCTGATTTCAAGTTGGGCGATCGTATAGTGTACGAGTGGATGTAGCCAAGGCGTGAAATCATGTAAGTCTAAGGCCAAATTTGGGTCTAGACAGCTAAAGAATGTTTGAATAGTAAGTAACGTATTTGCAACTGCAATGTAAGGTCGGTGGTTTACTATAGATGTGGATAATGTATTTGCGTCATATCTGGCCAGACAGGTATTTTACTTTTAACTTTGGAGACGCACATCCAAAAAAGAGCCATCACCGAGAAAAATTCAGAATCGCAAATGGATCCAGATTGAATATACAGGATGAATTTCAACTTTTTAAATTTCTATTTTTTTTTTATTTTTTCATAAATTTTGTTGTGCCGAAGCAAACAATTTTTGAAAACACATCAATGTTTAGTACTTTACGATATGTCCACCTCTGACGCGAAAGATGGCCTTAAGGCAGATGAAGAAATCATCTAACGCTAGGGGCAAGGGACATTTTTCCCCATTCCCGGCAAAGTGCATGCTTGAGGTTGTTGAAACTTTGGTATTTTTAGTGCCAACCTTCGCCTTCGAAAGGCACTGAAATCCAACAGACTTACACCCGGAGAAATTGCATTGCCTTGTGCCGAAGAAGATAGGTGTGGAGGATTGTTTTTTATTGAATCATGGGTGACGAGCCTTTTGTGAGACGGTGTCGAGTCTTGTTGAAATGTCTGCGGTCTCCGACTGAAATGTTTGTTTGCCACATGCTTCAGTACTGCCTCTTAGGCAGTGTCATGGTAAACGGTCACATTCATTTTGACGCCACGGTCCAAAAATACGAAAGACAAACATCAGCGTTTATGGCGGCTGAAACCATCACCATCGGTGTTGCCGGGTTTCTGGTGGTCGGTCGAAAGTGTACATTTTTCGAAGGACCTCTTTGGCAAGTGGTGGTCGCCGTGGCGTAGTGGTAAGTGCATCGACCGCGGCGCAGAAAGTCTGGGTTTGATTCCCGGACGGGACACCTCGCATTTTTTCACAGCACCACCTCTTTCGAGTTGCTGGCAACGCTCAGAGAGAACAGATTGTCTATGAAAAGATTCTCAAAACGCGCCCTTCGGGGTCAGCATAAAACTGTAGGTTCCTTCTACCCGTTAGAGAATAGTAGCACGCACAACACGAGTAGTTGTTGTGGAAGATAGGCCCTGGTCCCTTGTGGGCTGTAGTGCCACTCGATTATAGTTATTCTTTGACAAGTAAACTCGGTCATTCTGTTGGATGACATGATGTTCGATAAGAAATGGTGGCGCATCGGAAAAAAAAAACAAATTCGGCAACCACCCACTTTCGTATAAGCGCAACAACTGCTTTCCTCGACTTCCGACTAAAACATTTTTCTGTCGCGGCGTGAGTCTCAAACATATTATAAAATTATTTTTATACAATGAAGAATGAAGACTGATTGATTGTACATCAATGGCATGACCCCAAGCTTATTTTTCAGTTCGTGTTGCATCCGTTCCGATATTTTGAGCTAACGAGTCATTTTTATTCCACCTGAGACGCTCTAAAAGCTTGTAAACAATAAAATTATTTGTCATGTGTCGAAATTTTCAGCTCACCGCCATGAGTGGTGTTAAATTGATATCTGTTTGAAGTTAGTTGCAGTTCGAGTTAGTCAGACATCCTAGAGGTCCAGTAAATGTGACGAATTGCAGTTGAGAAAGAACTCCTACGCGCTCCGTTTAAATGACATCTCAACGCATGCATCAAATACAGTCCGGCTTCGGAGAATGTTAGAGGAGTTAAGTTCCACACAAAGGACAGGCGACAAGAAGAAAATTCGGTTCTTTTGGGAGCTCCAGTGAAGTGAGTTGAATAAAGAGACCCTTCCAAAGGAACACACAGTCTTAGAATTAAATCGCAAATACAACCCACAAAGTGGGGCGTTAAATGGAGTCCCGATCAGCCAACAGGCAGAATTTCACAGCTGACGTCTTATTCAAAAACTTCTCCCCCAATCTTCTGCGACTACTGTCAGGTTGTCTTTCGTTTCAACAAACCACCACTGAGCAGTCGACACATAAATATCGTCGATCGTCGACTACACGAGTCCCACGGATATTCTCCACTAAGCCATGCCCTTCTCTTCAGTTTCAGCATCACACTCTGGAAGGGACTTCGCCTAAATCGATTCATTTCGCATCGCTCTGTGGCAGATTATTTATTTGGAAAACATCCTTATGACGTTTTCAGACGCTTGTCCGTGGAGCGTTTGTTTGTTTCTCCAGCGCACGGGTGACTTGTTTGGATTAGGAGCGCAGTTCTAATACACTGGACTTTGTTTGGATTCAAAGTGAATGTCTGTCTTGGCAGTCAAGACACTGCCACAGTTCGACAGGGTATCAATTTTTGTTTAGTCTGGCGTCTTGTCTGTTGTTTTGTTTTTCGAATATATTGCCACTGAAGGGCGTTTAGCCAACGAACACTTTTATGAGCCTCCAGCTACACATGTCCCCATGGTTCAGTGATTCCCGTTGCCGTCGAAAACAATCAAGCGAACGATGTGAACTTTTGATTGATTAGCCTACGACTTGGACGCACAGATGCACATCTCCCCAAATCGTTCAGCTCCGATACCATCACATGCCTGAAGATGCACAATTATCAACCTGACCATGGACGCGCATCCCTCAAGTTGATAACGAAATTTGACAGCGCTTAATGAAAAAGCCCTTCGCACAACAAAACCCACTGATTCGTGCATTCCCATTAGGCACGAGTCGCTGGAAACGTTACTCAAGTTAACTCACACGTCCCGGCCAAGAAACCATCGCCCCGACAGCGAACCGCTTGAAAACTTTAACTGACAGTTGCAAATGCCAGAGTGACGTACATACGAACCGAAACGAATGGCTCTGCGCTCCGCTCCATGGTCGTCGTCGTCGTCGTAGCCGTCTTCGTAGTGGCTGTTGTCGGCAGCCACTACAGCAGCGTCGTTGTCGTCATTTTCTCTTCTCCACCAGGCGGGCGGTCGTTATCATCTTCGTCATCATCACCATCGCCGGTTCAGCCGTGTTGGTATTGCGGAAGGGCGGCGAGCTTACACGGAGTGTGGTGACCTTCACAAGACTGACCACACCACCACTGCATACCACTGCCGGCTGCATTGATGGATGGATAAACTCTAGAGACGATGTTCTGGTGGCCCCGCCACACCCCGGCACTGCAGCTGCGGTGGCATGCGTCGGGGCGCGGGACGCAGGGCTGTTGGGGCCGGAACTGATTGCCGCAGCATGACTGTTTGACTGATGTTAGTTGAAAAATTAGTTGAAACAAAAACAAGTCGGGAGTGGATGCAAAAAGGAGCGAAACGAAAAGGCACACAGAGGGAATACGAGAGCAGCGCTCGACTTGAGCAAATGTTGTGGTAACATTATGCAGATGCCTGCAACCATGATGTGGCATTTCACAGTGGTCGAGTTTTGTTCGAGCGCGCGTGTGTCTGCCCGTCCAAATAAGGAGCGAGCGTAGCGGCAAGTAAATGTGTACAAATGCAAATTACATGCGTCTCAGATCCAGTTTGTCGAAGCTGGAACTGGAAACGCCAATTTCAGCCACCGACGCAACGCGGCGATGGAGCTCGGATTCCCGGGTGCCCGGCAAACACAAACCGAATGCACTGCCAACAGAGCCATAAATACGAAAAATACATACATTCGTCGGTACGCTCGGAACATGTCTCATTGTCCCCGCTCCAAACCAGTGCTTTGCTGCGCTGCGCTAGAATTCCCACTAGTGATTGCTTTATTTGCGTCCCTCCGACGGACCCGGAGGCTGGTGCTTGTCCAGCATATGGCGGCGGTGGCGGTGGCGGCGTGTCAATGACGGGGTGTTTAACTGTTTCGTTAAGTGCCCCAGAGGGTATCGTGCGTGTGGCGCTGTGATGAGAAGCATAACTACGAGCGTGTAAGCCACATTTTCTCGGTCTCTGCCAAAAGATGGTCTTTCACCTGTGGGCCGTGCGCTTTCTCTGATCGCCCGTTATCGTTGCCGCCACCGTGTCATCTAACACGGATTTCAGAGGTCGGACATGAGTAGGAGATGACATGGGACATGACGCTGCGGGAGTCGGCTGTGGAGTCCGCTTGAAAGTTTGGGAAAATTATTGCGACCAAAATGTGGGTTATGTTTGACAAACTCCGTTCGGGAGTGGGCCACCGCAAGCAACAAGAGAAACTCGAATGCACAAGTGACCTCATGCAGCTCGTGACATATGTAAATTGTTTGTTTCGAAGCGGTTGGTGGTCTCTGTGTGCGTTGTCGAGGGGCATGTTGTTTCGGAAATTGTTTCATTTCGGATCTGAATCGAAATTAATGTGGCCCACACGAGTGCACGCGCGCTTAAATGCATTTTTTTCTTTTGGATTGAATGCCCTACAAGAGTGAGCTAAATATTTTTTGGTTGGTATGGATGATGTAGCATTTGGAAGGAGATTTATGACGTCTTAGAAGGAAATAAGATATAAACTGAGTTGTGGTTTGACAGAGGGCCTGGTAAGTTATTGAGAACGGCTTTCTAATGATTCTTGGACCTTCATTTCTGGCTAACGTCGAGTATTAATTCTTTCTACGACTGTTGCAGAAACCATGAAAAATCAGATTTGCAAAACGTCAGATGCGATTGAAGAGCATTTACGTAGCGTAGGTTAATCCGTCAGTTTTTAGGAAACTAAGAAGGACTTCACATCGTTTACAAATAAGGACTGTCTCTAGAACTTAATAGAAACAGGGTATATACGAGTTCCACTCACTCACATGTGGTTTCGTTTTCTTCAAATAATTGCCAAAGTTCAAGTTGTTTAAAAAGGCTTTTTGACTAGAACATGTTTTGAAGTTAGTACGCACGTTCCCTCAAATGCCAAAATTCCAAATCCTGCGCTGGATATGTGAGACCTTTCTCAAGGCAACTCTTGTTTTGAGCCGCTGATCGTGTTCAAAAATTCTTCTTTCTTCGATACTGACTGATGAGCTGTTTGAATATGCGCTTTTTGATTTTCAAAAGTCGGACGTTGATGTTTCATCATTTATGGGCAGATACGCCAGATTTATTTAGGCCAGAATGCCCAAACCAGTTTTTGTCGAAACTTGCCACATGAAAACACTTTTTGGTGAATTTTGTTTGAATGCACCTTCGTGTAGAAATTACACACACACGTACCCATACACTTGGACACATTTTACACGTTTTGGGCCGAAAAGCTCTGTGAGAGTACATCAAATCAAAAAACTGAAAAGCTAATGTAAAATTGATTTCAAAAGATCTCTCGGTTCACACAGACTGTCCGTGAAATAAGTTAACCTACATAAGGGAGCCACCGCCAGATGACATCCAAAATCAAAAGTTCGCTTTTTTATGCCTGTTTAGTGAAATGTTAAAATTTGTACAAGGCAACACGCTGGCATGTGACTTCTCCAACATCATTCTTGAGAAGATCGTGCGTAACTCACAAATCAACGCCAGGAGCAAGATCTTCAAAAAGTCCGTTCAACTGCTAGCTTACGCCGACGACATTAGCGAGACGATCATGAGACGTTTGCTGGCATTGAAGTGGGCGGGTGAAATGGGTCTGGCGATAAATGAGGCCAAGGCGAAATATATTCCGCCATCAAGGAAGGACACACACAAATTCGACGTGTCGGACAGAGTGTACTACTAGGCAGCACTTCTAGGTATGCAAGGACTTCGTCTACCTCGGCTTCGCGGTAAAAAGGGACATCAGCATCGAAATAAAATGCAGAATCACTCATGCCAATCCCTGCTTCTTTGGGGTCAAGAAGCAATTGAATAATAGAACCATCTCCGTGCTCGAAACTGGCTTTGTACAACAGCTTGATCATCCCAGTCCTCCCTGGCTAGGCGGAAATTTAATAATAACAATTGAGTGGCACTACAGCTTACAAGAGACCAGGACCTAGCTTCTTCAACAACTACTCGTATTGTGCGTGCTACTGTTCTCTCACGAGTGGAAGGGACCTACAGTTGTCGAACATTGAGATTTGAGCAGCTTTGAATAGACAATTGAAACTCTTGGAGTGTTGGCAGCAACTCGAAAGAGGTGGTACCGTGAAAAAATGCGAGGTGCCCCGTCCGCGAATCGAACCTAGACTTTCTGCGTGGCGATCGACGAACTAACCACAGGGTGGAAATTTGGACGTTTCTAAAAGCGGATGAGGAAGTCTTTTCGAGTTCTGTGCCTGATTTTTGGTCCTTTTTGTCTTTATAGCGTCTGGAGGAGAAGATTCAACGACGAATTTCATAGGCTGTACGCCGGCATGCGACTGGGCGTGTTCGGATACAACGCTTAAGATGGCTAGGACATGTAGAGCGTATGGACACCACTGCTCCGTCCCAAAAAATCTTCGAATCCGAACCATTGGGACAACGCAAAAGAGGACGGCCTTTGCGATGGCGCACACAAGTGGATCTTGGTCATCACTGAGAGCAGGAATATGGTGCAGATGTCTGGTCAATCTCAGGTGCGAATGTGGAAGTCTTTTCTAAAGAAAATGTCTGCGTTCCATCCTTGGACGTGCTTGCATTGATGGATTTTAGAGAAAAATGATTCAATTAGAGACTATACGGCGTGTACTGCAACATGAGCCTAGCCAGGCTCGGCTACAATTTCAGCGAAAGATTGTTATGCAGAATTGATCGAATGAACGCCACCGCTAAAGCCGAGGAGTCTTTGCCGTTTCAAGTCGGTATTAAGGTGCAGGTTTCTTCTATTTGCGAGTGAATAGTAGAACTCATAGCCGGTGATTGAAGAAGCCAGTCCTGAGTCCCTGTGGACTAAAGTGTTATCTCATGTATTGGACCGTGAAAACAGTTTTCGGACCGTAAAAACACTGTTTGAAGACTGGCTTCACAGGCTACAATTTCTGTGAAGACATTTAGGTATTTTTGCTTTGGTTCAAATTCAAAACTAGGATTTGGACGACCGCACGACCCATTCCACAATCGACCTTTTGCATAAGAAATTCCAAAATCGTGTTATCAGCCATCTTGGTCCTGTCAATTGGCTGTGTCGGAGATAAGAATTGAACCCTTGGGTCTGTACTGTTGTGGGAGCCGATGTTTCGTCAATAATCTGAAAGTGATTCAAGTTCTTTAGGGCAATATCTTCCGTAAGTTACAGTTGGAAACCGTCAACAAGGTCTTTGGGCTTGGAAAGTGACACGCTGTCATGTAACTCTTCCAGCATCATTCTTGAGAAGACCGTTCTACGCTCACAAGCCGAAATTAGAGCTACGATCTTCAAAATTGACAGAATACGCTTCAACTACTAAAAAACACGTTCTATAATACTGTACACCGAAAAAAATAATTTTCTTCATTTTAAAAAAATTTTGTCTTTGTCGCACCCTATCCCAAAAGCTGCCAACTTCCCTAGACATTCCTGTCATCGAAGTAAATGCGAAGAAAATTGACTTTCTCGAGACCACTGACAACAAGAATTACACCTCGTCTCCGCAGCAGCATATTTCACCACAGAACTTGGTGTGTCTTCACTTTCTCACTCACAGTGTTCAGAAGTCGGACATTAAAATGCACGTCATAATGCATAAAAACCAACATACGCACGGTAACTGCATACGCCCGAATATCCCCGCGTCGCCTCCTCACACCCCTCTCAGCATTTCATCACACTGTACGTGCAGGTATTGCATTTTTTCTTCTCACATTGCGTCACAACCGGCGCGGTTTTAACTGTTTACTCGCGATGACTCCATGCGGCGGTTGCTGCTGCCGCCGCTGGAATGCGGTTGCCAGGCGATCCATTGGATCGCATTTCCCCTTTTTGTTTATAGGACGCACTTTTATTATTATTAACTTGTGCGAGCTGATGTTGCGTGTGTTAACGCGAAAAAAACAACACAGCCCAGCAGCAACAACCACATCAAGGAAGACAATTGACAAAAAAACAAAAAAACCCGCGCGTTGATTGAAACGACGACATGGATGTCACTGCATCAAATTACTTGCGAAACCGCAACCGCCTAGAGATCGGCGGGGGGCTGCTGCGGTTTCTTCCACAGTCAATTAGCACGGGCGACCGGAATGTGTGTGTGTGTGTGCGCGCGTCGGGTGTAATCAAATCCTTTGGCTCGGAAGCGTTATCATCGGTATTGTGCAGGTGCGTTGCAACGCTTTTCGATTATTGACCGCTTGCGTCACACACAATTGCCCGTGTAGAGATTGTGGTTAATTATCGTACTAGTGGCTGAGTGATTGTTGATCGTTGTCGCAATTTCGAAGGATACCGATATTTTGCTTTGCTTTGTTGAGTAGTTTTCACAACGGGCTTTATGGTTGTTCGGAGGAATGGTTTGTAAGCGAATAAGGGAGGAGACCAGTTGCGATTTGACGTGGAAGGCAAGCAGTTTGAAATAGGTTAAGCTAGACTGATTATTTGATCCACTTGGAGGTGATGCTTAAAACTGTGAAATGGGTCTAAGAACAGCTTAGAAATGACAGCCTTTAAATAGGATGGATTTGAGTGTGAAATTTGACGTGGTTTGTTTCCAGGAACAATTTTAAGGCTTTTGCATATCTATTCAAAGCGAGAGATGTTTTGTTTTATTTGCGACAGTCTTCCTTTATTGCTTCTCCTTAGAAATCCTGGCATCAGGTGTGTCTTAATAAAACAATTGTGGACCAGTCAAGAAATGTTTTGCAAATTGTTGAAACGGCTGCCGAAAAACTTCTTTACTCTTGAAATTCGTTCGCTTGCAAAGGGACATCCTCTTGTTGACTGTGCCTTAAGTGTTAAATTTTAAGGAGAACTAAAAATGAGCACTTTGAGTGCAAGGTTTAAGTTTAAGAAAAAAATTGAATGATCTGACTGAACCACCTATTCTTTCCTTGCTTGTCACTACAGTCCGGGCAGTCCTTGGCAATGTGGCGATTTGTTGTCTATGCGCCTTAAATCTTATTGCCAGCTTAAGTGTTACAGTCTATCAATATTCAAGTAAGCTCATTCCTTCATTTAGCCAGAACCGCTTTTCATTTTGAGTGTTTGAAAAATTTCTTTAACAAATTCTCCTCAAATGGTTCTGAAATCTTATAAATAATAATAATAATTGAGGGGCACTACGTGATACTGATCTCTCACGAGGAGAAGGGATCTACAGTTTTTTGCCGACTTCGAACGGCCGATTTGAGAAGCTTTTTCATAGGCAATTGGTCTTTGAGTGTTGTCAGTAACTCTGGTGCCGTGAAAAAATGCGAGGTGTCTCGTCCGGCAATCGAACTTACTTACTCAATCCGGATCCAGGAATCGTACTTACTTACTCACTACGCCACAACAACAACCACTGAAAATCGTATACCTCTGGTAATATTGATTTCATCTGGCAATGCCATATGTGACATCTTAAGGCCCATCCTGTCAGCAGACATTATTGAAATCTTGTTTTGTCGTCAGAAGTTTCTCACGTTCCAAAATACATGACAAGTTAAAACAAATCACCATTTTGTGAAAAAATAGTCGCAGATATCTGAAAAAATTCATAAATCTTACGGAAAAGAAGAAAAAAAAAACAAAAGCTTGGGGTTTGCCTATTTTGAATTAAAAGATCTTGATGTGAAAAACGCAGCTGGCTCTAATCGACTAATCGTTGAAAAGTCGGATAAAATTGTGGGACAATGTGCGCAAAACCAACATAGAAGGACTAGAGGTCTAGGCAGTCATCACCGAAAAGTTACCGATGATTTAAAAGGATACACAAAGAAACTCGTTCTTAAGGTACCACACGAATTAACAGTGAAAATGTGATGGACAGAACTCTCATTTGTGGTTCACTGCTAAAGCATATGGAAATCGAAAGCTTGCTGAAGCATATTAAAAGTGGAGCACCAATTGCACAACTTTTTAGCAGCCTGTAGTAGAAAAGGAAAATATTACGATAATGGTCTGAGTTTCCTCTAATTTGAAACGTATTCTCTGAACGTAAATTCTTAAACAAACTATGCCATTTTGAAACGTTTTCCAACAAAATAATGCTTGAGATGTCACCTTTGACATAAGCTACAGTATTGCCAAATCTCAGGAACATTAAGGGAGGTATATCACTTCAAATCCTTCAACCAAAAATTAATTTCGTAATTTTATCAAACACCCTTTACAGTTACTACACTCAAATTAAGCATTTGTACAGTGAACTCTCTCTTAAGAGGACAACCAACATACAGGGTTTTTTTTCTATGATGCAGATTTTTTCTTCTTGTGGCGCTGCAGTCCACGTCCATATACCATGGCGACTGCTACAGGGAGAGAGGGAAACGCTTATTTGGATGCGGTTTTGTTGTTCGAGGCAAACTTAGGCAAAAAGTCTTAAGCTTCCAATACATAAGCGAACGCCTCATAACAATCCGCATAAAGGCGAAATTCGGGAATATAAGCCTCATGTGCGCCCACGCCCCGACAGAGGAAAAAGATGACAGCAGTAAAGAAGGCACCTCCTAGAAAGGACATATGATCGATGCCCCAGCTACGACACCAAGATCGTTCTAGGAGATTTCAACGCTCAGCTGGGAAGAAAAGTCTTTGCTAAAGTCATCGGAAGAAACAGCCTGCACGGCAACACCTCCGGAAACGGACTCAGGCTAGTTGACTTCGCCTCGGGGCGAAATCTCTCTGTGGCCAGCACGCGGTTCCCACACCTCAACATTCATAAAGGGACCTGGCGATCACCTGATCAATCAACCGTCAACCAGATTGATCATGTTGCGATCGACGTCAGACACTCCTCCAGCATTCTCGATGCTCCAGGTCCACCCCGGACTGTAGCGCCATCTGAAGAAGAAGAAGAAGGCGCTACAGTCCGGGGTGAACCTGGGCCTCAACTAAAATGCCTCTCCAGCCAGCACGATCTTTCGCCAGCTGCCGCCAGTTGCGTACTCCAAGTTGGTTGAGGTCTTTCTCCACTTGTTTGCGCCACCTTAGCCTACGCCGTTCTCTGTTGCGTTGTCCCAATAGTTCAGAGTTGAAGACTTTTCTGGCCCGAGCGGTGGTGTCCATACGCTCTACATGGCCTACCCATCTTAAGCGGCGTATCCGAAGACGCTTGACTAGGCGCATGTCGCTGTACAGCCCATCGAGTTCGAATTTTCTCCTCCAAACGCCATCAAAGCAAACAGGATAAAAAATCGCACACAGAATTTTTCTCTAAAAAAAAAACTAAGGGCTTCCTCACCCGCTTTTAGCACCGTCCAAATTCCCGCCTAGTCAGGAAAAACTGGGATGATCAAGCTGTTGTACAAATTCAGTTTAGTCCTTCGAGAGATGACTCTATAACTCAATTGCCTCTTGAGCCAAAGAAGCAGCTATTGGCAAGAGTGTCTCCTCTGATTTCGGTGCTGATGTCCCTATTTTCTTCGGAGCAGAGGTCGACAAAATCCTTGACAACCTCGAAGTTACTTCTACCTACTAGTACACTCTGTCCGAGACGTCGATGTTTTGCGTCCTTCCTCGATGACAGAATATACTTCTCCTTGGCCTCAATTATCGCCAGACCCATTTTTGCCACTTCCGCTTTAATGCCAGCAAACGCGTCATTGACGGCTCGGTGTCTTTATCCAGTCACGTCAATGTCGTCGGCGTAAGCTAGCAATTGAACTGACTTTTGGAAGATCGTGCCTCTGGTGTTGACTTGTGAGTTACGCACGATCTTTTCAAGGATGATGTTGAAAAAGTCACATGACAGCGCATCGCCTTGTCCGAAACCTTTTTTGACATTGAAGGTCTCGGTGAGTTCTTCACCGACCTTGACTGAACAGTGAGAATTCTCCATTCTAAGCCTACACAATCTGATGAGTTTGAGGATGCCTAAGCTAGACATGACACGGTACATCTCGTCTCTATGCACGCTGTCATATGCGGCTTTAAATCGACGAATAGGTGATGCGTGTCGATGGGTACTTCTTGGGGGTCTGCCGTAGTGCGAAGATTTGGTCGATGGTGGACTTCCTTGTGTCCTTCCAAGGCTTAGAGGCAATTTTTGAGGTGAAAAATGCATATTCTCCGTTTAAGGGAACGTTTTGAATTAGTCAAAAAATAATGCTGTCCATGTCCTTGGAATCGCCCACACAAGAAGAAAAAAATTCATAAGGACAACCACTCTCCCAAACTTTAGCAGACAGACTTGTCCATTTAACAGAACAGAAAAGGGGTGTCCCCCTAGAGGGGCCTAACTTTATTTTCTTTCATTTCTAAAACGCAGATAATCCACCCATGTTTTGCATCAAAATCCCCTCTGTCTCTCTTTCCCCCTCCATTCTTTACCTAAATTTTTTTTAATGTATCACAAACAATTTAACTCGTACCTCAGATTTATTGCTTTTAATTACTCCAAATTATCCTTTTATTTGTTTTCGAAAGTTCCCAACACGCCGCCGGATATTCTTCGCCAACGTCGTTGGCTGTGCTGAGAAAAGGAAAATCCATCTCGTGGCAGTGGGTTGGGGCATAGGGTCGCACTGAAATTAAAGCATAATTTCCCCTGTTGTTCTTGCATATTTATAAATGGCTCACGTACACAGTGCTCCATGAGTGTTTTTCTTTCGGCAGGAAGTTGATCTCTGCCGATGGAAGCTTGCGGTGGTTTCGAGTTAAATATTGGATTTGCTATAATCTACTGCTGGTTCATTTTTTGGAGGAGGGGGTGTCTAGATGGGTGCTGGGGTTGAGATTTATTGGTTTTCAGTGGGTTTCGGCTGGTGGTGGGAAATCTGGACGTTGATAAGACTTCAATTCCGTGGAAATATTCGCTTAGCAGCGCTCTCATCCATTTCCCAGTAGTTATTCCATTTCCGCAGCGTGGGTAAGTCATTACCCGTCGCCGCAATGACAAGGCACTCAGTATATCATGAAAATCATTGCCCGCCCCTAATCGCAGTGGGTGACCGGTATCCGCCGACAGACTCATCACTAGATGATCATGAAACCAATAAATCCGATCGATTGATGCCCTTATGCAACCACTCCGATACAGAATTTCAATTCAATGCAATTTCCTCGACCGTAGCTAACAACTTCTTAATTTTTATGTTCCAATTACACTCCCTGCCAGCGGCGGCGTCGTCTTCGTTCATTCCCAGGGGCACTCCATTCTCCGCCGCCGTGGCCGTGCTCAAGTGCTCCCCATCAATCGTAAATTAAAACCCGTACATCAATGCTTCAATCTGAAGCTCCACTAATTGCTTTTAAAACCGAATTAATTCCCGATCATACAATAACTCAGCGGCAATAAAAATACCCTGACAAGGATCATAACTAACATTCCTCGGCTTTTGTTTCGGGGTGCTGTCTGCTGCAGCACGGCTGCTGCAGGAGAACGGTTGGATACAATCTCGTCCAGGGCCAGCGATGAGCCAGCCACACAACGACCGCGAAGACACGACGGCTAGGGAAGGGATACGTAATTTATCCGAAATAAATGGCAAATAACGCAGCAAGAAATGGGCGAAACTAAGTTTTTTCTCCTTTCCTCTGCCATCGACGTCCTCGTCGTCGTCGTCGTCGACGCCGTTCTGATGTTGTGGCATCCTTGGATGCCTCTTGAAACCAACCAACACTATGCCGTGCCGTGCAACCCGGTCATCGTCGCTGCCACCGCTGCTGCTGAAGCGGGCAAAACCGAGGGAAGACTCAATGAAAAGAAGCGAAAACGAGAAGACGAAAAAAAAAAAACGAAACGAACAAACGAAAGAAGCCTGTCAGTGCCACAAGTCGTTGCAAGTTAATGTGAGCAGATGCTTTCAATCAGATCTTCTTCCGCCAGGGTATCGACCACACCACAGACGGGGGCGGCAGAGCCCGACCGGCTGCACGGTTGTGTGTACGCGTCGTCCCCACACCGAGGCGCGCAATGCATCAAATCAATTTTTGCCTCCTTCCCGAGATGTATCTCTTGTTTGTTTCGCTTAATTCCTTTTCATTTCGTGTTAAATGTTGTGCAACATTTAGAGTATCGGGTGTACATTGCACCCACTGCGCACGTTTTCCCCGTCCGCTCCGCCCACCACCATCGCAACCGTCGCGGTCATGATCAATACACGCGTCATATGCGCGTTCGCACAGTCAGCCAGCCGAGCTGGGCGAACACTACGCTCTGTCCGTGGAGTGGAAGGCACGAGGGAAGGATCCGTGTAAGCGGTCTGCCCTGGAGCGAGTACTTTTTAGCGATAAAATATTAATTCGTGACGAGTTCTTGCGAACGTTGGGTTGTTTATGCGCCGCACAGCTCCTCGTCCCCGCCATCAGCCACCCGTCCACCGCCTTCGAAGTTATGAGATGCAGCATTTGATTTCGGAACAAAGCGGGTGGCGGTTCCCCTCGTCCAGGAGACGAAGAAAAATCGTTTTTTTGGTGTTTAGTGAAATGGGCGTGGAAATGACGGAAATGATTAAAACTCATTAGGAGGGCGCTGCGAATAGCGAAACTGTATTATATTCCGGCGGAGATCCGAGCCGGGGACGGCGCGACTCACTCCATAGCGCGGAGGAAGTGTGACGCTGACGAATTGATGTGGTATGTCTTTGGTTAAGCGACGGGAATTCTGTGTCTCGGCTATGCCACAGTGACTGCAGCGCAGCGGAAGCAAGGATTACTGCACCACGGAGAGCGGAGTCTGACGTGTGGCAGAGTGATGGGTTGAATTTTTATTACGCCAGTCTCCCGATGATGACCACCCTGATGGCTGCGGCGGTTGTGGCGGCGGCAGGGAGCAAAGGATTTGAGGATCGTCCAGCTGTGTCGAGTTGGATGGCTTTGGTGGCAAAAAAAACGAGGGTAATCACCAGACAGATGTTTAAAAGGGGGTTAAGCTTGAAATATGGTGCGCAGCGGGCAAATCATTCAACGGGAACAAGACGCCAGTTTGATGTCGCGAATGTGCAGAGTTTGCTGGAAAATATTTCGTGGACGGTAGGAGCAAGCTTATATGCTCAGAATTGGCTTGGTTTTCTCCCTGAATGAGATGGAGTTTTCAAGGATCTTAGGCAATGTGTCGCACTTGAGGTTTTGGCCCTTGCATAGGAGTAATGTGAGCCGACTCTTCACAGCATACAGTCAATTTCCTTCGTGCATTGTATGTTACAGGAAATAGTGGTGGACCTGTGAAAAATGGAAGATTAGCAGAACTTCAGCTTCGGATTTAAATAAAATCTCCCACGCAGGAGCCAACGTTTAGCTTGCCGTTCAACGCTAAGAAGTCAAAAACGTTGAATTTTTGCCCAAAATGATTTTGAGACTTAAAAAATAAAAAGGAAAGAAGATTGCAGATCATTAGTCGTCAAATGCACTCACTCGTCTCAGGCGTCTCATCAAACACGAACTTGGTTTGTTTCTCAATTTGACACAAATCTCGCTGAAAATTGACTCGGGTTCCCTCAGATGACCTTGACAATTTCACATTCATGTTGACAAATTAAAGTTTTATTTTCTATCTGACTAGATGCAACCAAAATGTTTGGTTGGGAAGAATCGGTAAAGTATTGCCTTTCTACAAATCTAAAAATTTTTGCAAAAACTCTAATAAGACATAAAAGCGACGGAGACTTCAGTTTGTATTCATTAAAAAGGTGGCATTGAAATGTCCAATTTGACGCAAATGGTGGCCATAAACAAGATTTTCAAAATGCATTCAGTGGTGGCCGTGGCGTAGTGGTAAGTGCGTCGACCGCCGCGTAGCCTTGAATTTTTCAGGGACCACCTAGTGGGCTGTAGTGCCACTCAATTATAATTATTATTATTATTCAGTTGAACAAAATAATCTTTTCTAGGTACAACGGTCTTAGAAGTAACAACAAATACAGCATCCTTTAAGTGGCCGCCACGACTGGCTTCGCAGTAGGGCCTTCTATCACACCCAACCCCTTTCTTGATGGCTTGGGGCTGTAACATAGCTCATGGATTGATTGGGTGACAATATTCTAAATTGCTTAAACCGTTTCCTATTTGTTGGTCTAACAATGGCCCATCTCGGTTTTGCGCAAAAAGACAGTTCAATGCAGTCAAATTACAGCTTTAAGGCAGACAATTGACATCGTCGATACTGTTCGTAACAAGATTTGCGAACATTATACACGAAGGATCAACTGTATGGAGTGTGTTCCATGGCACGCCATTCTGTATAACCCAGAGGTAGTCTAAGTCCATGTTTATCAATTTCAGTGCAAAAATAAGTCGGATAACATTTGCCTGTAATCCCCACTTTTGACCGAAATATTGTTCCCAGGTACATACTCGTATCTGCACACTCCGCACCAAATTGCTATCCTCTGTCAAGTCAATCGTTTCTTAACAAAGCTCTTCTTCTGAGCCCCTGATTTTATTTTTTTGTTTGAGTAGACGCAGAGGCGAAAATTGCGTCTCCTCAGAAAAGATGGTTTTTTGCCCAAAATCGTCGACCAATACAAACTGCCCTAAGAGGCAATCTGCTCGCCGATAACGAAGCGGATCAATCGGTCAAGTGGACCTGGTTACCGAATAATACGTGACTTTCAGCGAAATGTCGAGGCTTTATTCCGCCTGAAGCTTTCCTCTATTTGGACGCTAAAGGCCTGATGCAAGATAGGGATAGGCTCTACTACGGTTCAGTAGAGCGATTTCTGCCCGCGACAGAGCAATTTCTGACAAAGATCGGCATTTTTACTGATGGTTACAAGAGAACCAGCGGTCGGTGCCGCTAACTTTAAGTACAAATAGACGGGGTAGTTGAGTCTATAGGGCCAACTTACATAGGTAAGGTAGTTTTAAGGCATTTAGAATAAGAAAAAAAATTTATTATAATTGGCTCCGATGAGTCTTATCACTCGCTTTTAGACTTTATCGATGGATGTAGAGAGTTACTTGGAGCACTAGACCAGATAGGAGCGTTGAACTCATGGTTCGGGCCGATAAGGACTGCAGGCAAGGGGAGTAAAATATTCCTTGAATCGTTGGAATATCAAGGAATAACTCCGTTGATCACATACGGAGGAGGGAAAATCTTTCGGCCGCGACGACACTTGTGCCAACCTTGCATTTAGTTTTACACAAACTGATTATGCTGTCAATGTCAGAATTAAATGTTCCTAACATACGACGTCGTTCCGAGTCTATCCGAGACCGATGAGGAGGGACGTCCGCTAAGGAACGAGTTGTAAGTGCCCTTACAGAGTCATAAAGGGTCAAAGACTTGATATGCAAATTGTGACCCGATGTGATCAAAGAGTGTAAAGGCTCATCTCGTGAAGGAAAGTGTTAAGGTCGAAAAATTCCCGTTGTATTCGATGTACTTAAAACCCATCAGAGAACACAAAGATATGTATTGGATGGAAACCATTTATAGTCGAGGGGAATCTGAGCTTCACGCAACAGTCCCAGGGGACCCTTCTTCCTAATTTGTGTTCAGAATTTAAGTACATCTCAGCCATTCACAGGTTTTACAATATTTTTTGATTATACTCGTATAATCCAAGTGCATCGTCATGGTGTCAAAAGCTCTTTCGCTGACGAGCTTTTATTTAATACCCTACTCAACGAAAGTGGACAGCTGATATGACCTTTAAAAGAAAATTTCAAATCAATAAAAATAAGAATTCGTCCCTGACTTTGCGGAACGAAACCCTTGGCACGCGAGTATAACTCTCAGCTCTGAACCATGTTGATTTCTTGTGGGTGTGTCCCTGAATTTTATAAGACATCAGAATCCAGCATAAATTAAGGGAAGTTCTATCCAAATCTGATGATACGATCCAGATCCCGCAGAAACCATCAACTCCCTCTCCTTGTGTAGAACTCTCCTTACTTGTTCCATTTTTCGGCACTCCCATATCAGTAACCCCCTCAGTATCGGATGCCATCACTCGTCCATCACAACGTTGACAGAATTAATGCCGAAATGCCCGCCTTTTGGAACACCTACTTATTTGTTATAAGTCCCCCACCCTCCTCCACCCCCTCCAAACCATCCCATCCCCATAATTAACCAGATACAAAAAATTACACGGCTCTTAGCCGACTTTGGGAAAAAATTGAAGAAAAATTAACACGTCACATCTTCCTGCACGGTCCCGGCAACAATCAGCCGATTCTCGAAATACCTCGCAAAGTCCTTGATCTTATCCAGTTAACAAGATCTTCAACTGCAGCTGTTTGCTGGACTGAGGGGAGTGATGGTGGGGCGGCGGAAACGGGGAATGCAGGGAGAGAGGTGGAGTACACGAGCGTGTGTACGTGTCCCGCGAAGGCACTTTGCACTCGACGCGACGCGGTATCAGGAGGACAAATGTGTGATCGCGATTTGCGACGCGTAATTAGGACTCTTAAAGTGGTTGCTTTCATCACACGAAACGCTACCTGTAGTTTCCATCGCGTAACGTGTTCTCCGCAAATTTTCCTTCATTCTCCGTCTCACGCGTCCGCTGGCCTCCCCGTCGATCTTGGATGCCTGTTGCATGCAATCCTGTCATGGCGAGTTGGTAGTTGGAGAAAAAAATTTCAAAAAAAAAAAAAAACAAAAAACAAAAACCGAACCGAATATAATACCCAAGACCGTTAAGCATCTCCAAAAGGAAGCGAGACGATGAAACGCTGAGACGGCGGCCACGACGTGAAGTCTTGGGTTTCAACTTTGTCCGTTCGTCGTTTGTCGTTGCCGTCGTCGTCTTCGCTGTCTTAGTCGTCTGCACCGTTGTTGTCATCGTCGCTGCTGAATGTGCTTAGTATCGTGCTGGAGCTCTTATCCCCGATGATGCACGACAAACGATCACTCCCGAGGAGTCAGGCCAAGAACAAAATGCTGTACTTTGAGCCATTGCAGTGTGTACATGTGTTGGGGGACTGAATGTATGGATGGACGTCGTTGTCGTCGCGCGGGTCAAGAACCTGGCATCTCTCGGTTTCACTGGCCGCCCCGTGGACAGGCAGAGAGCGCCGAGGGGCGGCTGGCAATTTAGTGAATCTTTGCCTCTTTCTAATCTTGTTCAGCGATTTATTCGCTTTTTGTTCGTTTTTGTTTTGGGTTTTTTTCCTCTTTTTGGTTTTTGCATTTATTTGGATTTTATTGGATCATGTTAGCGGTGGACTTCACTCCTGTGTCTGCGGGATGTTTATTGTTAATGGCATGGCGTGGCAAAGTTGTGAGGTAAGGCGCGCACTGTGGATGTCCAAGATGCTTCTCATGTTGTGGTTGGTTAGAGGTGTGACGATTTATTTAAACGAGAACGAAACATTCTTGGCTTCGGACAGTTCAGGCAAGTGTGGTGTGTTGGCACTTGCAGATCACTTTCTCAGTTAATTCACATTGGTGACTTGTGGGCTTGGGTGTCAGTCATTAATTATCTAGAATATGGTTGGAATGAATTGAGAAGCACTCGACACGTTCGATGCAAGGGATGCACTTCATTTAATTGAAGGACAACCAACATCTATGATGTGAGGCAAAGGCGGATGCGGGTAGTTTCAATTATTCAACGTAATAGACGAAGTGCTGATGAGCCGAATGAGATGTTAGGGATTTGGCTAGTTTCCTGTGGCAGAGAGTAATTGTGAAAATGAAGGACATTGTGTTAATGTACGGCATGACCATGAAATCAAGGGATCTGGTGAAAACTTCACTAAACTGGCCTTGAAGGCGGTCAACTTCCGTTTCCTTCATATTTCGCCGAATTTTCATCAAGATTTTGTGATTATTACAATGGCGCCCAACGTGAGACTGCTATCGTCGGCTACGCAGGTCGCTATTCATTTGTCCAATGTATGTGCATGTATAATCATCCAATAGCAATTCTAAATTGTTCAAAACTCGAACGCCAACACCAGAGAAACAATCCGTCCAACTACTCCCATATGCCGATGATGTTGAAATAATCAAAAGAACGCAGCGTGATGTCAATGGCGCTTTTGTGGGCATTGCAACGGAGGCCGTGAAGATAGGCTCAGCTGTAAACGAGGGTAAGACCAAGTATCTGCTGTTAACTAGCTTAACTAGCCTAACACCGACGTCTCGGCCAGAACGTCACATTAGACAGATATAACTTTGCGGTAGTAAAAACTTTGTCTACCTAGGCACCGCTATACATTCAGATTATGACACCAGCGCTGAAATCAAACGAAGAATATTTCTTGCCGATCGCTGCTTCTTTGTTTAAGAAAGCAATTGCTAAACAAAGCCCTCTCTCGAACAACCAAGGTAACGCTTTACAAGATTTTAATCGTCCCAGTCCTACTTTATGGCGCGGAGGCATGGACTTTGTCAAAAGCGGATGAAACTGCTCTTAATTGCTTCGAGAGGAAAATTCTTCGTGTGATTTTCGGTCCCGTCCGATGGTGAGTGGAGGAGGAGATATAATGACGAACGAGCTGTTCAGCAACATCGACTTAGTCAGAAGAGTGACGATCCTACGATTGAGATGGCTAGGTCATGTACAGCGGATGGAAACCAATGCTCCGGCCTGAAAAGTCTTCGATCCACCCCCAAGGGACGGCGCAGTAGAGGAAAACCGCAACTCAGGTGGCGCACGCAAGTGGAAAGGGACCTCAACCAACTATGCGTGCGAATCTGGAGGCAGCTAGCTAACGATCGAGCTGGTTGGAGAAGCTGGTTGATTGAGGCCCCGGACTGTAGCGCCACCCTAAGTAAGTAAGTTAGTAGTAATTCTAAGCATTTTTGAACATGGAGTATAAAAAAAAACACGCGGTGGGTAGTACAAATTGGGCGCGGTTTATCTGATCCACCCAAACATGCACCGGATTTCGGTAAGAAGATACACTGCCTACGATATCTTCAACTTTATACTAAAACTGTGTGTGTGCAAAGCGGGTGTTAATATGGAAGGCAATGTCTTCAAAAGTTCATACAGTTGCTGAGCTACGTAGAGAATATAAATGTTGTAAGACGCTTGCAGCATGCCGTTCTAAGGCCTTTACGTTCTTACGCGATTCGTGTAGTTCTCGACAAGTCTTGTCAAAAAACAAAGAATAACCGGTCCACCGCACCACGATGGGGTGCTGGAGGTCTCTAGCGATAGCTACTGGTGGTTTTCCAGCCAAAAACAAAGAAATCACAATTCTTCTTCTTCTTGTGGCGCTACGGTCTGGGGTGGACCTGGTGTGCAATTAAGCACGTCAAGTTGGTTGAGGTCCTTTCCCACTTGTGTGCGCCACCTATGCCTAGGTCCTGCGTTGTCCCAATGCCTCAGATTCGAAGACTTTGCGGGACGGAGCAGTGGTGTGCATACGCTCTACATGAACTCGCCATCTCAAGCATTGTATCCGAAGACGCTTGACTAGGCGCATGTCGCTCTACAGCCCACAGAGTTCGTCGTTAAATCTTCTTCTCCAGATGCCATTAACGCAAACAGGACCATAAATCGCACGCAGAACTTTTCTCTCGAAGAGACCAAGGGCATCCCCATCCGCTTTTAGTAGTGTCCAAGTTTCCGCGCCATAAAGTAGGACTGGGATGATCCAGCTGTTATACAAGGCAAGTTTAGTCCTTCGAGAGAGGGCTTTATTACTCAATTGCCTCTTGAGCCCAAAGAAACAGCGATTGGCAAGAGTGATTCTGCGTTTGATTTCGATTCTGGTGTTATTGTCCCTGTTTATCGCGGAGCCAAGGTAGACGAAGTCCTTGACAACTTCGGAGTTTCTGGTGCCTAGTGTGATGCTCTGTCCGAGACGTTGATGTTTGTGTGTCCTTCCTTGATGACAGCACCACCAGACCGCCTTCGCTTCAATGCCAGCAAACGCCTCATTGACGGCTCGCTGTGTTCGTCCAATCGCGTCAATGCCATCAGCGTAGGCTAGCAATTGAACTGACTTTTGGAAGACCGTGCCTCTGGTGTTGACTTGTGAGTTACGCAGGATCTTCACAAGAATAATATTAGGGAGTCACATGACAGCGCGTCGCCTTGTCTGAATCCTTTTTTGACATCAAAGGTTTCGGTTAGGTCCTTACAGGCCTTGATGGAGCAGCGTGCTCTCCATCGTCATCCTACACAAACGGACGAGTTTGGTAGGGATGCCAAAACTAGACATTGCTCTGTATAGCCCATCTCTGTAGATGCTATTATACTCGGCCTTAAAATCGATGAAAAGGTGGTGCTCCTTTCCTGGGTTTTCTCCGAAATCTGCCGTAGTGTGAATATTTGGTTGATGGTGGATTTTCCAGGCCTTAAGCCACCCTGGTATGGACCGACCAAGTTGCTAACGAATGGCTGTAAGCGTTCACACGATACGGCAGATAAGACTTTTTGTGCGACACTTAGGAGACTTATGCTTCTGTAGTTGGTGCAGTTCAAAAGGTCTCCTTTTTTTGAACCTGAGAAATGGTGCTCAAAAAATATGGCTGATATAGACTGTTAACGGGGAGGAATGAAAAACATTACGAAAAGTGTAAACCAAGTAGAATTTATCATTTTTTCAAAAGACGTGGACAAAGTAGACTCGGGTCGTCCAGATATGGCAGCTCCAACCAGCTGGCTTATGAAAATGCTTTTCTGTAGCACTGCTTCCAAAGATAAATAAATGGTTGGGGTCTTTCGTACATTGCAATGGGCACTTGGAAACCTTGCGCTTTAAAGTGCATCAACTACCTTGCGGCCTTATGGGTATCAGAGATTGCTGAAAAACAGAGGATATCAAGTCATTATTCATCTTCCGCATAGTCCCTTCCAAACGACCATTGCAGACCGCCACTGCTGTGACTACACTGGGGCACCCATTAAGCTTCTTCTTCCCCTTAAATATACATCTTCCGCTTTAAGTTTCGCCGTCCTCCTACCAACGCACTGCCAACTGCGCCTCTCGTTCAGTTACATAACCAGGCCTCTTGTTCGTTTGCCTTTTCCACGGCATCATGTCACGGAACGGGATGGTGGCCTGGGGGTGAGGCGAAGAACTCCCGATTCTATTCAGATCTCCTAAATAGCAAATCCAATGCGACACACACCAGACCGGCTCCAGTTCTTTTTGATTTACTACTTCCCCATGTTTGCTGATGTTAATTATAATAAATTTAACTGCCTTGACAGTGCGCCCAGTGAAGGCTGCCACTTATGCGAGCGGGCCCAGGACACAAACGCCAACACACACACACATCCACCCCTTCGCATGGTAAACAAAGGAATAATTTATCAGTGGCAAATGCAGGCAAAAGAAGAATTGTGTAGTTTGCAGTAGAAAATTACGATTAGTCCCCCGTTCACGGGGATGGGGGAGGATTAGGTGGCAGCGTTGTATGGTGACACTGTAAGCGCCTTGGAACACATGCGAATGACCTACTAAAGAGGTTTCGTTTCTGTTTCACATCCCAAACGTCGCCCGCGTTTATTTGAGTTTCCTGCAGTCCTCACCGAGGGAACATACGCAAGGGTTACTCATAATGGCGGTACTTAGTCAACAAAAGCCGTGCGAGTCTCCGGCGGGAAGGCGAGGGCGTCCTTCGGCTTGTCATTCCAGATAATCGCTGTTTCTTTCCGCCCTCCGCTGTCCTTCGCCTCGCACTTGTCACATTCAACGGAGCTTTGCTCGTGCAATACAGAGATTATTAACCCGAACGATAAAAAGAAAATCAAAGGAATTTATATTTCCAGAGATGAAGAGGTTGTCGACATTCACGCATTCTTCAGAATCGCTGGCGAGGGGGTGGCTATCGTCGTCGCCGCCGCCGACTAGCCCCAAGGAATGCGGAATATTCTTGTTTATTTTTTTTTTTTGTTCTCCCGTGTCGCCATGAAATTATTTTATAGATTGATGGGAGCAGATAGCGAGGGAGATTCATGCGCTTCGATGTGAAATTTCAATCTGAGAAGTCATCGCATTTCGGTACGCTGTACACGGGGCGATTTGCAGGGATAAACGAGCTGTCCTCCGACCGCGGAGGCGATTTGCAGGCAAAAATAATGGACTTTGTCTTATCAAAGGCCAAAGCTACACGCTGACAATGGGACAAAGGCGAGGTGAACTTATCGCCGACGTTGGACGGCGGCGAACGGCTGCGGGGATGATTTAAGTTGTACATGAAAGTGATTTGGTTGTTAAGTGAGACGAGGGCTTGAATGAAGACCAGGGAGAGGTTGCATGAGTTGTTTACAAATTGAAGTCAAAGCGTTCACCAGAAGGCTGTAAATGGGATTTCCCTCGAAGATACTTGTTTAGTTTTGTACCTGCCAGAGGAGAGGCGATGGCGATGGCTGGTGGAGCAGATAGCCAGTTCAGGAAATTCTTTGTGACTTTTGTTTTGGTTCTCTTTGGAGCGTTAATCGCACTTTTCCCAGAATTTTTCTTACAATTTCTAGACAGTCTGAAGTCATGAATGGCATGTGAACATAATCAAGGGCATGAGCTTGCGATCCTTCTCGATCGAAGCTTAATAGCACGATGAGCTCGCTAGAATTAAATGAGCTCGTAGAATGTATGATTTGCTTAGCAGCGCCAACTTATTTCAACGTTTCGACGAAAGTATAGATCGCACAGAACAATTTTGAGCAAAATTCTGTCACTTTCTTCAAGCAGATATGAGAGTACTCGTTTTCCGTCAATTGAAGCGGCACTGTCCCTATCAGTGCCTACTCAAGAAAGGTGTGAAAATTGAAGTTTCTAATCACAGTCCACAAGAAAGGAGACCCCTTCGACTGCGCCAACTATCGAGGGATCAGTCTCCTTAATATCGCGTATAAGATTCTCTCTGCCGTATTGTGTGAGCGCCTGAAACCGTTCGTCAACAACCTGATAGGTCCTTATCAGTGTGGTTTCAGGCCAGGGAAGTCCACAATCGACCAGATCTTCACACTGCGGCAAATCCTGGAGAAGTCCCAAGAAGTACAAATCGACACTCACCAACCATTCGTCGATTTCAAGGCCGCGTATGACAGCGTGCATAGAGACGAGCTATACAGTGCCATGTCTAGTTTTGACATCCCTACCAAACTCGTCAGATTGTGTAGGATGACGATGGAGAACTCTCGCTGCTCCGTCAAGGTCGGTAGCGAACTCACCGAGACCTTCGATGTCAAAAAAGGATTTAGACAAGGCGACGCGCTGTCATGCGACTTCTTTAACATCATTCTTGAGGGGATCGTGCGTAACTCACACGTCAACACCAGAGGCACGATCTTCCACAAGTCCGTTCAACTGCTAGCTTATGCGGATGACATTGACGTGATCGGCCGAACTCAGCGAGCCGTCAATGAGGCGTTTGCTAGCATCGAAGCGGAAGCGGCTAAAGTGGGACTGGTGGTAAACGAGGGCAAAACAAAGTATATGCTGTCATCAAAGAAGGACGCAGAACATCGACGTCTCGGACAGAGTGTCACTATGGACAGCAGACGTTTCGAGGTAGTGAAGGACTTCGTCTATCTCGGCTCCGCGGTGAATAGGGACAATAACATCAGTACCGAAATCAAGCGCAGAATCACTCTTGCCAATCGCTGTTTCTTTGGGCTTAAGAGGCAATTGAGTAATAAAGCCCTCTCCCGAACGACCAAAGTAATTTTATACAACACCTTGATCATCCCTGTCCTGCTTTACGGCGCAGAAACCTGGACGTTACTAAAAGCGGATGAAGAAGCCCTTGGTCTATTCGAGAGAAAAGTTCTGCGTGCGATTTTTGGTCCTGTTTGCGTTGATGGCATCTGGAGGAGAAGATTCAACCACGAACTGTATGGGCTGTACGGCGGCATGAACCTAGTCAAGCGTCTACGGATACAACGCTTAAGGTGGCTAGGCCATGTAGAGCGGATGGACAGCACTGCTCCGGCCCGAAGAGTCTTCGAATCCGAACCACAAGGACAACGCAACAGAGGACGTCCTAGATTGAGATGGCGCACACAAGTGGAAAAGGACCTCAACCAACTTGGAGTGCGCAACTGGAAGCAGCTGGCAAGAGATCGTGCTAGCTGGAGAGGCATGTTGGTTGAGGCCCAGGTCCACCCCGGACTGTAGCGCCATCCGAAGAAGAAGAAGAATCACAGGCCTAAAGTTGAGCCAGCAAAGTATTGTGATGTGTATGTCCCTCAATTGAAATTCCCATTCCTTCCCCAGAGGCTCATTTCCACCTTACCTGTCTTCGTGCTTAATTCACAGCCATTGAAGTAGCCATATGGACATGACCCATCTACAGCTTGCACACCAGTTGTTTCATTCGCAAGGCTGTGAGTCCGTGAAACCTTGTGCTATGAAGGTATGGCCTTACAGTTCTGTCTTTATAGCTTGTCCAGATTGGAGTCTTCCACAACAGACTAAATGGCCTAAATCGGCGCTTGAGCATCAGAGTAGAAAGTGACAAACTCTCTGGTCAAATCAAGTTCCTTTATGGAGATCCCTGCTCCACTTGCTGTCGTACCCTACGTCTGAAACACAGTTCTTGTTGAATACTTGGGATTTTTCAAGTGGATTAGAGACTAAGATTAGAGAGAGAGAGAGAGAGAGAAAGGGAGAGAGAGAGAGAGAGAACGAGAAAGATAGAGAGAGATAAGAGACTTCTGCGACTGTTCCAATCCGTTTCCTCGTTTGCAAATGCGGAAGAATCCTCGTGCATTAAGCTGTTTGACAGTTTCTGTCTGTCTTCTGGCTTTGTCATAAAGCAGTATGGTGTGGAGTTGTCGGTGTCGCTTTGTCTGTGTTGCCTTGTCGGTGTCGCCTTGCCGGTGTTGTCTTGTCGGTGTTGCCTTTGCAGTTAAAATTTGCCTTTTACCCTGTAGACGGTGTTCTCATAGTCCCACCAAACGCAGATCATAATAGTGTTGGGATTGAGGTTCGAAATGATGTTTGGCTTTGGGGCATATCTACTCCTTTCCTCCTTGAGTTGAACACTCACAACTTGCACAAGTGTTTGCTGAAGGCATACGTCAGGCCATGCAAAAAAGTCGTTTGCTGGGGTCACCAACATTAGATCCGTCTATATCCGAGGCATGATGCTGTCTCTGAAATGGGTTCCTTTTATGTGGTGACCGCGTTAACCTCCCGCCCAATTTAGAGACGAATAGGTCAATACCATTATTGAACCATAGGTCAGAGGTGTTCGCTGCATGTATTGGTTTACCACGCAACGGATGCTGTGACGGCTATCCAGGGGGCCCCACGGGGAGGCAGTATGTCAACTTGACCTGTGCACGGATGTGAATAGCGTTAGCCGCTCGTCATGTTGAGTTCAATCAACGAAGTTATCCCAGGCCCCCAAAACGAAACGCAAAATCTCGCTTACCAATCCCTGTTTCTTTAGGCTCAAGAGGCAATTGAGAAATATGAGTAAAGTCCTCTCTCGAAGGACTAATCTTGCTCTATATAACAGCTTGATCATCCCAGTCCTACTATATGGCGCGGAAACCTGGATTTTACTAAAAGCGGATGAGGAACCCCTTAATCTTTTCGAGAGAAAAGTTTTGCGTGTGATTTTTAGTCCTCTTTGCGTTGATGGCAACTAGAGCAGACGATTTAACGACGAACTCTATGGGCTGTACAGCGACATGCGCCTAGACAAGCGTCTTCAGATACAACGCTTAAGATGGCTAGGCCATGTAGAGCGCATGAACACCACTGCTCCGTTGAGAACCATTGGGACAACGCAACAGAGGATGGCCTAGTCTAAGGTGGCGCACTCAAGTGGAGCAGGACTTCAACCAACTTGAAGTGCGCAACTGGCGGAAACTGGCGAATGATCATGCTGGCTGGAGAAGCATGTTGGTTGAGGCCCAGATCCTCCCTCCTCCTTTTTTCGGTTGTTCTTAAGTGGCACTGCAGTCTACAAGGGATCAGGGGCCACTTCTTCAGCAACTCCTCGTGCGAGTCGTGTTATTCTCTCAGGAGTAAAGTGGACCTATAGTTTCATTTAAGACTGTGAACGGCAAGATTTGACAAACTTTTCATAGCCGATTAATAATTATGTTCAGTCTGAAAATCGAACCTCGAACCTTCGGGGTAGGAGCTGACGCACTCCCTCACTTCGTGACAGCGACCATACCACTTCCAAATGTAACGAAAACAACAACCGGGTTTCCGGTATGTATTTCCAAGCAGGGTAGCTTTATAATGGCATCACTGTACAATTTCTGTGGCCTACGAAAAAAGAAATTGGCCAAGTAATTTTCCGCCGTTCTTTACTCAGACAATTTTTTGTTATAAAGGGAGTTTTGTAGAGACCGAAACAAATGAAAATCAGAAGAATTAAGTTCCGTGCTAAACGCTGGGTGCATCGAACTTCACAACCAATCTCTGTCAATCCTCGTTTCGGGTCATCAAAGTTGTGTGTGGCCATGCATTGTCATGATGGAAAACAAATCTCTTTCTATTGGTCAGTTCTGGCCGCTCATTCTTGAATTCCTCATTCAAACTGTCGAGGTGTGCACAGGAGACGCCACGTTCTAGCAGCTTGTCGATTTTCTTCCAACAACACAAGCCCTTACTTGCCCTCAATTCAGGTTCTGAAGTCGTTTGTGGTCGGTCATGTGCCTTTGATGCCGTGGTCTTGCTTGCTTTGGATTTCCTGGGAGCTAATCTGTTTCCACGGTTCAATGTCTTAACGTTTCAGCATCGCTGATGGTTTGTAGGCCTGTAGCCTGCTCGTTTAAGATGTCTCAAGATGACTCTCCTACGATCGATGTCCAGCGCCTCCACTATCTTTTGACAGTTTCAATGACTTTTTTAGTGACAGGCTGACCAGTGCCTGCCACTGAATCGCGAATTTTTGAAATTCCGATTTGCCGTGACTTAAGCGATGAGGAAGTTGTTTACATGATCGGTTCTGCGATTTTTTCTCCTTCGATTGCGCCCTTAGAGAACTTAGAGAACTGATCGGCATTTCCAGGCCAACTGAAGGAGTAAATGTCGGAAACTACCACGGACAACTTTTTTACCCCGCCTAGTCCGGAAGTTTTGGCCTCAACCTAGGGCTACCAAGCACTGACACTACAGAGTTGACTTGAATGAGATTTGGTTTTGAGCTCCATTTAGACGTAAAAGTCCTAGAGCAAACGTAGATGCGACCTTTAATATTTTCTTCGTGATGCAAGGTTTCTCTTACTGCTTAAAAGAAGGCATCAAATATTTCATGAACATTTTCCGTGGTTCTTCTCAGCGCTATATGTGCTTATATGCCACCGAGAAACGTAAGGCTGTCATTCATATTCAAGGTGTCCTAATTCGTGACTTCAATTTTGAGAAAACAGGAAGCCAACATCAAGACAACAGCACGCTTCGGCGTATCAATCTTCGTTCCATCACCGATGCCACGATGTCGACAGTTGATAGGAGCACCAAAGTATCCTTGGCCTGTCGTATAGCGTTGCCTTAAATGACAAGTCATCTACAACTCAAAGAATTGCCTAATTACTTGCTCACGCACACACATCTTCAGGAAGTCAATATTCTAATTACAGTCACTTTGGAAAACCAGACCAGATCCTGTTGTCTTCTCCCTCCCAACATGGGCAGACCGCTTATGCTCCGTAGAAGCGGGGATTCTCTGTTTTTGCCAGAGGAATGGTTAAATCTGATGGAAATCACTTGGAAGCATCCCCTTCTGGCAATGAAATGAGGTATTTACCGCCGATATCTTGTGAATGAGGCAAGAAGTTTAGTGCCAGTCCAGCTCCTCCGCATTCCGCGCAGTCCGCACCGGGCTCGCAGTAAACGAGATTACCAAGCGACGACTCTGAAATTCGTACTTAACGGTGAGATTAGTGACGGACTTGTTTGGGGCGAGAGGAAAATTCCCAACTAATTAATGGTCTTACCCTTCCCGCCAGGTAGATGATCTGAACAAAGCACAAAATAATTCCCCAACATGGGCATCACATTTGCCACGAAAATTTCACCATTCCCGTCGACAGAACAGACAGGCAAATCCTTAAGCCATCTGCCGCTGCCACTGCCGTTGCTGTCAGTTGTCTCCGTCTCGCCCATATAAGGGCAGCACATCAAACAGAAGCAATCAGAGCCTGTTTTGCCTCACAAGCGACGCCATACCCGAACATCCTCGCCGCCACGTCCGTCGCGTTCGCACAGATATAGCAGCACACACAAAAATTAAATAAGGAACTTCGCTTAGTTAATTATTTTTCACATCAATTTGAAATTAGCAAAAACCTGAAAGAAGATCCACGTCCCAAGACGTACACTCAGGTATGTGTGACGCGAGTAAAACGCCTTCCGCCCCCTCCCCCATGTGTTGCCGCCCGGGCTGACGACGAGGGAGTGTATCAAGTTTCCCATTTTGCATTGCACGCCCCATTGTAGTCGCTTTTGTATTTTATTTCGTGCACTTCTCCTCTATTCACAAACCAAGTGAGGAGCAGAAACAAAAAGGCGGACGAGGAGGGAGCCGCCATTAACTAAATGAAGCAATCCATATGCATGCGGAGTGAACAGGAGAATGGTGAAGTGGAAGCCACACCATTGACGACAACGGCAGCGGCGGCGGCGACGACGCACGGCGACGCCACCGATGACTATGATGGGGACAACAGCGAACGGCGACCGACGACCGACGAACAACGAACGGTGACAAGCAGCAACAATGCGAACCAAGAAGCAAAAGTAGCGCTGGAATTCCTCAAGAACTCCTTTCTTACAAGTCATTAAGCACGTCATTCGATAATTTGCCCATATAAAGCGCCATACCATCTCTCTCGCTCTCTCGTTCTCTCCGTCCGCCTACCTCGCCCCCACCCCGTCCAAACAACATTGGCATTCACAAAGAGAGGTTCTAAAAACGTCGCCTCATTCAACAATGCCAATAAGGCGTGAGTCGAACATACATGCACACGTAATAGAATGAAGGCATGTCCCGCGCCCCCCTCCCCCCGACAGGCCTGGGCCGTGGCAACGGATTCAAATTCTGGTGGGGTTCGAGTTAATTTAAATTTACCAACAATCAATTTCCCACATGGCGGCACAGAGAGCGGAGCGAAGCAGGACGGGAGCGCTTCTTGCAGGTAAGGCGGCAGTAGCAGTGGCGCGTCGGCAGTTGTCGGCAGGGAAACGAAGAATGCTGGTCCTTCGCTCCGTTTAGGAACGGAAGTCCCTTTCAACGACGAGCGCACACAAAATGGGTAAGCATACAATTTTCAAATGCAGATATTGGGATATCGAGTGAGCACATCGAGTGGCAAGGGGTGGCGCAGATCTGAGAGGCCTGTATGAAAATATGAAACCTCACCATAGGCGGTCGGGCCTTTGGTTGGAAGAAATCGTTAGGGCTAATTACTTCATGACCTTTTGGGATTGGGAAGCACTCGGCGAATGTAAGGGGTCGGTGATTAAGGGATATTCGTGCGTTTCTTTCGCTCTTTATTTTGTCAAGGGATTGCATTACAAGCTATTGGGGTGTGGGGGGCGGGGGTGGAGGGGGTGACTTTTATTTGATCTAGGACTTCATGAGGTTCGAATTTCCTGTGTGCGAATTGAGGGTGTAATCCTTTGTGGGTGGGTCACCGGTTACTTTGACGGATTGCAATTTGTTTAATTGATAGTTGTCGCTGAGGTGGACATTGGCTCTTTGTGCTACATGCTGCCTGGCAGAGGGCGGAGGGGACGCACTGGTTTGAACTTTAATTTTCTTTGTAACTGTGCAGTTGTAATATCCGGTTTCATTTGATCACTGGGGTTGACTGCATTAAAGTTGTAGACGTTTGGGATGTGGGAGTACTTAGACCTATGCATCGGATCGAAGCGTCAAATTCTTCAAGAATTCTGTTCTGGGTTCTGTAGCATTCTTACTTGTGACATTTGAGCGGAAGAGGGATCGCAATCAAACAGAGTGAGCTGTCCCTTAGTTGGATAGTCAAGGGACTGGAACATGTCGTCCACCTAAGAGGGTGTTTGTATAATTTTTGATGCACTTGGCTAATTTGATCCTTTTTGAATTTTTAGGGGGACTTGCAATTCTTGATGAGAGAATTGCTTAACAAAATGAATCACCGTGTTATGGCCTGCTTTTCAAATATAAAGTTGACGGCATCTAGTCTCTAGACAATGTTTGCCATCCGATCGAATTAGTGACCGGGGACAGAATATTTTTTACTCCTTCTCGACCTAAGCTAAAGAACTGTGCAAAGGTTTCCCATCGCCCTTGTCGCGCCTCCTACAGGTATCAAAAGAAATCTTTTAGAACTTTGATCTCAAACTCGTCTTGGGAAGATGGGAGTGGATGAGGAAGAACTGGATCCCGTTCTTCATCTTCTATATCCCTGCCTAATGTTACAGCCTGCAAAACAAAAGCACCTTGAGGTATTCTTCTTCAAAAGATGTGCCAAAGTAAGGCTCTTAATTTCAACAACAGCTCATATTGGCTCCACAAATTAACAATCTTTCCTTCCCAATTTATTTCAGTGTTGCAGTACAATTTACCTTACTGGGCTATGCATCCAATACTTCCATTTTAACGTACCTAAGTAGCTGGAAGTTGTCGACCGCCAAGCAGAAAGTCTAGGTTCAATACCCGGACGGGATACCTCGCGTTTTTTCACGCCACCACCTCTTCCGAGTTGCTGACAACACTCAAAGAGTATCAATTGTCAATCAAAAAGCCTCTCAAATCCGCCGTTCGAAGTCGGCAAAAAACTGTAGGTTCCCTCCACTCGTGAGAGAACACCAATCTAGGCCCTGGTCCCTTGTGGGCTGAAGTGCCACTCAATTGTTATTATTAAGTAACTGAAAGTCAATACATCTTTCTTGTAGACATGTATGGATCAGGCCTGCGACCTATGAAGGGTCTGAGCCTAAGCTAAGGCTGACTTCCATTCTTGTCGGTCCCCGAACACGATGCTTCCACGATGCCTTCCTCGCAGACACGACCATATATTCGTCGCCGAATTTTTCTTTCAAATGAACCAAGAATCTGCTCTGCCGTTTTGCTTATCGTCCGTATAAGAGTACGGGTAGGATTAGCGTCTTGAACAGCATTGTCTTCGTCCTTCGAGTCAGGAGGAGCCACTCTAGCTGTTTTGACAAACCGAAATAACACTGGTTGCCAAGGATGATTCTGCGCCGAGTCTCTTAAAGTGTCGTTCGTGTAGTTAACGTTTGCCCCGGGGTAAACAAACTCCTTAACTTTCTCCAAGTTGTAGCTGTCAGTTATCACATTCCGTCCGAAATGTTGTTCGACGGATGAATTCTTCGTCGACAGCATATTCCCTTTTTTTTTTTTATCCGCGCTTACTCTACAACCAGCTCGTTTCGATGCACTTCAACAGCAACGAATTCTTGCTGAGAACGGGCGATAATACCGATGTCATCAGCATATCCCAGAAATGGCACTGATTTGTAGAAACTAGTGTTTTTCCTGTTAAAACCTGCACTCCGCACTATCCTCTTCAGCTCTCTGAAGACGGCACACGACAGCGCATTTCCTTGCCGAAATCCGGTGCAGGTTTGGAATGGCTTAGAGGTTCTCGAACCAAACTGCACGGTGCATCGCGTTTTTTCGACACAACTGGATCAATTTTCCCGGGATCCCGAATTCTGCCATCGCGTCAAAATGTTCTTCGCGACGAATGCCGTCGTATGCGGCTTTAAAACCGATGAAGAGGTAGTGTGTATCGATGTCGATTGCTGCCAACCATAACAGACAAACTTGTCCATTTAAGGGAACAATCCACCTAAGAAGTATGTCCACAAACAATTAAATCTAAGTCCAGTAGTATACTGGCAGACTCTGTTTTTCAAAATGTTTTGTTTGTATAATATTATAGTCCGTCTTCCATTTGGGCCTTTTCCAAAGTCACAAGTGGCAAGACAGCGGCCTTTAATTTCACACACCAAGTTGCTGAAGGCCCTTCTCCAGTTCTCAGACTGATTCTGTTTTGTTGTCTCAATGGCTCGGGTTTTAAAACTTTTCAGGCTGAAGCTGTGTTATTCGTTAACCTAAGTTTGTACCTATGCACGTCGGTGGTAGCTGTGGCGTAGTGGGTAAGTGCGTCGACCCACACCCAGAAGGTCCAGGTTCGATTCCCGGACGGGATACCTCGAGTTTTTTCAGGCCACCACCTCTTTCGAGTTGATGACAAGACTCCAAGAGTGTCAATTGTCTATGAAAAGCTGCTCAAATCTCGCCGTTCGGAGTCGACAAAAAACTGTAGATCCCTACTACTCGTGAGAGAACAGTTGTGGCACGCACAACACGAATAGTTGTTGAAGAAGCTAGGCCCTGGTCTCCAGTGGGCTGTAGTGCCACGAAATTATTTTTATTTATTTACATACCTTGACGCTCAATTTGGCGCTTACCGTCGTACAGTGTTTGTCGTTGAATTTTCAGATACCATTAATGCCAACAGGATCAAAACGAGAATGAAAAATCTCAAAAATCCTTTTTCTTTTAAAAACGTACAAGTTTTGACTCTCTGAAGTCGAACAGGGATGATCACGGTACTCAACAAATGGCTTTCGAGAAAGGGCTCTTGCGCCTTGCGTCTTGCGTCTTGCGTCTTGCGTCTTGCGTCTTGCGTCTTGCGTCTTGCGTCTTGCGTCCGAAGAAGCAGCTGTTGTCAAGAATAATTCTGCACGTAACTTTGAAACTGATGCTGCCTCTAGCCATTTCCAGACGATGTGACTCGATTTATGAATCACAAGCGCAACCCTAAATAATTTCAATGGAATCATTGCCGATGGCTTAAACATCATTTGCTGTGATGACGACTACCAGACCCAGGTCTTGTCGGAACCTGTCTCATAGGACTGGCAGCTTGCACAGAATCTATATTCTGGTACCACTGGTAGTCAGGAGCTCCTAAAATTTATTCAGCCTCATCGTGCAATTAGGCCCCTAGTGGCAGTATCGGGGTAACTGTGGCTCAAAATCCAATATCGCAAGCAGAGCCGAGGTATATGCACTCTGAGCTAACTGGTCTGAATTATATTATGTACCAGGCTAACTCAGGCAAGGCGTTTAGGAGAGTTTTCTGGCTCAGTGTGGAGTTTCATCTGCTACCGGTTGCTACAAGATGGGCGGATTATCCCTGAAGCATGAATTCAGTTTGGTACTTGGGTAGCTAAGGCGCCTAGTCTTACGTTGCCTACCACTCTTGGAAAAAAGGAACCCATATGGTACAAAGCCCGCAAGGCAGGTGATCACATTCAGATTCAGATTCAGATCAAATCTCACATCTTTCTCTATTCACTGCGGAGGCGAGAAAAAAGGTAGTCCTTGATCATTTCATGGCTATATTGACCTGAAAGAGATTAACTTTCTACAATGAATAGATTGCCCAAATTGTCCCAACTGTTTGGAGCAACACTTGCAAGTCCCTGATTTGCAAAAATAAGCTTTCGAAAGTCTCCAACAGATGTCAATTTCGACTGCATAAGGTTCGAGTTAATTAAACTGCACCAACAATTAACTTGGAACTGGATACACTTAGAAGATCTGGCTGCACTGGCCACGTGCCTGCGTTCACAATTTTCTGATCTTCTTCCAAAAATCTTAAAATCTCCTTGAAATAAATAATCAATTAAGTAACCAGTCGATGTAATCGATTCCATTGGCATATACCCACAAACATCCGGTCGGCGCAGCGGACACATGTCACTCACAAAGTGCATTACGAAATATGTACCACACTCACACGCAGGCCAAAACTATTTTCGAAAAATCCAAATGTCACTCAGAGATAATTGAAACTGACACATGTCAAATGCTTGACATTTCTCCTTCGACATGTACCCGAAGCCGGTTCGATTCAAAACTGTTGTGTGCTCCAGCCCCTGCAGCTCCGGGGGCGGCATCGAAGGGACCACCTTGTAATTTGCCTGAAATATCAAATCAATAATGCAAAACGTGGACTACCCCAAATCAAATCAATCAAATGAACCGAAAATTATTCGCCGGCTTTCCACTTCACCTGCAGCGAAGACCAGCAATTAACCGTCATCCGGCGGGCGGGCGGGCGGTCGGTAAGCGGTGTGTAGTGATGCAAACCTCTTCGGTCCCCTCGGCACGAAGGAGCAATTATCTATTTTGTGCAATAATTTACAAGACGCTATCCCCCAGCGAATCGGCCGTAATTACTGCTCAGGAGAGCAAACCAAATATACGACCCAATTTGAAGCGTGTGTGTGTGTGGGACAGGGATAACCCGAAAACCGTTGGCAAACAAAAAATTTCCCCCATAATGCGACCACTGAAATTTGCCATAAACCATAAACTGTCCATAAACTTGCCCTAAAATACACACACTCGCACGATGGTCGGAGGAGTGGGCAGAGGGGCCAAGCGGAGAGGGTAAATGCACCCTGGACGAACTTAAGACGGGGGTCGTGTCGTTGTCATCGCCGCCGCGGCCATGCGCTGATCCCAGCGCGGCGTATCCCCGTTTAAGTTAACAACAATAAATTTTAATTTCCTGCCTTTTGTTGCTGTTTTGCCTTAAATTATTGTTATTGCAGCGATGTGGCAGCCTAAGTGGGTGGCTGTGCGCGCCGCACTGGATCCGGCTCTTAACCCGTGTGCTCCACTTAGTGCGGCTCTGCCGCGATAATAGTGGCGACGGCATCGAGTCCTTCTTCTCGGTCTTGCACTCACTCTCTGCATGTGTGTGAGGGGGCTGGCCTTGTATTAAAAGGTCTTCGTCGCGAGGAATGCAAAAAAGATGAAAATTCAGGCCCCGCGCACCGCACCGCACCCGTGCGTCGTCCCCGGCCTTCACCTGGAAGGCACACACTCGGCCGGGAAAACGATGTACACCGGGAATGGGGGAACGGAAAAAAGCATGATTGCACTTAATTGCATGTATGCGGGTCCATTAAGCTTGTGTAAAACTACAACTGATAAGAATCTCCCAGCGGACACAGGAATTATGTCCAGGCTGGAAGCACTAAAGTGGCTTCATTCTTTTGAGGCCCCTCGCTGCCGCCGCCCTGCCGTGTCCTCTGCGATTGCGGGGGGCTGGAGTGGTGTTGGCGAAGACAACGACGACGACGACGGTGGCAACGATGGCGATGGCGACGACGATGTGGTTCCTTCACAAATTGACTGCCCAGCAACACAATGATGACGACAGCAGCAGCAACAGCAACAGCGGCGGTCGATGAGATAGGAGGAAGTAGTCGTAAGTAGTCTTGCCAGAGCCCGGGGGGGGAGATGATGGGCTTTGCAGCGCTTCACATTTAATGCCCCTCCGATGCAGATGACGATCACGAGGACAAAGCAACGGCGACACGCTCTTGATGATGATGATGGCGATGGCGATGGCGATGGCAGTCAGGACCCGCGATACGAGGCGCGATACTATGTCATCGTGCTGGACGATCAGCGATCGGTGGGCAGAGGCGGAGGCGGAGGCAGCGGCAGCGTCGACGTGACCATGTAACTTATTTGTGCAGGCTTCGAGTGGCCGAGCAAATTAATCGCGAACAGGTGTCGATAGTTTTGTTAATGGCTGATTGATTTTTGGTCCACTCACTCGCCGGCCCGCCACCGGACCGATGGACGCCGGCAATCATCACCATCAGCAATGGCGTCTGGCTAATTGATTTCGAGAGCTGTTCCCGGGGAGGCAAATTGCCTCCTCGTGTGCACCAGTGTGTGTGTGGGGAGATAATCGAGAAAGGTAGCCATTATCGCCGTCGCAGGCAGTAAGGAGCGGAAAGAGTGGTAATGGGTGTTAGTACAAACGAGGGACGTGCTTGTGGAGGGAACGCAAATTGGATCGCGAGCAGTGATTTGACCGCAAGCGCAAGGGAGTCCGGCTCCATTTGCATAGCGACCCGGCTGGACTCGCGATGCTTGTATCAATTAAAATCCGCTGTCGTCGTCGTTGTCGTCGTCGGAACATGAATTTCAAATGAAACCAAATCCGATGCATGTTTCACAGATCGAGTGTCTCACTCCTCCCCATCCCGTCAGCAACAAAAAAACTAACAAAACCCGACCAACATCAACCAGGAATTAATGGGAAACCAATTAACCTGGGTGGTCAAGCACTCGACCGGGGCTAATTCACTTTCTCCTCACGTACTTGCCGGTGGTGAGATGTTCTATGTGCGAGGCACTCTGTTGTGTAAATTGTTGCACATGACAGTTGAGAAGGAACGTGTGCCCGCAAAATGGTTGATGTGGCTCTCCGAAAGATGTGGGGTGGTGCTGTGTTGACAATGTGCACTCCTACGTGTGCGCCCGGGCTGGCTTGTGGATTCCAAGCCACACGACACATTCCCTGTCATATTGATAATTGACCACAAGTATTTGTGTCCCGGCGAATCGTGTTTGTTTTTTCTGCGGACGATGTATCTCTGCGGATACAGTTGCCGCCGCTATCGGGGAATGTAATCTAAATCGTTTAAATAGTTTTCCACTTAGTGGCTGAGTTATTGAACGATTACAGCAAGGGCACATCAGGTGTGTTCTGTGTGCGTGGAGAGGAATTGGCCGTCTAGCTGAATGTTGTGACTAATTATTCGTGAATTGTCCACATGACTGGGAAGGACTACGCATCTCAAGCACGTGGACTGATGATTTCTTTGAAATGATTCTGTGCACTTCTGAGAAAGGTTTTTTTTTGCATAGGGTGAGAAAGAAGCGGGGGAGGAGGAATTGAAAAACACTTTGATCAAAAAAATCGTGGAATCTAGGCGGCAAATACAGGCACTTAGAGAGGCACTTGTTCTCAATAAATTTTGGTTCCTTGAAAACTCGTGGATTGTGAAAGAAAAAATGCAGTGAATTGAAAAGAGAATTCAACAGAATGTGAGAGCGAAGGCCAGGTGGAGTAAGGCGATAACTTTCGGAGAGTGTACTTTAAGAAGATTGTTGCCAATCAAAAACAATGACACATACGTGCTGACACCTTGGGTTCGGTTGCTATATTCGTAGGTTATACAGTAGAAGTTGATGGAAATAACCCAAGATTTGCAAACTTATCCGCAAGGTCAACTTATCTGCACAATTTGGAAGCATAAAAAAAAAACATAGTGAAGAATGATTCATCGTGAGGTTTGATCTAAAGTTGATCTAAAACTCATAAATTTGAAATTTAACTTAAAATCTTTGTTATCGATTAAAAAAAAACAATTCATGGCAAACATGCATTTAAAAAAAATAATAATATTAGAATGGCACAACAGCCCACAAGGGACCAGGACCTCGCTTCTGCAACAACTTCTTGTGTTTTGCGTGCTCCAGTTTTCTTACGAGTAGAAGGGACCTAAATTTTTTCGCCGACTCCGAACGGTGAGTTTTGAGAAGCTTTTCGTAGACAATTCATATTCTTGAAGTGTTGTCAGCAACTCGAAAAAGGTGGTACCGTGTAAAATTCAAGGCCTTCCGTCCGGGAATCGAACCTAGACCTTGAGTGTGTGGGTCGACGCACTTACCCACTACACGACGACATCGTCTAAATTTTGGTAACGACGAGGTCTGTGGTGGTTCGTTCGAAATGTTTAATTTTAGGCAACCGACTTGTTCGAGAAAAACGGATGGTATCCAGCGGATTTAAGGATTTCGACAAGGCGACGCGCTATCACGTGGCTTCTTTAACATCATTCTTGAGAAGATCGTGCGTAATTCGCAAGTCAACACCAGAGGCACGATCTTCTAAAAGTCAGTTCAATTGCTAGCTTACGCCGACGACATTAACATAATTGGACGAGCACAGCGAGGCGTCAATGAGGCGCTTGCTGGCATTGAAGCGAAGGCGGCTACAATGGGTCTGGTGGTTAATGAGGGCAAAACGAAGAACATGATATCATCGAAGAAGGGCACACATAATCAACGTTTTGGACAGGGTGTTCCACTAGGTAGCAGAAACTTCGAGATAGTCAAGGACTTGGTCTATCTTGGCTGCGCTGTAAAATGGGACATTAGTGCCGAAAACATATGCAGAATCACTCTTGCCAGTGCTCCTTCTTTGGGCTCAAGAAACAATTGAGTAATAGATCCCTCTTTCGAAAGACTAACCTGGCTTTGTACAAGAACAGGGACGGAAAATTGGACGCGGAAATTTGGAAGCAGATGAGGAAGCCTTTAGTCTTTTCGAGAGAAGAGCTCTGGTTCTGAATTTTGGTTCTGAGTTTTGGTTCTGAGTTTTGATTCGGTTTACGTTGATAGCGTCTGGGGAAATTACGAAATCTACGGGCTGTACAGCGGCTCGCGCCTCGTCAAACGTCTTCGGATACAACGCTTAAGATGGCTAGGTCATGTAGAGCGTATGGACACCACTGCTTCGGACCGAAAATTCTTCGATTCTGATCCATTAGGACAATGCAATAGAGGACGGCAAAGGATCTGAACCTCACACAAGTGGAGAAGTACCGCAACCAGCCGGGAATGCACAACTGAAGGCGGACTGTACACAACAAGAAGAAGATCCCGCAGATAACATATATAATGTTCGCTTTTGAACGTCAATCGTAAGTTTACATATCCCCAGGTGTGGTACCCCGAAATATACGATGTGTTCAATCCGGGAATCAAAGCTGGAACTTTCGGCAAGTGAGTCGACGCACTTACCCACTACGCTATGGTGACCGAATTGCAAGAAAAAAGAATTACTCATGCTTTAAAAATTTAACTAAAAGTCAAGTGGTGTATAAGTTAATCACATACAACTTAAAACTTGTGGGCCAGGTCCTTTATTTAAACCCTTGGGCAGAAGGGTATCATTGGTTGACCATAGATCAGTGGTTTTGATTGCTATCAAGGGGCGCCACCAGACTATACGATATATCAACTTGACTTAGAATAGTGTCTCCCAGGATTTAGGTTAGTAGGTAGCCCATGTCTTCGAGCTTTTCTTCAAACTGATACAAATATAAAGAAGAAGCTCGATGAATGAATCAGAAACAAAATAGACTAGTGAAGAGTAAAGAAATCGGTTTACGAATGGTCATCGGCACGGGGTAGTAAGTGTACTGACTCATACGACCAAGGATTGGATCCTTGAGCTGGAGATTCGATAACCTTCACGGCCTCTCGTTTCTTGAATCCAGCGTCCGATTTTTGCTGAATTCTTCGATTGACGACGAAGGTCTTTACCACTTTAAACAAGGGAAACGACATGGGCGATACACTTTGCAAACCATGTGAAGGTCCCAGGTGGTATGGACTTTGTAGAAACATAAGCTCTCAAACTTGGTACGTCACAACTTGTTGAACACGCGTGCAGACTAAGAGCTACTTTAAAGCATCTATGCTGAAGTTTCATTCAGTTATACTAGAACTTCATTCAGTTCAGTATACTAGAAGTTGGACATTTTCATTAAAAGAAAAAGGTGTCTTAACCAGTTGTTGCGAAGTGTACGTGAAATGAGGTAAAAACAGTCCTCACCTTCTTGCTTTTGCGTAGAACCCAGTAACGTATTGACGCTTATTTTCTTGATTAACTGAGTGCCAAAGAAGACACTCCTCCGGTTGGAATATTAGTCTATCTGAAAATCCCCAATGGAGGCACTCCATTTTTTCGATTCCTCCGGTGCCGCTGGTGTTGCAATTCTAGAATTCTCGTGGGAATTATTGCCTTATAGGCAATGCTGAAGGAAGTATACTAGTTGTCTTCATTATGCGCCTGTTTTGAATGAATGTCGCATTTTAAGACACACCCCTTGAACATTGCTCAGATACGAATATTCCTCCAAATTTCAGCCAGAATTTTGAATATTGCGTAACTGCCTGTTCATCATCGTCATCATCATCTTTAACCCATTCCACTTAAAGTGTCGCGGGGGCAATGTACTTCCAGATCGCTGCATCAGGAGCTGTTCCCAAGTGTAACCAGGCGAGTTCATGGAATTGATCCAACCACTTCGCCCTGAGTCTACTGATGGAGTTGCTTCTAAGGCTAACCGACTGTTAGCAATCTAATCGATAAGTGCACTCCCGATGGTCCATTAACTCCTTTTTTTTTTTTTTGCAGAATTTCATAATAAATTCCCAGCGACTGCATTCCAGGCCCTCATTAAACACAATTAACAGTGAGTGCTGCAAATGCATCAGGCCACGCGACGTCATTTAAAATCCTACATGCCCTGAAATCCATTAAACTCAAATAATGTGCCTACATTACTAACACCCGGACACCAGAAAAATAGTGTTTCCCGGTTAACCAGTAGAATGTCAAACATAAAAAAGGGCACAGTCCCTCACCAACAGCGTGCGGCCTGCCAAAGTGCCCGCAAAAAGCCAGTTTCAGCGCCAAATTAATTAACTTGAAATAATTACAAATCATTTTTGACTCCCGCCCATATGTGGGCCATCGGATAATTGCAATAATTAATTTGGTTATGCCATAACGACTCGAACACCGGCGCTAACGGCTAACGAAAGTGGTATTCACACTTCACACGTCCGACGCTGCCGCCGGCCGGCCGACCGGCCAGCACACGAGACAACACCTCCAGCCAACCTCAGTTGTAATTAACGCTAGCATAATGCACTTCCGTTCAATTCATCCGTCCAATGTGTTGAGCGCAAATGAAATTTTGAAAATTTATGCTCGAGAGCCTGAAAATATTAACAACTGCCGGGCGATGCATACGCTGCCGGCGCTTGCTTCTATTTTATTGTGAATCGATTTTTTTTTCTGTTGTCTTCGATAGAAGAAAAATCACGATGGACAGGGCATGGGTTTGTGTTTTTTTTTCTGTGCTGCCGCTGCTGGTGTTCCAAAGGAGCCCGTGTACTCGGGGGGAAGTTCTTAAATTGTTTGCAATTTCAATCATGCAACTCACTCCTGGCGTGCGCACTGCACAGTCGACCCGTCGCGGCGGCAGTGGTGGATGGGAGCGAAGTCAACGTACCGAACGGCTCCTATTAAATGAACCCCAGGATGGCGAACGTTCTGAACAATTATGATTATAATAACAACGACTTTCGTTTCGTACAGCCAGCAATTCAATCTGCGAACCAATCTGGTAGACAATGTGGATTGGAAATTCTTTGTCTTCTTACAGTGTGTGGTGAAAGTTTGCTTTGCTGTTTGGGTCGCTTAAATATTTTTTCTTGGCTTGATTTAATAATTTCTCTGGAGGTTTTTGTTCTGCGGTTAAATTGGTTTTGAAATAGTTGGGATAAACGAGTTGTTGTTTGCGTCGTGCCTCTTCCACTCAATTGTAGGGTCAAATGGCTGAATGTGGCGATGGCAATTGGAACTAAATCAGTGACCGATGGCGACATGCGAAAAATATTTATGTAGTCAATTGATAATGGAGAGTACGCGCACAAACTCGGGCAATCGACCATTTAATAAAGACAACGATGTATGCCCGAACCCAAGCAATGTTCCACTGGAAGACATTTGGAGTTATACCTCCGTCGATTGCATTACTGTACAGTCGCGGTAAAATAGACGCTCTGTTTGTCATCTGCTTGCAATCGATATGAGGCGCGAGACGGTGTTAAATTTCCAACTCCGATGGTCTACATAAATTGGTCTCGTTGAAGTCAATGGAAGCCAGTGATTGTTCATTCTTAACTGTCGAGTCCTTGCGCTTTGCGGTTGTCGTAAGACATGCAAAATCTCCGAAATCAAAATCCCGAAACGCTCTTAAGTCCAAAAATATACGACTTGGAAATTCACTCACAGTTTGCATTTTTTATGTTTTCCTTATCTGAATTCCGCTCCTGAACCAAATTCTTCAACGTCCTTTAACAGAGCGGCAGCGTTGCCCGAATTTATGTTAGATGGTTGTGGGATATCGCGTTACGGACTTTGGCATTTCTGGATTTTGTCCATTATCTTTAGGAAAATTGTTCACTGAAATTTCAAAAACTTTGGAACAAAAAAAAAATTCGAGGATCGACCGACTGTGGTCTAAAAATTGTGATTACACAAAAAATACTCAGAAAAGTTAACTTAGGGTTCAAATTTGAAAAGGCCTAAAATCAGAAAATTCATCAGGAATGTTCATACCTCTGAATGAGTAGAAACTTCGCAAAAGCTCAGAAGCCTAAAAGATCAAAATAAACGAACCTTTAAAATCCCGTAGTTCCCATAGTTTTGAAAACTCCGATGATGTGGTCCTACAAATGTACAAATTTTGTCCCTTGTCTTGTAACTTCTTGAGTTCATTCACTGTTTGGTCTGATTTCCTATCAGGTTTCGTTCGAAATTTTAGCCATAGTGAACTGGAACTGAAGAACTCCGCCTTTTTTACATCTAAGTCACATTTTTTGTCGTCTCTTGTTATTGGCCTTTTTTAAACTTGGTGCAGAAAACCTCAGTACTGGTAGTGGCGTTGATATTGAACATCTTTGTTCTAGAAAAAAAGTGAAGCAAATTTAATTCTGAACTTTGGAAATGTCACGTAGTTTTGACGTTTAATTTTGGGCCACTTTTCAAGGAAAACAATTGATTTGGTGAACATCCGATTTTTTTTTTCATGATATCTCCATATGAGGTGTCTTGAAAAAATTTGGTAACAAACTGTCGGTCGATGGCTCTGAAATGTCAAAGCTCTGGCCAAACATTAAAGAATGATAGAGACATGAGCACTTTTAACTCCTCATCAACGTCATTCCCAAACCGTTGCAAATTACTTATAAACTTTATCTCTGGATTTTCGGTCATATGTTAAACCAAAATGGCGACTGATTCACAAACCATTTACGACAAATGACTTTTTTTTTAAAAATGGCGGACTATCGATGAATGCAAAATCGTCATGGTTGAATATCAAAGGTTTAAGTTGAGTTATATCTTCCTTCAGAAACATAAATTGTATCTGGTAATACGTTACCTTGTATGAAAGTTAACTCATTAAACTTCATTTTGCTATAAGCCATTACCAATTTCGCGTTTTTCTGTGAAAAGTTATTTTCGTCAAAATTTCTGAAGATTCGCAACGTTATCGTAATTGTTTGCCTCTCCGATATTGTAAAGGCAAGAAAGGGTAGTTGTTTGTTGACAAATTTAGTTTAATGATCCACTTTTATTAGGCCGCTGCAGTAAGGATTCGATTTCGAATTTTTCCGAACGCCTCATTACTGAAAAGGAATGAAAGTCTTAAGGGACTTCCTTCTGCATAATTCCCATTTAGGGTGAACGTCGTGGCTTGAGTGCGTCAACTCGTACACCGGAATCCGTCAACTTCCACATCGGAGATCCTAGGTTTGATACTTGACTGCATTTTTTCAGTTTGATATCTGACTTGGACTCCTCGCATTTTTCATGAAACCACCTATTTCGAGTTGCTGACAACATTGTCTACGAAAATTTTCTCTAATTTCGCCATTTGAAATCGGCAACAAACTAGTTCCTAAAGAATCTGGATCCCGGTCCCCTGTGCATTGTACCGCCTTCTGGTTAAACAAAAAATGATCCTGAAACCATAAGAACACTTAGATTGTCCAGTCAACTCATCACTTTTCTCCGTTCCATCATCAGTGCCCCCATCGGCCTTATCACTCCTCTTCTGTTCCAACAATGTATGTGATGGTCAGCACAACTCTACATAGAGCGGCGTACTTCTTGGAAAGGAAGCATTAAACAAACCGATGATTATGGGGACACTTCCCTCCGGAGTTGTTGCGCGCTGAACAAAAAAAAAAAAAAATGCCATGAAGATGTTTTTGCAAACGGTGGACTAAACAAGTAGTTTCATTCATGAAAACCATCATCATCTCGCATCAAGAATAAGTGCATCGCTTGCAAGCGGCAAAGAAACGCCGGATATACGAGTAATTATGGACACCGATCAAGTGAAGAGGATGTTCACATTTTTCACATGATCGCCGACAAGTGATGTGGGTGATTGAGTGGAAAATGGTGACAAAATTTAAATGAGTCTTTGATTGGTTGGTTTGTCTGTTTTTTCAGTGTTTATGCATTTTTTAGAAAGTAGGCTAAAAAGTGTGAAATGTAGATCTTTAATTAAAAGAAGCTCCATCTTTGACCACATATTCCATCACATCTTCGAACAAAACATTTTCAACAAGTAACAGATCACTCACTAAGTCCTGCGACATATAAAGGGCGCCACCAACAAAAATTATACGTTAAATAATATTTTTTTTTTTTGTGAGTGGCGCCCTATAATTCCCGGGTCTTATTGAGTGATGTGTTATCTATCTACTGAAAGAGCTACACAGGGTAGAAATTTCCACCTGTCAATATCTCTCCTTAGGACGTGCAAGTTCAACGTCTCGGATAGTGGGCACAAAAGCAGAGAGTGCGCGCAGTGGCAGCAGAAACTTCGAAGTAGTCAAGGACGAAGTCTACCTCGGCTTAGCTGTAAATAGGGACAACAAGACAGAATCACGCTGGTTCTTTGGAGTCTTTAGAGTCCTCTCTCGAAGGACTAAGCTTGGTTTTTATAACAGCTGGATCATCCCAGTCCCATTTTATGGCGCGGAAACCTGGACGATAATAAAAGCGGTTAAGGAGGCCCCTAGCCTTTCCGAGGGAAAAGTTTTGCGTGCGATTTTCGGTCCTGTTTGCGTTGATGGCTTCTGGAGGAGACAATTTTATGGCGAACTCTTTAGGCACGGCGACATGGGTCTGGTCAAGCGTTTTCTAATACAACGCTTAAGATGGCTAGGCCATATAGGGTGTAGGGACAACACGCCTCCGACCCGAAAAGTCTTAATAGGAAAACGCAACAGAGCACGGCATTGAGTGGAAGTGGAGAAGAAATTCAACCAACTGGTTTTTGGCATCAGGAACTCAGCCACATCTGGTTTGCAGATTGTGTGAATGCCACGACTGAAGTTGCGAAAATGTTTGACTTTCAAGTCTTGCTCGAGTCCTTTACTCGCAAGGCACTGTGGTCTTCTATAGGCTCTGACCAATTCGAGTATTGCTTTGATAAAACTTTCCCGATCTTTGTACACTGAAGGCGGGATTGAGAAAAGTCGGATTTCATCAAGGTGGTGCCTCCATTATTATTGAAGGATTCTGTGAACCATTAGAAATAAAAAATGCCCGTCGACTAAGTGACTCTCCTTCAAGGAGGGAAAGACACTGAAATCGGCAGCCCTTCCTGACATCGAAAAGACGTTTTGTACCAGCGGCCTTAAAGTCTCTCAAAGACTGCATAAATGTGCTTTTTGTACTGTGTCCCTGAAAATTCCGGCATTAACAGCAATAAGTAGGTATATGAACTGACACGGACTGGTTCAAGCCCAAGCACAGAATTGGTTGACGACGTCATTCATCCTCCCATTGGCTTATTTTTTTTTTTGTTGTTTTGTTGGAAACACTGCACTGGAGGGCTCAGACTCAAAAACTGGTCCACTGTGCTACAAGGCAGTAACCTTCGTTTACTTTAGTTTCTCGAAGAAAGATTAGCTGGCGCTTCTGTGATAAAGAGCTTAAGTTTTCAGCTCCCAACACATCAGCGTCAAATAGCCGTCACCTGATTCGACCAAAGGCGGGACATTGACAGAGAAAGTGCTCTGAGGTGCCTTCACCTTCTTCACAGGCGTCGCAAAGGGTGTCTTGATTAAGCCCAAGCAGATTTAGGTGCTTAGTGAAGGTGAAGTGTCCCGTTTGTGCGACGACAAGTTTTCTGCACTCTTTTCTGTCTTGAGATAACAGAAAAGCCACGGATTTCTTGCTGACGTTCGGGAGCATGCACTTGGTCAGCCTGCATCCTGGAGAGTCATGCCATCTCTGGTTGTGCTGCTGGGAGACCCAACCGTCCCATTGGCTTAGTCAAAAGAGTCGTTGAAGAATTTGAACATAAGCAGTGCCAGTCACACTCTGGCTGCAACATATCCCATTGCTTATGCTCTAAGGGGGGAGTTTCTCAACAAGTGTGAGAACTTTCCACTGCACTTTCAATACATTAGCGAGGATATCAAAACCACTGGCTGATAAAGCTGTTGGCTGGATGATGTTAAGACGGAGAAGAAATAGAATCAGTAAGACATCGCCTCTGTCTCTGGCCAGGTCTACAGAAAGAGCTCTTAATCCACTTGCAAACAAGGTTATTTCTTGAACTCAGGAAAGGCTCGGAATGTAGACCATTCAGTTCGGAGTGGTTAGAATCATCGAATGCAACCTTAGTCATATCCGTTGCTTAGCCTGCTTGCTTCTAGGGCTTATGTCATTTGTCTTCACGGTCCCTGGGTATATTTGCTTTTTTTTGGCACGAAGCTCCCTCCATTTCACCTACTCTAACAGGGCCAGTTTGGCCTGACTCTCTCCACATTGAGAATTGAAAAATATTCCGAATGCTGGACAAGTCCTCTTGACTCCTTTCGGGAACTTTCTCATCGCGGTCATGGGATCCCGCTGCGCATATTTATGTTTGCCCCTGTCCTGCTGTATCACGGTCAGAGGGTGACGCCTGCTTTAGGTCTTGAATTTAGATTGAGTGCTGATCGCGAAGATTTTGAGGACATTACCAGAGTCGCTGATGGAAGAAAACATATTAGGGAAACCATCAGAATCTGAATTCACTCGATTCCCTGGCACCATGATGCCAGATTTCTTTTAAACTCCTTGTATGACACAGAGCACTGGTCATGGCGTAATTCGCATACCCGTGCAATCGAAAAAACAAAACGGAGAGTCAGATCCTTTGCTTAAAGTGCTCCTGCACACAACTCCCATCAATTGTTTTCAACACACAATCTAGTGGCATCAAAACAGCTAATTGGGTTTTCCACCGAGAAGCCGCAACTCCACCTCAGCACACAACTTTCCAAAGCCACTGAAAGTGCATTAATTAACTTCCCTTCATCCCAACGGATTCCCATCCAATCAGCAGCCTTACACACCTGCTCGCCTACTCCCCCGTAATTTCCTAACAGCTAATCCTTTGACGGAAAGATGCTCTGCCAGTTTTCAGCAACTTCCTCGTCTCATCTGCTGAGCTAACTTCGGCACACACTGTATCCATTACATTTACTGTTGTTCATAGCTGCGGGGCGGCGATGATAATTGTGGGGGAGTGCGGTTGCTCTTCGATCTATGCCACTGCATTGTCGTTCTCTTCCAGTTCGATAATTGTTTTCATTGTTCGCCCTAAACTGGTCTGAAGAAAACTTTTTGGGGGGCGACTTAACTCTCACTGTCGCTCCAAAAACACACACACACACTCGGCACTGCAAATGACTGCAAGGCGTCCGGTGGTGGTGGCGCCGTTGCCACCGTCGTCGTCTGACGGGGGTTGGGGCGGAGGGCAATGCATGAGTGCAGTCAATGAAACAGAGCGCAAAACGCTCCACGCTCCGCACCACTGAGCCGAGTGGGTGCGTGCGATGTGCTTGCACTTGGACTCATTGTGTACATGTGCACAATTTGTTTGCCATTAAATGCGAACAACAAACCTCAGGGCCTGCCAATAACACCAACAACAATGGCGGGGCACACTTGCAGTGGATTTGGAAACAGCAAATATGCTTAAACTACAGAACAATGGAGCCGGGTACCGAGCGACTGGATGACAAAGTGACGGAGCGACTGAACGTCAGAGCAACAGAGACTGCGGCGCCTGAATATGGAGCCACGTAGCGACTGAACGTCAGAGCACCAGAGACCGAGTGCGGCTGCGGCGCCTGAATATGGAGTGACGTAGCGACTGAGCAAGTGAGCGAGTGCCTGCAACGGCTGCAGGACTTCAATTTGAGGTTAGGTTAGCTAAAGTTCAATTGAATTCCAGAAATTGTATAAATTTGCACCGAAAAGGCAGCGGCGGGGGGTGCAACGACGACGACGACAGCATCGGGCATACGTCAGGCGGAAGTTTTGATTACAAAACCGGTTACCGCAAAATAGAAGTTTTCGAATGAAAATGTGATGCAAATTGGCTGAAAACAATTTGCAATTAAACATAAGCACACACACACACGCGTACTGCTCGTGGAAGACCATGCGAGGCTTACCCTTATGTTTACGCACTAAATAGAGGGAGGCAGTCGGCGGGGGATAAACTATTCCGCAGGGCTCTTGGCAACTGCACCGAATAGTTTTGTCGACGCATAAATGCAAAGAGCGCGCGCGTCCCGGATTGCCTGGAAATTAATTTAACAACAATAATCAACTTGTTCTGGAATTAGTTTTAATGCAATAATTATGTGTGCAATGCAAATGTGCGATTTGAACGCTGCCGCTGCCGGGGAGGGCTTTCCATTTGCGGCACGGTAATGCGATTCTAAGTCACTCGGTGGCCGACGTTCGTGCAGCATGCTGTCGAAATGGAATTTCGAAATGAATTCGACGCTACCGCGCCGCCCCTTGTGAGGCTTTTCGGGTGCCATTTGAGGGGATTCATAATTCTGTAAGTTACGCATTACGATTTAATTGCGAAATTTATGCGAGTCGGTGCAGGGGGGGGGATGTTATCTGATTGACTCGTTTGCAGGGGATTTTCGCTGTGAATGGGTTGCTCTTCTGCTTTGTGTGGGTTGCTTGCAGATGCTTCACTCTGGGTGTGTGGTCTTTTGTAAGGTAATTCGAATATTTCGCATGACAAGGCATCGGCGGAGTGCAATCAGTGATGTGTGTGATAAGCTACTCCGGCGGATGGCTTCAAATGTGCAGAAAATTGGCATGGCAAGGGTTAGTCGGCTCACAAGCCGTCTTGGGTGGTGAGGCGGAATGTGATGAGATCGACGAGAGTTTGACTTTCAGGTCGACGCTTGCCAATCGCTTTAAAATACTGTGACAAAAATCGAGAACGAGCCATGTCTTGTCTTGACATCTGTCGGCCTTCGTAGTTTATGTCTTAATTAGAAACCTCTCAGCAAAACCCTCGGTTCCCACAACGATTTGCTGTCAATTTGTTAACCACAAAAAACGAGCAAACCAAGTCCCATACATAATTGATGCAAAATCAGTCAACAGTTTAACCCCGAAACAGGATGCGAAACTGTCATAAATTCTCCGAAACCTTCAAAAGTCGCCCATAAATCCACTAAACAAACGCGTCGACTCCAAGCCCTACACCACCGTCAACGACCAAACAAAACATAAACTACTTCAAAATTAATTCAAATAAGCAATTAAACTTTCAAAACATTCCTTTATCGCGCCAACACTTAGTCGTCTGGGGTGCGATGGCAGTCGGCTCCTCGGAATTCTCCTCTGAACCAAAACCGTCAAGCAGCGATCAGCGCTATCAATCAGGTAAACGCCATTTAAATTGCTAATCGAACAGCCATCTGGAATTTGGTTAACAAATCCGCTGACATATGGCTAATCAACCTAATAGCCTTGGCTGGCCGTGTAGCGATGACAAAGTGTCGCATTAGCTATCGATCCAGATGCAAGCTTTTACGCGCCGGGCAGGTGATGCTGTGCCGCCGCGGTGGGGCGCCGATAACTCGGCGGTGTGTTGGCCTGAACTTGTTTTTCGTGAGAAAATAAATTCAACGGTTTATGGGGCGGCCTATAGGGCGACTCTTATCAGTGACTGTGGAATACATTATCAGAACCTTTCACCTTGCCTGCTGTCACATAAAGTTCGAAGAGTCTCTATGAAATTTTGTCCGTCTCTCTGGCATCTGCTGAGGCGGCGGCGCGGCGTACCCGCATGGACAAAACATCCAATTATGTCGTTAGGCAGCCTTATGTGAATGGCTTGTGATGTGCTCTTAGATTTTTATGAAAATCCAATTTGGAAGTGGCAGATGGTTAGGAGGCGAATCAGACAGTTCATTAAGAACAACTTTATAGTGGGGAAGAGAGCTTTCTGTCACATTGTTGTGATTTTTGAAATCACTGGATATTTGGATAAATTGAGCTGCAAATGCATTGGGCGCCGGGTTATCAAAACCGGAGGAATTGGGGAAATATAATGGAGCCTCCATTGTCCATCCAAAGAGCCTAGGTTTTCAGCTCCCAACACATAGCGTCAAACAGCCGAAATGATGATCCGAGCAAAGGCGGGACATTGAGAAAGGAAGTGCTGTGCAGTGTCTTTAACGTTTCCACAAGGTATCACCACAAGTTTTTAGCAAAGGTGAAGTGTCATGTGTCGTTTGCAGTCTTTCCTATCTAGAGATAACAGAAAAGCCGCCGATTTCTTGCTAAAACTTGGAGGCATGCACTTGGTCAGCCTGCATAATGGAGTGTCATGCCATCTCTGATTGTCCTGTCGAGGGACCCAACCGTCAACGGAAGCCCTACGAAAGCAGTTCCTGCTCTATGAACGTCTTTTTTTATCCTTGCTTAGCAAGTTCACCGGAATTCTCGTTTTTCATGATCCCAAGGTGTTCCGGAACCCAGACAAGTCTAAGTGAGTTAAGTGTGCCAAGTTAAGGGAAGACTTGAACTTCTGTACTACATTGAAAGTGATTAGAAGGTTAAATAAGGCCTTAAGCACCGCTTGGCTGTCGCTTCCACCTACTCTTAGCAATATAGTTCTTCGCCATTAAGAAAAGTTTCCGCCTGGAAGACCGAATGAGGTGTGAAGTCAAATATTGTTGATGACCCCAGCTTCAGAACCATCCTCCATCATCTTGAAGTCGTCGGTGAAAGTCAGCACAATCCCCTCTGGCTCAGTTTCAGACTAGAGCCAGATCTCGACACAGGGAAAGTAAACCTTGTACGAACGACGCAACTGGACTGTTGGTGTCCTGTACGTCAGAAATAGGGGATTCTAGTCTCGTGTGATTCATTGAATACAAAGAAAGATGGTGACATTTCACAAACTCTAACTTACTTACGAGTCAGAGCCTCAACTAAAGCTGTTTTCCAGCCATGACAGGTACATTGCTTCCCTGAGCCAGGACCAAGCTCTCTAGCGCTTGCGATCACATAGTCTCTATACCGAAAGTGCGGTCTTATTGTCCTTCTCGAACCCGGAGGCTGGGATTCGAAGAAGCTGGAGCTTTGTTGTCCATTTGCTTGATGTGGCTGAGCCGTAGTACCTCTAGATTTTTTGCCTTCGGGACTACATCAACATCTTGGCACAGAGTACAAGAATTTGCTCTCCGCTTTGCTTATCGCACAGGACTCGGCGCCTTGTTACAATACCGGTAAGATAAGCATTACCCGGTTCTTTAGAGTTTTGTCGTTAGCTAGCTTCAAAAGACTGAAAGAACAGCGGTTGCCAAAGGTGATTCGACGTCGAGTCTCCATGAAAGTGTCATTTGTGGATTTTACACTTGCCACGAGGTGGCCAAACTCTTCAACTATAAGTAGATAGTCACATTTCGAGGTCGCTCTCTGGGTCGCAGCACCAGGTTGAGAAGGCAACACCACACTGCGTCAGGAAAGTCCCCTAACCGCCTGCTCTGAATCAGTAGGGTGAACAACCTGATTCAGACCAATCAGCACAGTACACCAAACTCGACTCAGCCTGTGATATTGGGTTTTAAGCCACAGCCACCCGTGGTCATCTTGGCGTAGTGGGTAAGCGCTTCGAGACATACACAGAAGGTCTAGGTTTGATTCCCGGCCAGGACACCTCGCATGTTTTTAGGCACAACCTCTTTCGAGTTGCTGACAAGACTCCAAAAGTGCCAATTGGCTATGAAAAGCTGTAGGTCCCTTCTACTCGTGAGAGAACAGAAGCACACGTAGTTGTTGTAGAAGCTAGGCCCTAGTTCCCTGTGGGCTGGAGTGCCACTCAATTATTATTATTACTATTATTTATTATTCACCCTGATACTCCCACAAGAAGACAGGCTGAAACCGAAGTTCGAGGTTTTCGTAACCCGCCGTGCCACCAGAATATAGCCTCTGGTCAAGGTGTGACTGTCACTACCATCCAGGTTTTCTCAACACCTGTTTCTGGTAGCCGCCATTCCGTCACAAGAATCCATCAGTGATTCCATGTAGAATAGACGGAATGTGTTATAGATGTGATTTGGCATCGAGTGATCCATAAATCCAGTCACACCATCTGAATTCTTCGTCCACAGCATATATTTCGTTTCTTGTGCTCACTCTAAGACCAGCTCTCTTTGCCAGCTCTTTAAAAATCGTCAATGCCTCCACAATGGCTCGCTGAGCACCTGAGACGATATGGATGTCATCAGCGTATTCCAGCAATTGTACTGATTTGTAGAAGATAGTGCATCCGTGTTAACATCTGCCAGTCGCACTATAACCTCCCGTACTGTATTGAATACTGTTCTCTCACAAGTAGGGGGCAACACCGCTTTCTCTTAGAACTTCGAACGGCGAGATTTGAGAAGGTTTTCATAGAAAATCAGTCCTCTTTGAATGTTTGCTGCAACTTGAAAGAGATAAAGTCCACGCACTTACCCCCACGCCACGGTAACCTTAACGCTAAAGCAACGTTAAAACAAATTTTGAAAACTTCCAACCAATGTGAGCACGGTGTAGCCCAAACAGGCTTTTGACCGAAGTGATGCACACCCACGGCGGCTTCTGAAGGCATGTTTGTACTAAAAGTTTGTGTGACTGGTAAGCTTGTAGTCCACTCATAGTCAGCATTGTCGTAGGGTGCTCACTGATGAGAACTCGGCTGCTGTGCCCCAGAGTGGGAGACTCTATTCTCGACCATGAACTTGCCATCAAAAGAAATTAGTGCGTAACTCGCAAGCCAATACCAGAGACGCAGTCTTCCAAAAGTTATTTCAATTGCTAACTTATTGGACGAACACAGCGACCCGCCAATGACGCGTTTGTTCGCATTGAAGCGGAAGCACAAAATCGGCTTCTCGGACAGAGCGTCACACTAGGCAGCAGAAACTTCGAGGTAGTCAAGGAGTTCGACTATATCAGCTCCGCGGTAAACAGGGACAATCGCTGAGGACACCTTGATCATCCCAGTCCTTCTCTATGGCGCGGAAACCTGAACACTACTAAATGCGGGTGAGAAAGCCCCTGGAGAAAGAGAAAAGTTTTGCGTTTTGGGTCCTGTTTGCGTTGACGGCATCTAGAGGAGATGCCAAAAAATGTCGAGAAGCTAATGCTTGCGCAGAGAGTGGGAATTTGGTGCGGAGTATAGGCTGATGGGTTCTATTTCGTTCAAAGGACCTTACAAAGCCATGTCAACTGACTTTTTTTCCAGAAATGTATGACATAAGCCTGGACGACCTCTGGTTCATGTGCGATGATTCGTCATGCCACTCAGCTCATGTACCACAGTCCATGCCACAATCGATGTTATACCCACCAAACTCCCAATTAGTCTTATCAGCCGTCTTTACGATGTTTGTTGGTTGTCTCAGAGTTGCAATTTGACCATATTTGACATTTTTTCGTGGGAAACAATAGATAACCGATGTAACGCCAACATTCCGAATATGATTCAAGTGGTTGAGGTAAATATCATACATTCTACAGCCGGTATTATTTTCTTAAAATTCTTCCTTTCGAGGTGCTTAAGTTAGACTTTCGATAATGCCATCAAACCGTCATGTAATATCCTTCCTTTTGACAGCATTTGGGATTGCAATTTCAAAGTACGGATGCAACACACATTTAGAAGCCTTTCTGACTGACGCCCTAAACTGAACATAAGCTGTGCCATTAGTTGGTTTGAAGATATTCATGACATTCCTTTATTGCATCAGAAATGGCAGAAACCACAGCAGATACATCACTCACTTATACCACCGCTGAGATAGCATCTTCTCTAATCTTCTCAATTTCAGACTTCCCCTGTTCTCCTAACGATCTTCTTATTATGCGGCAGAAATCGGATGAGTTTCGTCCGTCTCTCGTTTCGTTCCTCGGAAGTAGTAGCTCGCATTGTCTCTTTGCTTTGTACACCAGCCTTGCCTGCGTTCTTGGAATTCAGTGCGGAAGTCAATTGAGGTGAATCTGAGTTCCATTCGCTTTCTTGCTCCATTCAGATGAACTCGGAATTTCAAAATCCCACCCATTCCCCGGCTTCTATTCAACGATCATGCATACCTGCAGCAAATCAATGAGATGCGACTATTCAGGCGCATGCTGGGGCTCCTGAATGTCGAACCGCCATCCCCCAAAATCCGCTGGCATTCTTCTCGAAATACGCTTTCGCACACGTTATTGCCACAGGAATGCCCTGCAAGTAGGTTCCTCGCAGATAATGACACCGGCACCAGGATCCGTGAAACTGCATAGTCTCCCACTCACCCAGACTAATCCCCTCCCGAGGAACTTCAAAGGAGCTCCAGTTCCTCCCCGCTTGACACGTATGTTTTTAGCCGATAATATGGTATGATTCAATTCACAAATAGCAATTTGCTGCAAAGCCCCTACCAGACGTCTACGCCCTGCCCACCCCACAAAGCCAGAATCGAGCAGAGGGAATTAGAAATCAGGAATCAGTCGAAGACAATTTTATTTCATTACTCGAGCACAGACAATTGGGCCTTTCACCCGACGTCATTTGATCCAATTACTGTTGTCCCTGGCACTCAAGCGTGTGCATTCATATCCGGCTGCTGACAGGCCCGGACGCACTCGACAGACAGTAGACGACGACGACGCCGACGACGATGAGGAGACGTCCCTGCATCATGGATTATCAAATAGTCGACTCTGTGCACTGATATTACTTGCCCCCTCCCCCTCCGAGGACGGCGGCGGCGGCGTCATAACCTGAGAAGACGTGCGGTGTGTGTGTGTGTGTGTGGTGTGCACTGCAACTAAACCCATGAGGAGTCTGTGAGTCAACACACACTCCAGCTACGTGCAGGACCCGCCACAATTCACCAGCCACCAGCCACCAGCCACCACCCATCACTCAACAAGTTTGCACTTGGAATCAAAATGTACTTAACACTCACACACGACGAAGATGACCTGGCACGATGCAGGCGCTGCTGCCCGGAGACGGGATGAGGGCATGGGAGGAAGGATGTGTTGGCAAGGAACTCTAGGTGACGGTGGTGGTGGTGATGGTGGTGGTGATTGCTGGAGTGATGGAATAAGACGAAGAAGAACGTTCCCATTACATAGGCCGAGGTTGAAGAGCTGGAAAGTGAAAAGAGGAGTACGGGGCGGCGAGCTCGATGCGGTTCACCTTCCACCTGAACCAAACCAAAACCTAGATGGGGTGGTGGCGATACACATGTGTGTACACTGGTGTCTACACTCCACAGTATGCATACAGATTGCTGGCACTGGAGCTACGTGGTACTGCACGCCTGCCTGCCTGCTGCTTGCCTGCTCGGCTGCTTGTTTGCCTGCAGACCAAGTTAATGTGGATTCAATCGAATTCGAGCGAAATGTGAGTGGTTCTCGAAGATTAATGGCAACTGATATCTGAACCGAAGGTGCTTGTATTTTATGTCAGTTGATATATTGTATGCGGATGGAAGTGTGTTCATATATCAAAGGAGCCAACGATAAAACAACAGCTTACCACTTAATGCCTCGGCTTTGCCGTGTGTCTATGCGGGCTGTGTGCGCGTGTGTGTGTTTTGCGGGTTCTGGAGTTGGTCGGTTGGTCTGTTGGTCGATTGGTGGGTACTCGAAGTTGCATTAAGCGGTGTCATGGCACCGCCACAGCCACCTCTCAATCGATGGCAGCATGCAGACGGCAGACGGCGGTAATGGAGAATTCAAAATCTTGTGTTTGAATTAGACTTCTCGGTTTGGAAACGTAACGTCTTGCGTTACATGCGTGCTAGCCAGTCAGTCAGACTCATGTACGGCATTCTGTTTTATTTTGCACACACAGGCAGAGGTGCTTGCCAGCAGCATGACATACTTTGGGGAGGGTTTAAAAGGGGGGGTCGGGTTGTGGAGCTTTGGCCCGAAATACAATGCTATCTGATTGGTCTGGTCTGGGCTCCGAAGCTGGCCTGGCGTGTTCCACAAATGGCATGCAATTAAAAGTATATGAAGTGATTAAGACCTCTCTGAGCAGTTCACGCAAGTGTGATGGAACTGTTGTCGCTGCGGAGGTGGGTATCGACTTACACTTGGCGGATGAGAAATAGGCCAAGTCGATGCGGAAATCGACAGAGTGAAGTGAGAGGCCCGATGGTGGCGAGCTTAGAGGAGAGAAATCCAATTATTTAAAAGGAAGTCTGTGATGAGAGACGGCGATCTCATTAGAAATAATTAAAAATGTCACGACGGTGGCAGAATCAATTTGCCACGACGGGATCTTCACGATGTTGGGAGTGTATCTGGAATGAATTTTCGCAAACTGTGTCCTGGTTCTTGTGTCATTATTGTTCCTTCTTTCTTTTGGGTGTCAATTTCTCGAGTACCTAACCCATGAGTCGACTGAATTTGTTGTAACTAGCGGCACTGTGGGTGTTGTGAAAACAGGCAAAGGACACAGTCCAAAGGGCGTTCGATGCGGTGTTTGAAAGCTAGACCTGTCTGATTCTGATACCCTACGAACGACGGCTGTGAGCAAAGTGTTCAAATGCCGATTTTGAAAATTCAAAAATGCAGTTTTGAGCTCGTTACAGAGATTCAGAAAAGGCCTGATTGATGTGTTAATGAAGGCCGAACGAAACAAGTTTTGGAGTCTCATACATTGATGTCAACCCTTAAGTGCCTCTAATGTACGCTCTGTTGTCTTGTGGCTTATGGGTGGCTGTTTTGAGGTTTCGAGTAAAAATATGATCTAAGAGTTTGCAACTCAACATTTAAATCGGGTTTGACGGCAACTCAAACATACTTCAGCATCCTTAGAAACCTTTAATTAAGTACAAGTGTGTTTTTCTAAAAGGTGTACTCGTAGAGCTTTGAAATACAACAAAACAAAGATGACTTTTTTTTAAATTGACATGGAATTTGAATTTATTCGAGAAATATTCTTTTGGCAGGCATTTTAATTTGAATACCTTTTATGGCATATGAAAGCAAAGGCTGGCTCAGACGTCCAGCTTTCGAAAAACTTTTTAGACGTTTATGGCCGAATATCCTTAGCAACCCGGCGAATGTTATGCTCTAAATGGTCAATTGTCAAGCTTTTCGACCTAGACTAGAAATTTCACATACCCCCAACTAAAGACAGTCAGACGGCGATGAATCGCACGATCTTGGAGGCCAATTTGCGGGTCTGTAACGTGAAACTATGCGGTTGCCAAACATTTCCTTCAATAAATCAATTTTGGTACTAGCTGTGTGATATGTGTTTATTGAAATCATAGCCCCTGCACATCATCATCATTTAACTGATGAAAGAAAAAGGCAGCAGCTATGACTCTATAGAGGTCACTATCGACTGTAACAGTCTGCCAAGAAGTACGTTCTACATATTCCATACGTTCCAAACAGTCAGTTGTTGTGTTATAACGGTGTCTCAAAATATACATAAGGCATATCATCACTTCAAATACTGCAGTAGTCATCGCGGCATGGTGGGCAAGCGCATCGACTCACAGGCACGACTTTCAAGGCACCACCTCTTCCGAATTGCTGACAACAGTCAACTAATACTTGCAATTGGCTATGAGAAGCTCTCATGAATTGTACAAAAAACTGTAGAGTCCCCTCAACCCGTGGATGAACAGTAGGACGCACAACACGAGTAGTCGATGCAGAAGCCAGGCACTGGTCGCTTATGAAAAGTGGGGTGAAAGGCAGTCTTGATTTGGACTGAATCTACGCCATTTTATGTGCTACATACGAGTAGATTGCATCACTTGATAGCTGAAAAAAAATGTTCTTCTTCTTCTTTTTGTGATGCTATAGTCCGGGTGGATCTGGGCCTCAACCAACATGCCTCTCCAGTCAGCACGATCTTTCGCCAGATTCCTCCGATTGTGAACTCCAAGTTGGTTGCGGTTCTTCTCCACTTGTGTTCGCCACCTTAGCCTAGGCCGTCTTCTGCTTAGATTCGAAGACTTTTCGGGCAGGCGCAGTGGTGTCCGTACCCTCTACATAGCTTGGTTATCTTAAGTGTTGTACCCGAAAACGCTTGACTAGGTGCATGTCGCTGACAGCCCATAGAGTTCTTCTCCTCCAGATGCCATCAACAGGAGCAAAAATCGCAAGCAAAACTTTTCTCTCGAAAAGACTAAGAGCTTCCTCGTCCGCTTTAGTAACGTCAGCTGAAAAAATTGACGCCAGTTAATAAAGTGAAGTGACCTGAAGTGTCACGATGTTAACTGAATGTGTGCCATTTACGGTAATGGATCGCTTAAGAATCAAAAAATGCTTTAAAATAACTACTTCTTAGTACAAATATGATGATTGAAACGTAACCACTTTTTACACATTATGCTATGATTATGGTCATTGTGAAGAAATTTGAAGAGAGTGGAAATGTTACGGATTTCATAGGGCCGGTCATTCCATAATTCCATAATGTTGCTCCTCTAAGCAAATGTTGCTGATGGTCCGAATTGAGTGAATTCCCGGCGTTCGCAACGAATAAACGTGTCGGACACCTCACTGCAGAGTATTTTGAAATTGCATTTGCGTCTTCAGTGTTAACATACTCGTATAAGGTTCAACTTACGTAATAACTGAAGCCTGCTGGCCGTTAAGAAAGTCGTTGCTGCGCTTATTGGGTTTTGAAACAAGAAAGAATAAACACCGATTTTTTAAACAACATTTTCTTCAGTGACGAGGCACATTTCTCATTCGGAGCTTGAGTTGCATATCGAGCTCAGAGAACCTCCACAAGCGATCGAAAATTGCATCCAGACAATGTGACTGTTTGGCGGGGTTGTCATTGTCATGGATCAGCAGTCTATTTAGAGCAATGTGGTCGAATGATGTCCGGGTTTTTTTTTTCCGGCGAGTCGACATGTGGCTCCAACAAGCCGGGCAATAAGTCTCAAAGCATGATCAATCAGGGCTGTATTTTGTGAGAAGTCGTTTGGTCACAGTAACATTGTGGCGGCTTTCATCGAACAGGATCTTGCGATTTAACATCGATTGTTATTTTTTCTTTTAGAAGACGCAAAACACTGGTTTTACGGGTATAATCGCGGAACTATGAACATTGTAGAGACCAACTTTACTGAGGTTATGGCTAAGAGACCGCTTAAAATGAGCGAGAAAATGGATGCGAATCATTTTGAGACGGAGATTTGTTTTTCGCATTTAATGGAAGTCCAAACCATGAAATTAAATTTGTTTAAAAAAGTATTTTTAAGCAAAACTTATGAAATCAAAAAATTAAGGACCTAGAGATAGCAGGCAGTTTTTTTTCTAACACTTGACACTGCCAGCTGTTTTCTGCTCAAAATTTTTACAAAAAGTTGGTTATGTTTTGAAGGACGTGAAGGACGGGTCAAGGAGACGTTTCCTTTTAGAACTTCTAATAAGCAAAACTGTCTGTCTGTTCTTAGTCTTATTACTAAGAATATGTGTGTCAAGTGCTTGCCTTGGTTCATCTCGAAGTAGTTGGTATCACACGTTCACGGAACCAAAGAAGTTCCTTTACCCTGTTGCAAAGTTAAAAAACATTCAAACCATCGTTGCACAGTTTTCGTATAAAAGAAGTTTTGGCAAAAATGAAGCACAAATTGCGACTAATAATGGTAATTGAGTGGCACTACAGTTCACAAGGTTCCCGGCGCTAGCTTCTTCAGCAACTACTCCTTTTGTTCGTGCTACTGTTCTCTCACGGGAAGAGGGCACCTGCAGATTTTGATGTTCTTTTCACAGACAATCACAAGCACTCGTTGAATGTTGGCAGCAACACGAAAGAGTGTCGTGAAAAATGCGAGATGTTCAGTACGGGAATCAAACCTGGGACCTCGACGTGTGGGTTGACGCACTTACCCCCTACGCAAATGGCGACATCGGTCAAAAAGTTTTTGAGACTGTTTAGCTCATGAACAACACTCATAACCCCCGTCATCGTACACAAATGACGATGGGACTCCTGTGGCCGAGACTGTACGACTCAATCCACAAATGAACGTACACTTGCCATCGTTGCAGTGTGGACCTTAGAGCAACTTGGATCTGGCAACGATTTGGTGGTCATCTTTTGTGATGAGGCGCATTTTAAGCTTGGCGGCTCCGTTATCAAAGGAAATTTTTGTTTCTCAGACTCTGGAAAGCAGCCAACATTGTCTAAAAGTGCCTTCAGAGAATGAAGGTTTGGTAGAAGCACCCACCGGGTCTGAAGGTTTGGTGCGAATTGTGGAGTGACAGCATCATTGAATCATTTTCTCCAAAAAATTGGGAAAATGGAGGCAGCGTTTCGGTGAACGAAAGGCATTGCAAAGCCTGTTTAACCGATTGAAATTTATGACTTGTATTTTGACGTTCATATAGGATGATGGGCTATGCCGAACACCTCATTCCACAGTCGATCTTTTGCGGACCAATTCCCAAAATCTTCGACCTCTGAAAAACCGATGCTCTGCCCATGTCATCAAAGCAATCCCCATTCAAAGGACGCTCCATCTCCTAGCACATGCAACCGATGTCCTCGCAACTGAAAAGGAAAACCTCAGTCAGTGCAAATCAACATTGGCTTGCCTCAGAAATTCCTCCCAGACAACGAATAAATTTCTTTATTAAAAGATTGCAATACGCCTCGTTTTACACGGTTCACGGAATGGATGTCATTTGCATGCGCAACCCGACTGCAAAACAAGTTTGCAGTAATTCCGTCGATTACTTCCCAACATGACCCTGTGTTATGTTCGCCCAGTGTAAGCAGATACATTATTTGCTTTAAATGTCAGTTTCTGAGAAAATTTGTGTATTTCATTAAAAAAAATGCAAAAAAACGACACACACACACACAGAGAGTTATAGCAACACGCTAGCAGTCTTAAAATCCCTGGCAAGAAGGGTTTCCTTAATTTATGTGCAAAAGCTTGCATACCAGTGCCGGTATCCAGTTTCACTTGGACAGGTTCAGCAGTCTTCCCTTTTGTTCAGGGAACGACGGTAGAGGCTCACAGGGTGGCGGGCACAGACGACGCCAGATTACAGGCAGATGTTTCATTTATAAGGTTGCCAGTGAATAAATTCTTACGGATCGTGTATCTTAATCTTTAAGAGATATTGAAAATGTTTTGGTACTTTACATTTTGTAGCCTGACTCTTAATGAGCTGCTGGCGGTGGTGGTGGTGGTGGTGGTGGGATGGCAGCAGTATGCGACTGGGTGCGGCTGCCCGGCTGCTCTGTCTGGTCAGCAATTTATGTTATTGATTGACATTTCAACCTTTTCGGTAGTTGCGTTCTTTGAATGAGGACGAAATGGATGAGAACGCAGACTTTCATTCTCATCAAGTGGGGGGCAGTGGGTGTTCTCTGGTGATCCCAAAATCCTCTGGAGTGACATTCAATCCGCCTTCCATCGAAGATTTGCGGTTTTCCTCTTCTGGCTGTGGCGGCGGCTTCATCTATTTAAGGGGGTGACCTGCATTTCAGTTCACAGATGCGCGAAGCGTCAAACGTAGTCGGCTTTGCCCAATTTTCATCGTCTCTAGTTAATTTCCAAATTACCCCAACTCACGTTCACGATGTAACGCCCCGGCTAATTGACAATCAAGCCGCTCCTCGTGGCGGAACCCAGTGGGGAAAATACAGCCAAACATCAGTCAAAAACTTTGCGTTTAACTGCCAAACCCAATTGGCTTTTCAACGCACTCACACGACGCTGCTCCAAAAATTAACGCCTCTTCGGTTGACAAACAAGCACATGGCAACAAATTGGCCTAATCTGCAATTTGCTCGTCGTCATCCCCCTCGGTTTTTTGTCCCCTCTCCCCCCCACCCACGGCCAAATTGGAAAATGTTGCAAAAGGTGCAGTTCCGCGGGAGTCTGCAGTTCCGCGAACCACTCTCGCATGCATGGTTGTTGCGAAGAACTTTGTTGTATGTTCGAGTGGAGCTTCCGCAAAAGTTTTCAGTTCAGAAGTTTCTCGAGGGAAACTATGCCATGGGTGTGGGTGCGCGGCGTCATAAGACACCGTCGTTCTGATGTGCAGTGGAGTTTTGAATTACGCATTCGGGGGCGGGGACGCAGTAAACTGTATTGATTTCAGCAAGTTGGTAATGGATCTGAAAGAACTCGGTTTTGTGTGCTCCTTTGTGTGGATTTGGTTGGTCGGGGGGAACTGCTCTCGATGGAGGGCGACTTTGTTGGAAACTATTGTTTTCGAAGACTTCCTCGAGCTTAATTAGACGCGGATCTAATAGAATATTTTGAGTGACTTTAGTTCACTAGCTTTTCGGTTTCACGGGAGTTATACGCGAAAACGCTTGGGAACTTCGAACACTTATCTGACGTTAATTTGTGACTTTAGAGTGGGATTACAAACGTGGGGCATTTGACGTGAGTTCTGTTGTGGTCAAGAGGGGGGTTGTTGTTGTGGTTGTGTTTTGAAGGACTTGCAAGGTGCAATTATACAGAGTGAGTCAAGGAGACGTTGCCTTTTAGAACTGCTTCAAAACAAAACTCTCTGTCTGTTCTTATTCTTATTACTAACAACTTGTCGGTCAAGTGGTTGCCTTGGCTTATCTCGAAGTAGCTCGTTCTGTCATCAAAATGTATCAGGACATTCTTGATGGTTTCGGGCTGTGGATCACGGATTACTTAGAGAATATTTGCCTTATATGCTTAAATTGTTTCCGGAGTATTGGCATATCATCGGTCATTCCTAGTTGCTTGTGGAAAAAGTGGGATCATAACGTAGATCTCACGAGTTCAATTGACATCACCAAGGTGACTAATACGAGGGTTGCCTTTTGTATTTCGGGATTAGAGAACAAAAACAAATATTAACGATCGAAAATAGCTTTATTGTTTTTCAAAATTTTCCCCATTAAGATCTATAGACTTTAGCATGCGTTTGAACCAATTGCCACTCTGATTGAGGTATCTCCAAAACATGCATTCTGAAGAATCAATCGCTTCTTCAGGTGTCGAAAAACGTTGACCACTCATTCAATTTTTTTAAGTACGGGAATAAAAAGAAGTCATTTGGTGCCAAGTCAGGACTAGTGCTCAAAAATGCAGTTGTTTGAGCCGATGTGTGAGAGCTCGCATTGTCTTGGTGAAGAGTGATCCGTCTTCGGCGGTTGGCTTTCCTGATTTCTTGGAAGACAACTGGCAAACAAATGGTTGCGTACCACTCAGAATTGACTGACTCTGCGTTGTTTTAATGGTACGGTTGCGACATGTCCAGTTTTTCCGAAAAAACTAGCTTCGTGCGCGAGCAACTTTTGTTGGATTTGACTCGTCTTAAAACACCCATACAGTCGACTGCTGTTTACTTTTGGGTTCACGAGCCTTTTTTTGAGCGATTGACAAATTGTGTGGGATCCAACGCCAACAAATTTTGTTGAGGTCAAATGTTCATGCTGTCTTGAATGTATGCTGGTCCCACTAATGCCTAAGATTGTCTCAATCTCACGATAGGTCACATGACGATCTTGCAATATCAGTTGGCGCACAGCATCAATGATTTCCGGAACAACGACTGATTGTGGACGACCTTCACGAAATTCGTCTTGGAGTGAACTACGACCTCGGTTGAATTCACCATACCATCGATAAACACTGGTCCTTGATGCACTGTTGTTGAGTCAATCCACGTCGAAAGTTGTAAAAAATAATCGCACGAAAATTTTCACGATTCAGTTCCATTTTTTTGGCGAGATGAATCTTTTAAGTTAAAAATAGCGCTCGTATGTCAAAATATTCTGAGTACGTAAACCTCAAAAATGTAAAACTTTACGATAGAGCTGGCAGTTGCCAGATTGCAACACTAGGGTTGCCCAATATCGAAATATAAAAGACAACCTTCGTAACACGACAGGTTTTTCACAGCGCACCAATGTCGCACATGTCGTCTAAATAAGTTTTTTTCAATTTTAGCAAAAATAAGGTTTAAATAGCTCTGTAACGTCCATCGTAAACCTAAACTTTGTTCTTAGCCCCATATTCGAAGAGGAAGGTCCAATGAAGACACCACTCCATAGTTCTTACAAAACTGTCACTCTCTATTGAAGAATGGTCTTCTTGGCGCTTCGTCAAAGAAAATGATTTTCGCCCAAAATTTGCTGTACAATTCAAAGTTCAAGCTGAGACGAGCGAACGATGTGTGTTGTCTTCCGTTTTCAGTTGCTGAGTGAATCTAACCGTGTAAACGATGAGTCGCCACTTGTTATCGAGCAGTAAGTCAACAAACAAAATGACAAAAATTACTGGTCAGAGAGGTCCTTTGAAATGTACACCTTTGGGCGTTTGATTTTTCTTGAGAGGAGAAGAGAGGATTCTCTTAAGTGCTAGACAAAATTAATACTGAATCTCCGCTTGGTGTGGATTTGGGAGATTGGCGCGTGACTATCAATCGCTTATTTTCCCAAGTTGAGCTTCCCCAATGAATAGCCAGCTTGAACTGTCTTTTTGGCGGCTTTCTCTTGAATGGTCTGAAATAGAACATGAGCCTAAGAACCCTGAGACCCCTGAGAACTGAGTCACCTCTTTATCACTATACCTTTTCAAGATCATCGCGTTTCTAGACAACATCCTGTCAGCCTCGTTCATCTTCTGGTCAACAGCGTTCCTGGTGATCGTCATGGCGTTGTCGATCTTGTGTTCGGCGGCGTCGGTTACTTGTTCAACAGCTTTGACTCTTTTGTTGATTGTTTCGTTGGCGGCTTTCTTGGTCTGGTGAACGCCTGCTAAAAAGCAAACATTTCACAACTATTCAGGACCGTCCTTGAAAAGAGCAGATGCCACTTACCTTTGAAGAAGTGTCAGCAATGTTAGCAGCGGCATGCTTTGTGTTCTGTGTCAAGGGGTTCATTTGATTGACGGTGTTGTAGACAGTGGACGTTGCAGTCTTCACGCTGTTACCGACAGCTTTTCCGGCTTCATTTGCTGAGAGATACAGAGAAATTGATCAAATATGATACGTTCGGGACTTGAATAAATGGGTGCTAACTTGCGTGCAGCGTGCGCCGTCTTAGGGCCATTGTCCTGTCCTAAGGCCAATATTTTTCCCATAAGTGCAAATATTGATAAGTAATGACGCAATATGAAAATTGATGCATTTTCTAACAATTTTTGCTTTGAAACAATAAAAAAAAATAGAAAAATTCGACATGTATAATAGTTTCTGCCTCGGTGGCAATGCAAATGCATCCTTAAAGGCCACAATGTGCCTAAACAGCCCCTGGCCATAAGGCCCTTCTAATGCAATCAAACCTAAATGACTCAGTGTCAACGCGTAATTACTAATTCCTGTAATGGCATTAAGGATATTCTCACCAGGACTCTGATCCACAGAAACATATGAAAAGGGTGTCAGCAATTTAAAATGACGCTTCGTTAAGTAAAACAAATTTCAGATGCACTATCCTCCGCGGAGTTACATGCGAAAACAAAATCCAATGAATCCCATCTAAAGTAGTCCATCTGAAGTATCAATATTCATACGCTCCATCAAAGGATCAGATTTTTCCCTCCAAGTGCACGCCGTCCACCCGCGCAAAAAATAATAGTGACAAGCGCTTTCTCAGTAAATTATACACGCAAGCATTTTCAATTAAAAAAGTAAATTAAGCCCCATCAGTGCTGAATAAATAAATGCATATCCATCATTTATCCTGATAAAAAAACGCCAAGCGCAAAAAGAGGAAACAAGAAGAAGAAGAAAAAAAAAACACGAAATTCCAATACATTTATGCGAAGCAATTTGTTACTCAATTTGGTGCGTGACGGTGACAATCACTTTGTCACATTCAATATTTTGTAATTAATAAAATTAAATAACCTCGAGGCATGTGATGAAACAGCCTATGGGGGATCATCCCTTTTAAACAAATTGCATGCGAAAGCCAACATGACGCGGCGGCTGAGCTCTGTTTGCTGTTGCTGTTGCTTTCCGCGAACGTATCTGTAATTCTGTAATTTTTTAATGAAACAAACGCACGACAGATGAAAGAAAACGAATGGCTGTGGTCGGGTGGAGTGCTGAAGTGTCGAAGGGGGGGTTAGCCGGGTGGGGGCTGCAACGTGATTCCATCAATCCAACCGACATATTTTGTGTGAATTTTCGTGGAACATAACAGGCATGTCTGTTCGATGTGGGCCAATGAATTGGATTTCACTTTCGGGAAATTGATGCCGTCCCATGGTGGGTGGATGTGCTGACTTTGATGTCATAGTTTCGTATTCACTTTAATCCGTATACAATTCGTGTTGTGCTCTTTTGGGAAACTTTTGCTAATTAGCCAGGTTTCGACGAATTCAATTCTATTGGATGGAACATCTATTGAGGTTCTAGGAATTAGGGTTGGATTATATTAGAGGAAAGGATTAAAATGGAGTAGATGAAAAAAATTGAGCAGACAAGAAAAGGGTTTAAGAAAAATTTATAAAATAAGTTTTTTATATGAAAATGTAAAAAAAAAGTTTTAAAGGGAACTGGGCGAGGATTCCATAGTTTCTAGCTATTATCTTTGTGGTAACACTGGTTTAAACAGCTGACGTACTTTTCGTGCTTTGTTTCACTGTCAAACATCTTCAGTTTAATCTATGATTTAACCATGAATCGTCTTACAAAGGAACAACGCTTGCAAATTATTGAATTTTATTATCAAAATGCGTGCTCTGTTAAGAAAGTTCATCTTCCTCCATTTTATGGCTCAATGGGTACGGAAGTAAGCAGAATTGTCGGTTTTGGAGTGAATATCAGACAGAAGCATTGCAAGAGCTACCAATGCATCCAGAAAAAGTAAAAGTTTCGCGCGGCTTATGGGCTGGTGGCATCATTGGACCGTACTTCTTCAAAGATGATGCGAATCGTTACGTAACTGTGAATGGCAAGCGCTACCGTGAGATGATATCCAACTTTTTTTGCCCAAAATGCATGAGCTTGACATGTGGTTTCAACAAGACGGTGCCACATGCCACACAGCACACGCACCAGTGGACTTATTGAGAGGCGAGTTCGGTGAACATTTTATTTCACGTTCGGGACCGGTTAATTGGCCCGCCTAGATCGAGCGATTTAACGCCTTTAGACAATTTTTTGTGGGGCTATGTTAAAGCTAATGTGTATACAGACAAGCCTGCTTCAAGTGACGCAGTGGAAGACAACATTGAAACATTTATTCGTGAGATACCGGCTGAAATGTTGAAAAGAGTATGCCAAAATTGTACTTAGCGGATGGCCAATTTGAGGCGCAGTCAAGTTTAACATTTGCATGAAATAATCTTCACTATCGTACTATCGATTCAAATAAACATTTCATGCATTTTTCTGAATTTTATGCGTTTTTTAAACTTCTTTATAGCTTTTAAAAAAATCACCCTTTATATTTTCGAGACGTTAACTTCGGCAGTGACTTTCGATTCTAGGAATATCTGTTTATCATTTGCATCTTCAAGCAGGCATCCCCAGATCTTCATCTTCAGTTTTGGGGGGCATTCACAAGAACCTGCAGCGCTCGGTTTTTCTTTGGTTCCCTTCGAACAAGAGTCCCCTTATCCTTAACATACAGCTTGAGTTTTCATTCATCGGAAATTTGTCACATGTTTTGAGTCCAACAAAAGTGTTTTTAAACGCAAGGCAATCCGCGTTTTTGGAAAATCTGGCTTCAATGCCGTTTTGACTGCTCTAAGTCCAGCTTTCACTAGTCTTTTGTTCACTGAACTTGATGAAATTGTTTTTCCTGTAGCTCGGCAAAAAAACAGGTCTTCAACTGTCTCCATCGGCTGTACAGCACCAAAAACAAACCTTGAAATTCTTCAACTGGAGTCGGTATCTATCCCAAACCCTTCCAACTGCTGGTAGTCCTGATTTCACCAAGTGTCTGTTAAGCTCTACGCCACAATTTGTTGATGAATATTAAATCTTTAGGACGTTTCACGTGTACGCAAAATTAAAACGTGACGGACACAAAAACAACCAACAACAGCGAGCCCAATGCATTCCTTATTCACTAAAACATCGACTCTTTGGCACAATATGAACGACATTTGGCTGCCTAACGTATGCTACCTACTAAAACGGCCTCCTCTGACAGTCACACGGAACGGTACAAGAAATGCGCCTCAAAATTCCTTCTCATACACTTTTGGACTATCACTTCTTCCGCAGTCTGTTGTCAAATGGTTTTCCCCTATCGAGCGCAGGTCCAGATGAACAGACAGCTGATGGAATGACTTAGTTAGACCTCTATGTGCCTTTATGGGTATTGAGATGAAGAGGCCTTAGTCCGTTTTCGAAGGAAGTGGAGTGAAGGTTGTGTTTTCCACCAATGACTACTGGTCTAGCTTCCTTACTCTTCTTGGAGTTCGAGCTACCAAGGATAACATCGAAGCTATGAAATTGCCTATACTACGTTGTGCAAGAAAGCAGTCTTTGTTTGCGACTCTACAGAGGTGAAGTGTTGGCCAAGTATTAGCTTATACTCTTCAACCTTAGGACTTTTTGCTTAAGGCTGTGGACAAGTCTGTGTCTCAATGCTGTTCTCTCTTCGTAGATTTTCATCCGTCTTCGAGGACCTCCTTCCACCTCATTTTTCATATCGAGGTGATATTCGCTTTAAAGCGGTCTAGGACCATCACCTTCAAGAATTCACCCGCAATACATGCCTCGCTAGGAATGCTCATCAGTTCACCCTTAAGCCCACCTTCGGACGTACAGTTAAGTATAGAGACTCGTTCTTAAGCCGCACCACACGAATTTGGAATGCTCTTCCCAACTCAATATTCCCGTCACATTTAAAACCAATGTGCACTGGTACCTCCTCTCCCTCTCTTCCTCTATACCTTCGGCCCATGCTGTGACCTAAATCCGGTCACTTAAGGGTAGTCGTAACCTCTTAAGCGCGCGCCAACTATAAAAAAAAAATGCAGTGCAGCTCCATGTGGTCTGGAGGGTCAGACGCAGATCCCTTTAAACTTTCGTTTTGTTGATCGCTTTGGCTGAAAGATGTCGATTTCTTGACCCGAATATTTCATAGTTGGTCTATACGAGGATTTTAATAAAGCTGAAGACAGACCCGCGGCAAGATTGACCCGCGGCAAGATTGACCCTCGGCCAGATCGACCCGCGTAAAGAGTGACCCGCGTCAAGATCGACCCGCGTCAAGATCGGTAGGCTCCAAGATCGACCAGTGTCAAGATCGACACGCCTCAATATCGCCTTAGGTAGCACATCCCTTATGAGCTAAGTCCATAGGAATACAAGGACACCATGTCCACATTGTTTCGTCTGACATTGCTTGAGAAAGATTCGAGTTAACGTCATCGATTACGACTCTAAACATCAACGTGCGCCAAGTTTCACTCTGAAACTCCAAAGCTTAACATTCTCCCTATCTAGTCCTTCACATCCTGGTGGTATTTATGATTTCCCATCACACTTAAACCGCACCCACTCCCTCATTCGTTCATGTCCAAGGGAACACTTAAACAAGTCATAAACCAACGGCCACCCTTACGGATCGCAACTCTGATTCATTTCGCAACCACTCAAGGCGTGGACAAGACAATCGACTACAATGAAAATTCCTCAGCTCAGGCAAGCAACCATCTCAGCCATTGCACCCACCGCACAGCCACTCAGCAACTGCTACACCGTGTTATTGGGGCCACTTTCGATGCGCTCTATCGCCGCATAAATCTTCAGCGGCAATAAACCCCCTGCTCTCGTGTGCATTTGCAATAATTGAAGGACATGTTTTCAATTGGCATCAGGAAAAGGGTAATTGTTCCGTCGAACGAGATGCATATTCACACCTCAAATCGCTGAAACGTGCTCTCCTCCGTGTGTGCACCGGGCGCACGAAAAACAGAAGCACATACCAATCCACTGACAGTCGCAGTGCGGTGGCGGAGGGGGAGGGGGGGTAGTCACAGCAAAGATATCCATTACCTCGACACTGCCAATACCACTTCTCGACTTAAGTGGCTGGCGGTGGAGTATAGAGTAATTTTGAATGCGGATCGAAATCGTGTTGAAAGGTTTTTAGTTTTTTTTTTCTGCTCTTTTCGTTTTCTTCCTCTGCGGCGTTGCTTACTGCTGGGCGTCCCCGTCTACCTTGCATACCGCGACGCGAAAAAAGCCAACCAAATGACAGAAGATAACATTTTCTGGTGGCACTGGCGGTGGCACCGTGACGGCACCCAGAGCAAAGCGGGTGGTGGGGGGGTGTGTGCGCGGCTTCCACTTTTTTCCACCCGTGTTAATACTCTGCGGGACAAGTTTAGTGAGATATATAAATGATCGTCATCTGGCAGTATGACGGATACTAATGACTGCTGGAAATGGCGTTGAGGTTGTGCTCGACATCTTTTTGTGGCGCTGAAAGCTTTTGTTGCCGGGGGAAGTAATATATTTTTACAATTTTCCACTTCCACCCCCTCCACCACCTCCACCGCAGCGGGGTGCTTCCTTTCTGTTGCGGCAGTGTCGCTACAATTTGTTAATTGATAACGTCGCCGAAATGGGGTCTCTCTCTTTGGCATAATTAAGATATTAATTTTCCCTAGAAGGGCTTTGGAGCGGCTAAGCGCCAAGACTTTCGGATTGAGATGTAAGATCGGGCGTCATGTGAGTGAAGGTGCTTGGCGGGTTCAAAGGCATTTGTCTTAATGGACTGGTATGCTGGATCTGAGTGTGGCACTGAGCCGGGCTTAAATGGACGCGAACAAGGTCGATACTTTCGCGCGGTCTGCTTGAGTGCAGATCTGATGACTGAGTCAGCGTGACTGGCAAAAGGTTACACGGTCTTGCTTGTGAACTGCAACCGAACATTTTTTTCGGCCTTTGTCTGCAGGAGGTAAGCGGTAAGGATTGGGTTTTTGTCGCGGGTGGGATTTCGATTGGAGCTCACATGGAATGCGGCTGAATGAGGGAGCCTTTCACTAGATTTGCAGTGATAACGAGTGTCAGTGCAAAATTGTTTTAAACGGACTTGAGACGCCACCGAGGAGGAACCTCAGGAACAGAGAAAGGCTTGTGCCTCAATCAGTGTAAAAAATGTCAAAAGAAGTTCATGATAAAAGCCTTGACGGGGGTTCTTGGGAAACCATAAGAGATCAGGTCAGAGTTGTGACTCAAAGGGAGACAGGAACAAATTGGCATTTTGAGAAAATAAAAGTTGTGTCCCTTATTTTTGCTGCTATATGGCGCGGAGGCATGGACTTTGTCAAAAGCTGGTGAAGCTGCTCTTGGTTGCTTCGAGAGGAAAATTCTTCGTTAGATTTTCGGTCCCGTCTGCATAGATGCTGAGTGGAGAAGGAGATATAATGACGAACTATACTGACTGTTCAGCGACATCGACTTAGCCAGAAGAGTGAGGATGCAACGATTGAGATGGCTAGGTCATATAGAACGGATGAAAACCAATGCTCCGGCCCGAAAAAGACGGCGAATCAGGTGGCGCACGCAAGTGAAAACGGACCTCACCCAACAATGCGTGCGAAACTGGAGACACCTAGCTAAAGATCTTGCTGGCTGGAGACGCTTGTTGGTTAAGGCCGAGTCGACCCCGGACTGTAGCGCCACCTTAAGTAAGTCGCTAATTTTTGACAAGCATCATAACGAAAGGCACTTAGAGGGTGTGAGATCTTGTGTGGAACCGAATTTAAACTTAAATTGAGTTAAGGTGCGCTTATGTTTCTGGTGTCTGAGGAAGAAGATTCAACGACGAACTTTATAAGCTGTACGGCGGCAGTCAAGCGTCTTCGGATACAATGCTTAAGATGGCTAGGCCATTTAGAGCTTATGAACACCACTGCTCCGGCCGGAAAAGTCCTCGAATCAGTGTCATTGAAGACAACGTAACAGGCAAGAGGGCCTAGCTTGAGATGGCGCACACAAGGGGAGAAGGACCTCAACCAATTTCAAGTGGAGGCAGCTGGCGAGAGATCGTCCTAGCTAGGGAGGCGCTTTGGTTAAGGAACAGGTCCACCTCGGACTGCAGCATCAGTAAAAAAAAGAAAAAGGAGGTGGCTTGGATTATGACGATGCTCCAGTAACCAATAAATTTTGAAACCATTTAGAGCCAATGAGCAACTAGACCGTGGAGGAGTAGTTGCTGAGGTGGTCACTGCTTAGAAAGTGGTTTCCTAAGCACCTTGGTACCGAGCAGTTGCGGGACGCCTTACAGAATCAATCGAGGGAACGCCTGCTCTTTGCAATTAGACAGTGCCCAATTCATACGCCTGCAAGCAGAAGTGTCCGATCTCTTGAGCGATAGTTGCTGACTAGAGCTTTTTGGATGAGAGGCTCACGACCACTTGCTGTTTCAGTAGGCATCTAGCGAGAGGTGTACCTAAGTGTTCGTGGTCCCATAGAACTGGTAGTCGTGTGTCGTGCCTGAGCATTGTCTAGAATGTCTGTGTGACCTGTCAGTTAGAACAGTCGAAGACTGGCCGTCTTGGAGTTAATTGAAACGATGGCCATCTTGAACCATCAATCGACGACTGTCTTGCAGACACATTCCAAGGCTATACGTGCGTCATGAGTGTCCGTGAGGATGAAGATTTCATCCGAGGGCATGCTTATCCACTTCAGATAGGAGGGTGCTATGCAAGTCGCAGTGGATCTTCGGAACAAATGAAATTCTTCTTTCTGACGACTCATCCTGCGACTAGCAATCATTGTTTCATTCCGGATACACGATCAGCCCCTTGTACTAGATCTTGTCCTTAATTAACTGACAAGTCGTGATGTTGTCGGTCGCTGCGTCCAATCCTTGTTTAAGACTTATGCTAACCCCCTTCGTGCCTTTTCAAAGTGGTTTGCAGTCCGTTTCTGGGCACATCAACACCCGACTTTACAAAATCTTGTCTCTCTGCAAGAGGTTTCAAATGGCATTCGCAGTGCACTGGATTAGTGAGTCCAAACCATGCTTAGGCTCAGCGTTCCGTACTAAAGGAAGCAATTTTCCATCCGCTCAAGTGACAAAATCCTCAAGTTCGTCAGTCTGTCCATGAGCAGCAGCTTTAAGAGTCGGACTCAAGTCCACCATCACCCCACGAAATAGAAGAACACAACCCTTAAAGAGAACCCCCTACAGCTTTAATTCCTTCACAAGAACTTTCATGAAATGACTTCGGCTCCCCCCCCCCAACCAAACCCACCTGTCTGATCAAAGTCACGAACTGCCTCCCTTTCACGTCAGCCAGCATAGTCCCTGTCACATGCATTAGACTCGACTGCGCCGGTAAACAATCCAAGCTCATTTTATTTTCTCCGACCGAGCACCGCCACACCACACGTTCTCATAATAGTCCGCGAAAAGGCGAAGGAACGAGAACGAAAACGTGGCGACAAGATAATGAAAAAATGCAACTTTACAGCGTCGAACGCTGGTGCACATCCACCGTCCCTTAAATTGTAGTTTACTAGCGAAATACCAGCCAGCCGTCTTATGTAACTTGGGTCGGAGCAAAGCCGGTCACGTGTTATCTGCGCGAAGACTCCTTAGCGGGCGCTTCTCGGGGCCTAGCAACAAACGGCATAAAATATCCCCTCGCATTTATCCTCAGTCTTCCGTATCTCTGCTTTGTCTGTTTGTCAGCGCAATCCCTGAACAATTTACCCTTTCCACCCTCACCACTGTCGTGGGCCTTCTTAACCTTTTCACAGGTCGCGCCGTATACCACACTTAAAAGACCGCTCCAGTGGCACCGCCGCAACCCGGTAGCAATCTTCTTCGTGCTCCGTCAACTCCTGGCTCTCGGCTCTCGCGGCTTCAGGTTAACAGTTCGCACCGTGGAGGGGTGCAAGTATTTTTTGATTAAAAGACCCAATTGCCTTTCCTCAGCTGGAGTTGGAGCCCATCTGCTGTTGAACCCCCCTTTCCATGCGGTACTGCTCTTGCCTATCTAGGAGCCGCATCGCGGATATGTGGGCTGCTGCATTTGTTTGAGTTAACTGTCAGGACGGGAGTGTATCAGCGAAAGTTCCTTGGTCCCTGAGCAATATCCCCGTTCTCGGTATGTGTGCTCTACCGTGGTCGCCGCCGTCGGACGACTACCAGTGGCGAGGAGTCGCTTCATTTGCATTTGATATTCTATTAGCCGCTGCTCCCCTCAGAGTTGGCTGTTGCAGGCGAAGAACCCATCGCGCCACAAGACTTTGTTCTGCATGAACGCCAAACTCACCCTTGACGTGGATGTGACTTCTTTTCCATCTTCAGCGGTTCGCTTCTGCCACTGCCATTGCCACTGGCTGCCAGGCATTCTTCTGGCTCTTTTCTTGTTCATCCTCACTCGGCATCGTGTTCTCCTTCAAACTTCGTCCTCACGGTTGAATGTCACTTTAACGGATGCGTGGGTGGGGGCCGGGGACGAGCGGGTTTTGCCTCTCCATCGAGGGCATTATATTTTATATCTCTTTCGTTTGGTGAATTCACGAGGGTGCACGCTCCAGGAGTGGGTTAAGTTAAGATAAGTGCTGCGGAGCTGAAAGAGAGATTTCATAGAGCTCGACGGTGACTGCCTGCACGAACACCCTCGTCGTTACCGCCACAGTCTTGCTGGCTCCCCGAGGCATTATTGCTGAAAGTGCATCGCGAAAGTTGAGCTCTCCGCCCGCTTACGACACGGCGGCGATAACGCCGATGATGAGGCGCAGGTCGGGGGGAGAGTGCACCCAATAGATATGTTGCACTCCAGCGCCGAAAATTGTTTTTGCCCAAAACGAGATGGGTTTCCTCCTGACAATCCACTTGTGGAGCTGGACGTGGGGGGGAAGCGATGAACGATGAAGTGCAACAAAAGGAAAAGCAGCGAAATGAAAAAAAAAAAATGCAGGACTTGATGATGACGTCGAAAGGGAAAGCCACTTAACATGCCTTAATTGGCTGCGCTGCCTTTCAACTGTCTTTGCTGTATATGGATTCATTATTTGCATTTCCCGAGTGTGGCGGTGTGGTGGTGGGGGCAGTTGCACGAACGTGCAATTAAACATGCGGCAGATGGGCGAGGGCTGACAGCGAGCACAGATTTTCCTTTCCATCCGCCGATGACGACGCGACACGTCCGCCTCTGGGAGGGTGTGAGGGTGGCCCGTAATGCATCAACAATGGATGCTGTTGCTTAGCGGGATGCCATTGTTGCTGTTGAGCGAGCGAAGATGGAATAACAGCAAAAACAACCCGGTGACCGATCAAGAAAGTAACGCTCCGCTTCGATATGCAAATGCAAAGGCACACAACAAAGGATTGCGGGCACAGTGTGCGCCCGCGAAGGTGGACCCCCGTCATGGGGGCGCTGCAGAATCTGTTTAGATCTGTAGCTTAATTGAATGCGGAAAATGCAAAACGTCATGTTGCTGAGGTCGGAATAAATAATGAGTGACGATGTACGAGTGGAAGTAGTTCAAAGTTCGCTTTAGTGCAGTGCCACTGTGCCGGCAGCTGCGGCCGCTGCGGGTGGATGGGGTTGTGCGGGGGCTGTGTCGGCCCCTTTGCCTGTCGGGTGAGTTGTGCTGCAAAGCTTGTGATGGCTTAGAAAAGTTGTCCGTGGAATTGCGGCGGCGGCGGCGACGGCGGCGGTGTTGTGCAACAAAAGGCAAAGAAACGGAAATTAATTAAGGACTGTAATAATTAAAATTGAAAAGCTTAAGCGGGAATGTTTGCTTGTCTCCTTTGCTGCGGGCGCAGCTACACTCTAGAGGGAATACTGTGCGTGACGATTTGTGCGGTTTCCACTTTATGCCAATGGATGGTGGGAAGGGGGGGGGGGGAGTGGGCTCTGGGGATTTTCAATTCTGTTGTTCTTTGGTAATTGCAATGGTAACTGCCCCTGCTCCTGAAAGGGAATAGTTTATGCCCAGGGCTTGCTAGCGACTTTTATTTGAGAAATTTTATTTTTTCTAGCTGCTTCGCAAAAAAAAAAAAATTAAACTCTCTGGCTGCACTTGGGCGTCTCTCTTGAGATCTCTTTTGACGTTATGGTCCCGGGCATACTTTGGAACAAAACAGAAGTTTCATCAAAAGGATTTTAGATCCAGAAAGGAATCCAAATCGAGTTCCTTCTGGTCGGAAACTTTAGAATTTCTGACTCGGTAGAAAATTCGTTATCAGAAATTTCTGAAAAATCACCAAGTTGAAATTTTATGAATCAAATGTTACTGAGTTCGTACTGAATTTGGTACCAAAAATTCTTAAATAGTAGACATTTTAGTACAAAAGAAAAGGAGCGGGATGGAATTTTGGTACAAATGGAGTATGATTCGTCGCATGACATCAGAAGCATCTCCCTCGGAACTTAAAATTGATGCTGGAGTTGGGTATTTGAACATTTTTGAACGTGTTTTAGATGGTTTTGAAGAAATTTTTGACAATTTTTGGACGATATTTCTTAAAAAAGAATTAGAAAAGGTTTAGAGCTTTTTTGAACATATTAATGAAAGTTTTGGATAAATTGTTGACATTTTTTTTGATGATATTTCTCAAAAAGTTCTTGTAGGTGATCTTAAAACTCAAAAACATCGATTGTATGCTATCTTGTCATCACAAAGCTCTGAAGTGTGATAGCTTTAGTACAATTAATTGCATCTTGCAATGCTATAGCTTATGTGAAAGGCGACATCTTGGACTTCATTTTACGGGAAGATTTTCTTTAAATTGCAAAATACAATGAAAAGTTATGTACGTTTAAATACTAGTGAAACTTCGAAACATGATTGTCATACTTTGCTCTTTGACTGTGTAATTCATTTTGCGGTTACAATTTCAACTATTTCTAATATTAGACCTTGTCAATAATAAAGAAAAGCAATATCATTCTTTTGAAAGATTAGTAGCATGCAATACTCTTGAGGCAGTTTTTAACCACGGACAGGCCCGCAATCCAAAAATTTAAGTGGGGAGCGCCCATCGGCGGTTGTGGCGGCCCAAACCATCACCATCGGTGCTGCCTGCTTACTGGTGACCATCCGAAGGTGTAAATTTTCGAAGAACCTCTCTGCCCAGTAAGCTCGGTCGGTTTTGACTTACTGATCGATAACAATTTGCGACTCATCGAAAAAAGAAAAACAAATTCAGCAACTAACAATTTTCATTTTAGCTCAGCAACACCTTCGCTCTTTTGACCTAACGCGCAACTGGTTTTCCACTTCGACGAGGATCTTGCTCACTTTGAGCCTTCACGTTCCGAACTATTTCTGCAAATGTCGTTGTTTTCTATGACCACCTCCATGGTGTTTTGCATCGCTGCCTATGTCATGGTAACGAGCTATAGTTCGAGACACAAATGATTTTTTTACGTTGAGGTGTTTGAGGGCTCTAACGATAGCAACTTGTGGTTTCCCAGCCAAATATAAAGCAATCACACTTCTTCTTATTCTTTTTCTTGTGGCGCTACAGTCCAAGGTGAACCTAGGCCTCAACCAATATGCCTCTCCAACCAGCACAATCTTTCGCCAACTGTCTCCAGTTGCGCACTCCAAGTTGGTCACAAGTTCTCCACTTGTGTGCACCACCTTAGCCTAAGCTGTCCTCTGTTGCTTTGTCCCAATGGCTCAGATTCGAAGACTTCTCGAGCCGGAGCAGTGGTGTTTGTACGCTCTACATGGCCTAGCCATCTTAAACATTGTATCGAAAGAGACTGGACCAGGCGCTTGCCGCTGTACAGCGCATAGAGTTCGTCGTTAAATCTTCTCCTCCATATGCCATTAACGCAAACAGCACTAAAAATCTTTTTCTCTCAAAAAGACTAGGGGCTTCCTCATCCACTTTTAGTAGTGTCCAGGTTTCCGCGCCATAATGTGGGCCTGGGATGACCAAGCTGTCATACAAAGCCAGCTTAGACCTTCGAGGGGGCTTTGTTACTCAATTGTCTCTTAAGCTCAAAGTAACAGCGATTGGCAAGAGTGACTCTGCGTTTGATTTCGGTACTGATGTTGTTGTCCCTACATACCGCGGACCCAAGGTAGACGAAGTCCTTGACTACCTCGAAGTTTCTGGTGCCTAGTGTGACGCTCTGTCCGAGACGTCGATGTTGTGTGTCCTTTCTGGATGACAGCATGTATTTCGTTTTGCCCTCATTAACCACCGAACCCATTTCCGCTTCAATGCCAGCAAACGCCTCATTGACGGCTCGCTGTGTTCGTCTAATCACGTCAAAGTCATCAGCGGAAGCTAGCAATTGAACTGACTTTTGGAAGATCGTGCCTCTGGTGTTGGCTTGTGAGTTACGCACGATCTTCTCAAGGATGATGTTAAAGGAGTCACATAACACTGCGTCGCCTTCTCTAAAATCTTTTTTGAAATTGAAGTCTCACACTATCACGTTTGTATTCCATCGTGGATAAAGCACAATACATCTGAGGCTTGTAGACAAGCTGTCACATGTCAAAATTTGAGTTCACTGTCATGACCAGTTCGGAAATCAAAGCAGTCTGAAATTGGTTGCAGTTCGAGTCAGTCAGGGTGCATGAAATTTAAAAAAATAAACCTCTTGCACTTTTTCGCAGAAAATTTTATCAACTCATGTTTCCATATCATCGTGTAAGTCACGAAACTCCGCTCGAAAGCCACATCGACAAAGCAAACCACCGAAACCGAGACCACATTCAATTGTTGCCATCATCTCGCTCCCAATTTGTCAGTTCTTAATTCTACTCACAATTCAAACTAAATTCCTAAACGATTGTCAGTATGTAAGTGTGTGTGTAATTCACATAAATGTAGATAGAGAGAGATCTGACAACAAACAGAATAGGAGCCACACGCCATTAGAGAACATCTGATGGATTAAATTCCCGGGTGGTCCAGCTTCCTCTCTACCGCACACAGAACATCAATCGTGCATGCACGGGGGCGCTCCTTTAACGCAAATTGGATCAACCCGCTCCGAGTTGTTGAATTCAATTCACAAGACAACCCGCTCCCACCCACACACACTCCCTCCGTCAACCAGTCAGCCTCTTCAAAAATGGAAAATGGAAGAAAAAAACGGAACGGAACGCAAACCAATTACACCTTTCCAGCGTAGCGTAGCATGCATCACTCGAAACCAAAATAAATATTGCAACATGTTGGATAGTCCCTATTTTTGCGCAGGCACGACGGGGAGGGAGACGAGAGGCAAAATAATAATAATCTAATTGGCAGCACGTTATGAGTGTGTATTTATGTGCTCGTCGGAAGGACGGTGCTGGGTCGGAGGCGAAGCGGCAGCCTAGTCTTTGGGTCTCTCAGCAGAGCGATCTAGTGACACAATCCAATTAGGGCAAGCGCTCCTCCCATGGCATGCAATCCACTCGACCATTAAATTAGCACTTGGCGTCAACGCCACCAGAAAGGAAGGAAATATGAAACTTTTTCCATTACTGCGGGGTGGAGGAGCGAGCGGAGGCTAGCGGAAGTCGCAGTCTTGACGCGCCCAGCACCGAGCTTGCTGCTGCTTACTCGTAAAGTGTTCTTAGGAATTTTTTAATTGACCAGGATTATTTAAAAGCGAAAAATAAAATGCCCTTGCAATCTGATGGGAAGTGCACACACTGCACTTGAGCGTTATGAACGTAATGAGATTAGGTTGTAAGACGGGGTGGGGAGAGGCCTCAACTCTTCGTAATCGACATCAAAGTGTTTGCGGATGTATGCATGCCAGTGGAGAGTGTGTCTAGCTGAAGTGATGTTTTCTAGCGAAATATGCGTTGGACCTTCTTCATCTGCCACTGATGGTATGAAAGAAGGAGATTTGGTGCGAGCGTTTCTCTTTCAGGAGAAAAAAAATAGTTTGAGAGCAAGCCAGAAATGGATTAACACTGTTCGCAGGCCGAAGTATTTCTCCAGATGTTCGGATAGGATCTGCTGACTGAGATGAAAGCGCTGTTGAGTATCTAGTCTGCCACAAGACATTTCACTTGCTGACGCAGACGTGGCGGTGCTTGGAGATGTTTTTCAGGTTTCGTTTTCATAAACGAAAACATTTCTGTTTGCCTATGATGCCATCTGATGATGGAATCGAATTGGATCTTCATTCGGTGTGTTGCCAAAAATTTGGCGCAACAATCATGCTTAAGCTGTTCCACAACAATGTGCAATCTGTGCTCTTGTGAAGTGTGGCCATCACTATCACACGCACTCGTATATAGATGCCTACGCAGGATATTACGAATTTTCTTTACCGATTGTATCGTCAATGAGCAACTCAAAAAGGCATCGATTGGCATCGCTATATAAAGACAGAAATGTCATTTGATTGGTCACACACTTAAAATGGGTGACAGCTGCAAAGCTAATCAAGGTAGGCAGTTGAACCCTCTTTCCCAGGACGGAGACTTTAAGAGTTTGGTTTGCAACAAGACGTTTAAGTCAGTTCAGGCGCTTAGACAGCCCCAGCATGGTCTTTGGTTACAAATTTCCGTGACGCTTCTTGAACTTGTTTTTAAGGTTTCATTTGTATTTACGAAACCATTTCATTTCAGTGTGAATGACTGCTAAGGGTGTCAACTGACGGTGACACAATGGTGGAGAGAGTGAAGAACACAACGGTAGAGAGAGTGGAGACAAAGTGCCAAGTGCTGTCAACTGATGCTGTGGTTGGTTGAAAGTTGGTGAAAGTTGAGGTACATTGACAGAAATAGAATGCAATGGCACGGAGGTATGGTTGAGGCTCTGTGTTCCACAAAGGGAAACAGGATCTAAAGAAGAAGATATCAATCTGTCTGTCATACTCTTCAATTTTGAAATAAGCATATCTGCTAGCTCGACTTGGATAAGAACCTTTAAAATTGGACTAGCATTGGAGGCGAATTTCGCATGAATGTGTGGTTAAGTAAACAAATTCCGTCTTACCTCATATTTTATATCAACAGGTCTTTTGAAAAAAAATTTGAAGATTCCTTTCTAGCTCTTCAATTTAATTTAATGTTGGGAAGGCATTAGGCTTCAAAGTCCAAACAAATTTGAAGTTTTCCGGTTTCTACACTGTTGCTCCGAAGAATTTGAAAAGACGTAATCAAGTAAAACTTTCAGTTGAAATTGTTTTGCCCATCCATCCTAGATTGTGCCATTATTAGGCATCAGCCACACACAAGGTGGCAGATAAAATTTTAAATGCAAGGCAATTGCTACAGTCAAAGCGTCCACCTTTTATTTCAATCTGATGTCTGATTCGAAAGAAGGTTCGTGCGCGTCTTCACTTTCTTTTAGGGAATTTCCAGAATTTAATAGTCTTCAGCGCCGTCGCCTTCGCCATCTCCTGTTTTTCATACCCTGTAATCTCACTTATCGGACTCGTTTTCACTAGATCCTTTAACGCAATTTGGATAAACCCGCTCCTGGTATTTGAATTCAATTCACAAGACAACCAAATCCTACCCACAGTTCCCCAGCCACTTTGACTTTGCTTCAGTAATTTTAGCTTTGAGAATACTATCTTCTTCTTCTTCTTCTTGTGGCGCTACAGTTGGGAGTGGACCTGGGCCTCAACCAACATGCCTCTCCAGCCAGCACGATCTTTCGTTAGCTGCCTCCAGCTGCGCACTCCAAGTTGTTTGAGGTTTTTTAGTTTAGTTTAAAAGGCATTTTTTATTATTTATCTAATGGTATTTTAAAACTAGGTATAAAACGCTTAACCTAGGTACGACAGAAATGAAATCGTATAACTACTTACTGGCTCTATGCGGGCGCTCTAAGCTAAACTATTGATATATTTGTTTTGTTTTTGCCTTTCGGCGTCATTGCTAGTTATTTTTTTTATAAAAACTATTATTTATTTTGTAAAACTAAGAAAACGTAAGTTGTTTGAGGTCTTTCTCCACTTGTGTGCACCACCCTAGCCTAGGCCGTCCTCTGTTACATTGACCCTATGGCTCAGATTCGAAGACTTTTCAGGCCAGAGCAGTGGTGTCCATACGATCGGCACGGCCTCGCCTTCTTAAGCGTTGTATCCATACACGTCCACGCGCATGCCGTAGAGCCACAATATAGCCAATAAAGTTCGTCGTTCAATCTTCTCCTCTAGATTCCTTCAACGCAAACAGGACCAAAAATCGCACGAAAAACTTTTCTCTCGAAAAGACTAAGGGTTTCCTCAACCGCTTTAAGGAACGTCCAGGTTTCCGTGCCATAATGTAGGACTGAGATGACCACACTGTTGTACAAAGCAAGCTTAGTCCTTCGAGAGAGGCTCTATTACTCAATCGCCTCTTGAGCCCAAGGAAACAGCGATTGGCAAGAGTGACTCTGCGTTTGATTTTGGTACTGATGTTGTTGTCCCTACATACCGCGGACCCAAGGTAAACGAAGTCCTGACTATCAACGAGACTGTGAACGAGACGTCGGTGTTGGGCGTCCTTCCATCATAACAGCGTGTACTTCATTTTGCCCTCATTAACCACCAGACCCATTTCATGCGCTTCTGCCTCAATGCCAGCAAACGCCTCATTGACGGCTCGCTGTGTTCGTCTAATCACGTCAAAGTCATCAGCGGAAGCTAGCAATTGAACTGACTTTTGGAAGATCGCACTTCTGGTGTTGACTTGTGAGTTACGCACGATCTTCTCAAGGATGATGTTAAAGAAGTTGACAGTGCGTCGTCTTGTCTAAAACCTTTTTTGACATTTAAGGTCTCGGTGAGTTCATTCCCGGCCTTGACGGAGCAGCGAGAGTTCTCCATCGTCATCCTACACAATCTGTCGAGTTTGGTAGGGATGCCAAAACTAGACATGGCACTATATAGCTCGTCTCTATGCACGCTGTCATACGCGGCCTTGAAATCACACAGTACGGCAGAGAGAATCTTATACGCGAAGTTAAGGAGCCTAATCCCTCGTTAGCTGGCGCAGTCGAAGGCGTCTCCTTTCTTGTGGACCGGACAGACGACGCTAAGACTTCACTCATCGGGCATGCTTTCGTTCGACCATATCTTAGAGATGAGCTGGTGCATGTGCCCAACCAGGTCATCTCCAGCTGCTTTAAGTAGTTCTGCATACAGTTCATCCGCTCCAGCAGCTTTGTTCGACTGATATTGCTATCTTCATCTAAGTCGCGAGATGGAATTCTTGTCTATCACCGTCCAAATTGAGAGGAACTTTCTGCCTAATAGCAAGACTTGGGCCGTCATCGCCGTTTAAAAGTCTGCAGAAATGATCTTTCCAGATTCTCAGCATCAATTGCAACTCTACTAGTTTTCCTGCCTGCAGGGACCAAATAGTTTTCTCGTCTACTAGTTTCCCAAAACGGAAAACTAGTAGACTGAAAAACTGGTTGGTCCCGGCAGGCTTCGGTCCGAACCCTATATCCACCGGATAGCTGTTTCAATTTTCAACTTTCGGACCTCATTCCTGCCATAGCACCTCTCCATCTCTTCGATTGCTCGCTTCTCATGCTCTCATTTTTCTTCTGAGAAGCCGGTTCTCTTCCCTTCTTTTCTGTTCCAAGAGCTCACGAACAAAGTTGTTGTTCCATGCAGCATTGCCTTGTAGGCCTCCTGATTGGCCTGCCTGCACTCGTCCTAAAACCATGGGTTCCTTCTACCTAAACCTTGTGTAAATTAGTAGAAAAAGAGCATGTCCATATTCTGCAGATTCCACCTACCCTTTTGAACGTCTCGTCACGCGCAACCAGCTTGATTAGCACTTCGACAGGAACAGAAGTAAATGAACAGGCCACTGAGACTAGTTTGCCCATCTAGATGCCAAACGCCATCCACAATGACAAGGGGAAGGCCAAAGATAGCGCCGCGACGTCCACAATTGAAACAAAACCAAATCCAAACTCTCCTCTGTTTCGACCACCCAAATGTGGCACACAGACAAGATTTCAATCTCCCACTACTGTGCCCCGCCTCAAGTATCACATCAGAAGCAGCACAAATTTTAAATTCCATTTTCCTCTGCGTGAAAAAATTACCCAATTCATTGAGGATGCACGAAGCGTGTGCCCTCATCAGTTCGCATTGAAAGAAAACAAAAAAAAAAAATCTCCCATCACTGCTATGAAGTTGTAAACTCATTTACGTTCGCCCTCGAGTCTACAATCGAGGCGAATATGTGCCCTGTGCACACAGTAATTTACCACCAATAACCAGTTCCAATACGACTCACAGAGTCCTCATTAGAGCACACACATCCGACTCCAGCCCGTGCGTCGCCCATTCGTTCAACGTCCGGCACACTCAAGCTCTCTAATTAAAAATGCGAAGCAGCCAAACTATTAATCAAGTCCTCTTTGCCAATCGCGCAACTATTCAATATTAGTCCAAGCCAAACGAACAAATGTCAGTCAAAGACCAAATTGAAAACAGGCCACCTTTATAATCCCCCCCAGCAGCAGCAGCAGCAGGCAGTCAGGCAGCCAGGCAGGCAGGCAGCCGGCGAACAGCTCCAGCAGCTCCACCAGCAGCAGTGCAGCGCGCTTATAATCCCGGCATAAGATTAATGCTCGCATAAAAATATTCCTACACTTTGCAGCATCCGCACACACACACACACACACACACACACACACACACACACACACACACACTCGGGGTGAAAGCCTCAAATAGAGTGTTCTCAAATGGAATTCCACTGAAAGTAGGCGCACTGGACCTTGATGACTGGCGGGCCAGTGCCTCCCGGCCATAAGCCGACTAGGAGACGCCGGCCAGCGAAAAAAAAGGAAAAACGATCCCATTAGCTTACTGCCGATGTGTGCAAGGATTTTACTTATTTCTTAGCTTTTTTTATTTGTGCCCCTCTCTGTGCGCTGAATGTGCAAACTCCAGCCGAGGTGATGGAGCCCCCTCCCGGCGTGGTCGGACTTCTGGACTTCGCATCTGCACGTTTCGCCCAATCAACGCAGCCCCCAACCGAATCCCTGGACCACATCGGTAGCAATAAAATCAACCAGCTAATGAACGAAAATTGTTGGCGTACATGTGAAAAACCTAAAAAGGGAGAAAACAAGAAGCGAGAGAGCCGCTCCGACGGCTCCTCAAAACTTGGACATTTAATCCGGCCAGGGCCTGCCATTATTAATTAGCGAACAGTGCGCGGACTGGAGCACTGAACCCAAAGTGGATGATAATATAATAACAATAATAATTGACAGGGCAGTCTTAAAAAGCGGAATCATCGGCGTTCCCCTTGCGTGTGCGAGCGTCTGTGCGTCCGTGCGTCCATGCGTGCGTGCGAGAAGCTGCATCTGCATCGCATCGCACACAAGGACGGCAGTCATACCGGCAGGGTCGGCTGTTCGGCTGCGTCTCATTTTGATCGTTTAGTGTGAAATTTATGGCGAATGCCGTGTTCTCCTCACCCCAATTACAATGGCGAACAGCAGACTGACAGGCGAACAATATTTTAAGCAACAACAGAGCAACCCGGCCAACTGGCAGCCGCCCAGCCGAGCCAGAATTTTCAGCCAGTTTGGTGCTTCCCTTTGGCGCTCCGCCCCCCGCCCCCCTTCCACCGCGAACGAGTCCTTTTGTATACGTGGCTGCAGCAACGATGTGGAAGGTGTGCGAATCGGTGTGCATCGCCCATAAACATGTTTAAATAATTTTTGAGGGATTTAAGCTGACGATTCGACAGTTGGCTTAATGGGCCGTGTAAACAACGGCGACAGTTAACATGGAGCCCGAATAAGTTTTTCGGTTTTATTGCAATTTCAGTTCAGTGACGTGCACTCGCCCTCCATTAGTGCCGCGCCAAACAGCGCTCGCTTCAAAAAATCAGAACACAACCATTCCAATCCGATGGGAGTTGAATTTTTGAGGAACTTTCAGTGAGCTGCCGCACAAAGGCAGCCAGTTGATGGCTGGTCCTTTGGCGGGACTTGCACAGACGACACAGCAACAAAGTGTTTATTCGGTTATCGGGGACGGAATCGCAGAACAAACGGAGGAAACTTTTCGCCACAAAGGACATCCAGAAGTGAGCGACAGAGTGCCAGAGTCCACCTCGTTGTGCCTTTGCACTCCTACCCATTTTGTGTTTGCCCAGAACTCTGGCTCGGTTTTAACTCAATTTCCGGTAATAACAGAATAGATTCCATTCACAGTTAAATTAGTTTGTACTCCAAATGGAAGCGCCCGATGTTTGCGGGGCTAAGTTAATTTGATAAGTTGCAGGCGAATTTAATTACTTAGCTTTGCGGAAGGGGGGTAATTAAAGAAAAATTAGAAGCCAGGGATTTATTATTCAATTATCTATTGAATGCACATGTTGGACACAGAACAGTGTGCATCTCCAGAGAGAGAGTGTGGGAAATGAATTGGAGAACGGACTGCTTCGGGCGATCGATTTCATAACATTGACAGATTTCATCTACGTAAAAGCGGGTGACTTTGATTCGGAAAAAGGGACTTGCTATGATAATTGATTGCTGCCCCCACAAAACTTGTCTGACGGTTTGTGAGCTTCGGAGTTTAATAAAATTGCCACTCGGTCTCGCAATTCCCTCTGCGCAGGGGTCCTCTTTAGGGTTTCGTTGTGTGTCAGCAACAATTCCCGTTTGTACTTTCAAGAGTGTCACGCTTTTATAAACGTTTCTCTGTAGAAATAGGTAACACTTACTCGAAGAATGTTTCGTTTGTCTGAACCGACTTGTGAAACTAAAACAATTGAGTAGAAATACTTCTGAAGGGGGTCTTTGAGGGGTCTTTAGTGCAATTTGAGATACAGGTTTTCCCAAATTTAAATTAGTTGGCTCTACAGTCCATAAGAACAATTGTAAACTTCTCGTGTTGCGCATGCAATTGTTCTGTCATAAGTAAAAGGAAACTACAGTTTTTTTGTCGACTTCAAACGCTGTAATTTGAGGAGGACTTAATAATCCTTGAACGTTGTTAGCAACTCAAATAAGGCGGTGACGTAAAAAAATCTAGACTTTCAGTCCCGAAATCGACTCGAGACCTTCAGCGTGTGAGTCATACTTCGCCCTGAAGGCCGCAGTAGCTACCGGATCGAATTAATCAAGATATCGCGGGCACTACAGCCCACAAGGGATAAGGCTCTAGCTCCTAAAATAACTCCACGTGTTGTGCATGCCACTGTTCTCTCGCGAGTAGAGGGACCTACATTTTTCTGCCCACTCCGAATGTGGAGTTTTGAAAAGCCTTTCATAGACAATGGATTCTCTTTGAGTGTTGTCAGCAACCCGAAAGAGGTGGTGCCTTGTAAAATTCGAGGTTTCCTGTCCGGCAATCGAACGTAAACCTTCGGCGTGTGGGTCGACGCACTTACCCACTACGCCACGGCGACTATTTTTTGCTTCTACTCGATCTTTTATGTAGCCCCACAGATAAATTTGTAACGCTGTCAAATTACATGATCTTGGTGATCAAGTGACATCGCCAAAAGGTGAGATACAATCCAAGGTGGACCTGGGCCTTAACCAACATGCCTGTACGATCTTTCGCTAGCTGCCTCTAATTGCGCACTCCAAGTTGGTTTAGGTCCTTCTCCACTTGTGTGCGCTACCTTAGCCTAGACCGTCATCTGTTGCGTTGTCCCAATGGCATCTTAAGCGTTGTATCCAAAGACGCTTGACCAGGCGCATTTCGCTGTACAGTCTATAGAGTTCGTCGTTAAAACTTTTCCTCCAGATGCCATCAACGCAAACAGGACCAAAAGTCGCACCCAAAACTTTTCTCTGGGAAGGGCCTCCTCATCCGCTTTTAGTAACGTCCAGTTTTCGGCGCCACAAAGTTTGACTGGGATGATCAAGGTGTTAAGGCAAGCTTAGTCCTTCGAGAGGAGGCTTTATTAATCAGTTGCCTCCTGACTCCAAAGAAGCAGCGATTGGCAAGAGTGATTCTGCGTTTGGTGAGATGTGATTACGGGACGAGAAAATTTTCGACGAAGCCATAATTGGTAATTCTGTGCGACGTATTGCTCCATCTTGTTGGAACTACATTTCGTCCAATTCATAATCTGCAATCGCCACCCAAATTGGCTGTGACCGCCCCTTTGTACCTTCGTACGTTTTTTTTTATTTAAGTGACTGAAATTAAGTCACAGCACGGGCCAAAGGTATAGAGGAAGAGAGGGAAAGGAGGTACCGGTGCACATTGGTTCTAAATGCCTGTGATTGTAATGAGGGAGCAAAGACTGAAGAACAAGTCTCTAAACTTAACTGTACGTCCGAAGTTGGGCTTAAGGTTGAACGGGTAGTCGTTCTTAGCGAGTACTGCGAGTAAATTCTTGAAGGGGAGGAATGCAACTGGCTAACTCAATAGATCAATTTTTTTGTTATAATAGCGATACGATATGGATAAAGACGCAACCTTTCTTCGATGTTCTTGCGTGGAGCTTGACTTCGCAGCATAAGTATTGGCAATAAGTTCTATCGCTCGCTGTTGAATTCTATCTAGTAGGTGCAGGGAGGTCTTAGGATTTTCTGACCAGATAGGAGCATTATACTCAAGTCTTGGGCGGATGTATGCCTTACATATTGTTGCCAGATCAACAGGGGTGAAATATTTCTTGAGTCACTTTAAAAAAACCTAGACACTTCGCTGCATTGTTGGCGATCTCGAATATGTGATCGTTCCAACTAAGTGTTGAGTTCATACACATACCAAGAATGGAAAGTCGTTCGATTTCAGCAACGCTTAAGCCAATCATGGATAATGGCTGGTTTTTTTGGCTTGAGTGACAGTATACAGCACTGGGACCTGGAAGCATCAAATTCCAATCTATTCTTCTTACCCCAATCAATTATGCCGCCAAGATCGGAATTCAATGGCTTAACATACGCTGCCTTTCCAAGTCTATGACCGAAGAGAAGGGTCAAGAGCCAAGGAACGAATATGAAAAGTTGAGAAATTGAACGGTTCGAAAGGCAATTTCTAATCCATTGAAGACGAGGTTCATCGTAACATAAGCGCGCATCTCCAACAAGAGAGCCTGATCCCAGACTCAAATGCCTTTAGATATCAAGCGCCACAATTTTGCTTTCTCTCACATTGTGCAAAGATTGGTTGCATTTTTCAGTGAGATATGACATCAAATCTTCAGTGGCACTGTTGCTGTGGAAGCCGTACTGCCGGTCATTAAGAAGTTTTCAAGTTTCAAGATATTTCTTAAGCTGACGGTTTATCAGCGTTTCCGTGATTTTAGAATGTTAAAAGATATACAGACTCATGACAGCTTTCCAACAAGCAGTCACTTTGTCCGGTTGCCATGGTACCTCTTCGATCACTTCTGGGTTTTGTGAGCTCCATATGCCACAATTTCGTTCGGTTACATACCCACCGAGTGAGAAATGCGCTTCAAGACAGAAAAATGTGGATGTGTGTTCAGTGTCTGTTGTTCTCAACACCCAAAAAGCCTTCCTACGGCGTGGCGTTGATAATGGTTAGTAGACTTCAATTGTTGTGTAAGTTAAACTTTGTAAGGTTGGCAAGGCAATACGCCATAATTCGGTGTCTGACGCGTTGAATTGCTACGAATCCCAAGAATCAATGCATTCGTATAATCGGTGACATTTACACTTTCATCAGTAATATTTTCGACTAACCGTGCCTAACGATGTCCCCAAAACCATTTGAAATAATATATGTCCTCTCTCTACCTCTCTCTCTCTACCGGTCTCTCTCTCTCTCTCTCTCTCTCTCTCTCTCTCTCTCTCTCTCTCTCTCTCTCTCTCTCTTAAGTCCCTTCACGTTTGTATTGACTGCTTGCGTTGTCGTCCGACCATGACGACCACAATTACCGCGTAATGCACAGGAAATGGTTGCGTTTAAGGCTTTAGTAAGTTATATTAAGTTTACGCCTTGTTTGTTTGCTAAGCGATCCGTTACCATAAATGGCAGATATTCAACTATTAGTGTGACACTTCAAACGACAGCTCAGCTTGTCCGGTGTCATACGTCAGCTTAACCAACTGGAAACCACTGAATGAATGATCCGGCATTGTAAGAGACATTCCACAGTGGGAACAATTTCCTCTTGTGGCTGCTGTGGCGCAGTGCATACGGGCGTCGACTCGCACGCCGGAGGTTCTACTTTCGATTTCTAAACTCAACACTTTTTTATAACCTCCCCTCAGTTGCTGACCCTATTCAAAGAGTATGCAATTTTTTCCAATTTTTGCCGTTCATAGTCGGCAACAAATCGTAGGTTTCCTCTACTCGTGAGAGAACAATAGGGTGCTCAGCACGAGCAGTTACTACATATGCTAGTTCCTGGTTTGATCTGAACAGACACTTAATTTGAATCATTCAATGATTCTACAACGATTTGGCAACAAAAGTTGAATCACAAACAACAGATTTGAGGAAAGTTCCTGTCACTGACAGCCAACATCAAGCCCTGTATTCCAATTCTCTGTTTCCTCATTCAGTGAAATTCCTATGTCCCTCTTAAATTTTTTAACAGCTCTGTTTTATTTAGAGCAACCTAATTCCGAAAATACAAAACTCCCAGCACGACAGCCATCGTTGCCAATCATGGTATCGCATCCATCACTTCGACAAAATCCCCCAAATTCCCCTCTGAACTCAGTTCACACTTTCAGCAATGATTCAAGTTGACAGTGTCACTAATGAGTTCACTTCTGACATTTTGACTGACAAAAGAATGACCCGCTCGCAACAAGCGAAAACAGATAAATCCAAAGATAAACGAACAAACACATCAAACTGTCATCAGCCCGCGTTCCGCCGAGACACTTTTATGAATGTTCACCGCGACCGTTCGTTTTTGAATTGCAATGACCACCGAAACTATGCCAGCAGCTCCACCTCCCGCCTCCCACCCGACCCCCGGTTATGATTGCCAAACGAACGACACACCAGGTGACACCGACTTCGAACTGTGTGTGTCTGGCCCACAACTTGGCAGCAGCCACTGTCAACTGACAGATCAAATAACGAATTTATTTCCAACCGTGCCAAATATCCATTCATTGAACTTGCCCCCTCGGGCATGTCCACCAGCCAATAAATCTCAGCAAATACCATGGCGGCGGCAGCGGCGGCGGCGGTGGCGATGGTGCGAGTAGGAGTATTTCAGCCGCGAAATTGGCGCGACTAAAAGCGCTCCGGCGCTGTGCCCACTTTCAAAGTGCATATTTGATCCTCATATTTCAGGAGCTTACAACACTAATAAATGGTTAAACTTTAGCAAATTAGTGCTACCGTGTCGTCCGGATCCCCTATCAAATGCCTCCACGTACATACGTCGGAGGCTGGCCGGGCAGACAGCAAATAAAGTAACCGCCCGCAGCCGCCACCTCTGCCGAGCAACCGACGTCGTCGTCGTCACCATCGGCTATAGCGGTTGGCTTAAACAAATTAACCACTTAACGTGTACATGCAAAACATGACTCCTGCAACCAGCGGCAGCAACAGCAACAGAGGAGGCATCCCCAGGCCGTCTAAACAGACATCCCCGCCGCTGCAGCTGTCCGTCCTCGGCAGCGTCGCCGTCGTCATCGTCCGCGGATGAGGGCGAACTCTCCGATTGCGTTTGTGTTATAAATTTTCACGTGCGCCACCGCGGTGCCCGGGGGCTGCACGGGGGAGGGGCCTAATTTATGGCCACTATTTCATCTAACACCAACTCGAAATGGACTATGAGTGCAAATAAATAAAATGTTCTACCTAAAGTATTCTCTAATTACTTGTCCGCGCCCAAGTGCTCTCCTTGCTCAGACGGACGACGACCGAACATGCACACACTCCGCCGCCGCCGCCGCCGCCACACCGGGAGCCCGGCAGTAACAGCAGCCGCATCAACTTATCCTTTTGGCACCACAACCGCGCGAACACACGGCCACCGGTCGACCAGCAGCGCTGTTCCCCGAGCCTCGGGAATGCGATTTAGAACCGCACCGCAATGAAAATAAAATAAAATTCATGCGATTTGGATGGATTTTGTGGTTCTTTTCATTTTCGGTCTGTGATTTGGATTTTTGATATGAGCCCCTGGCGGGGGTGCAGGGACGCGCTGCGTACACCACGTACATGCACCGGTGAAGATTAAACATCACGAAGCCGGGATGGGGTCTCTGCTTCGCCATAAATGTGCGGTGTACCCTGTCCGGCTGGCCCGTGAAACATTTCAATAATTTTCGTTCCTTTTCCCTGAAGAAACGTCTGTGCGCGATAAGAATTCTGATGATGATGATCGTCCGCTCATCGTTGTAGTCGTCGTGGTCTTGAGTGCGTCCGCCTGCCTTCAGAACGAAACTTGTTCGGATGCCATGGCCGTGGCTTGGACTGCCTTTCGATGGAACGAAGCGCTGCGGCTTTGGGTGCGTTAATTATTCTCATTTGCAATTCAGGCTGAGCGAGGGGGGCTGACTGCATTTTGTAAACTGCTGCTGCTGTTGTGGTGGCATGGCGGCTCGAAGGGTATGCATTCCTTGGGGGCTTAATGCTTACATTTCTTTGATTTGATTAGGTTCCACGATGCGGCAGGGGGAGGGGGAGGGGGCAGGCGAGATGTGCAGAAATGCATAATTGTCGGGTTTTATTCCCAGTCACTACATAAAAGGTCTTGTTAGCAGCTCCTGAATGGATTTTATGGCTATGCGATGGATTTGAATTTTGTCGAAAGTGTGCTGATGGTTCTTGATGTTAGTCTGGGGGGGGGGGGGGGGGTGGTGGTCCCAGGAGTTGCTGCAAATTGATATTATTTTGTGGTTTGTAGTTGAAGTGGGATTTTCCGCAACTTTGTGCTCTGCGAAGACAAATATTGCTTTTCGGAGCAACAGATGGCTGACTTAGCGTGTCTGTTTATTTTATGTGGATTATGTTGCAGTTTAGCCGGTTCCTTTGTCTTGAACTAAGAGCTTGATGCGTCCCATGCTTGACCGGAATCTTAATAAAATCCAAAGATGTTAGCAAGTTGTGTAACCTGAAGTGGTTCTGTGTCCACAACAGAAGTACAACCCACCAGCCAGGAGTGTGCCAAACCGATCAACTGTTGTTTTGGAGATTAAGAAAAGTCATACAACCCAGTCCTTGCAGGTCAAGTGAGGAGTACGGAATTGATGGTCCCCTGTTGAGTGCCACCTGTACACCAACTGTAGCAGCCGTGTACCTTTCACAGTGAATGCTGGGCTGTTTCTAGGGTGCGTGTTGTCAACTCTCTTTCTCTTTACATATATGGAATGGATGTAGCAGCGCAGCCGAGGTGAGGAATTTTTCGCGTTGCAGGATTCGAGGGTGAGTCTCTTTTTTGCGGAGATGACTCAGCTGCCCTCGCATCTAAGTGGCTTGATGCTGATGCTTGAATGAAAGTGAAGTTGTGGATATTTTCAAAAACCCTGTCCAATGCAGTCTACATCTTAGAGGACTCCCATTAAAATACTCGAAAAAGTCTTTGTATCTCGAGGTCTTTTTTTAGGAGTGATGGTAGAAGCAACGACCCTTTGTGAAGGTCTGGTCAAACTGAATCAATATTGAAGCAGATCATTAATATCGAAGGCCAAGCTTGGTGGCAAGGCCTTGAACTCACACTTTATTCCAACTCTCACGTATGGCCCTAAAATTTGGGTGATGATTGATTGATAGAATGAAATCGCGAATGAGAGATGAGATTTATCCATGCTGCTCTAGAAGTAACTCGCTGGGAAAGGGTGGGAAACGCGACACGGCAAAGTTAAGTGGATACTTCTTCTGACGGAAAGAGCTATTTTTGGATCATTGGGCTGCACGGTATAGATGTCCCCTTCATTGTGACTTCCGATGCTTGCCTTAAATGCGATTCCATCCGGAAAGCCACAGCGCCACAGTCCGCAGTCCTAGTTCAAGGTGCTTGGATCGAGGCCATACAATCGCTTGGTTGAGGTGGCTATAGATCTTCATGAATGAGAATCGAAGAATTAAACGACATTGGGCATCTCGTGTGAGCATTTTTTCCGCGACCCCCTTAGTTGAGCGTGCGGGTCACTAAAAATGATGACAGATGCAGCTGAAAGTTACGATAGACCTGTGATCATTGTACCGCCTGTTGGAATTAACCATTATGCAGTCTATACCACTCAAAGACGATTTACTGGAAATTGGATTGGAGAAGGACGTAAATGACAAGAGGAGAATGTATTTCAGAGCTTCATCTGTCAAAACTTGTATTCGTCGTTTGGCGCATTCATTTTTAGGCATTTCATGTTCGAGGTACTGTTTTGCAGGCTTTTCAGGATTTTGGCCATTTCGAAACTTCGCTTTTATGGATTCCAACAATATTGAGATATTTACTTTAAGGGATATTGGGCATTTTGAACGTTTGTGAGTTTTAGAGATTTTGGGGATTTGTATATTTTGGCCCTCACACTACTGACTTTTCAGGATTTTCAAACTTCGGTCATTTTTGGATTTTGGCTGTTGAGGTTGGAGTATTTTTGGATTTTCGACTTTTTTGAATTTTTGGCCTTTTGAGGTTTTAGGCATTTCGAGATTTCGGCCCTTTCGGGAATGTGAATTTTCGGGATCATGTCTATTTCGAAATTTTGATCATTTTCGGATTCTGGATTTTTAGGTTGGAGCATTTTTGGATCTTTGTCTTTTTTGAATTCTTGGCATTTCGAAATTTTGAGCATTTCGAAAGATTTTTTGAGCATTTTAAGACTGACGATTTTAGCTTTTAAGGTTTCGAACAATTTTGCGATCTTTGCCTCTTTGAATTTTGTACATGTCGTGATTTTGGGTGTTTGGAGATTTTGGGCATTTCGTTATTTTGGTCTTTTCGGAAATGTGTCTTTTCGGGATTGTGGGTATTTCGAGACTGTGGGCATTTTAAGGATTTGGGCCATTTTGGGATCTTTACCTTTTTGAATTTTTGACATTTTGAGATTTAATTTAGATTTAGATTTTTTAATCTTTCAGGATTTTTTGTATGTCGGGACTTTGAGCATGTATGCTCTTAAGGTATCGGATGATTTTGGGATCTTCGCCTTTTCGAAATACGTGCATTTCGACTTTTTGGGCATTTCGATATTTCGGCCCTTTCGGTAATGTGACATTTTTCATTCTGAGTATTTGGAGACTTTAAGGTTGGAGTATTTTTGGACCATTTTTTTTTTGAATTCTTGTCATTTTGAAATTTTCGGCATTAAAGATTTTCGATTTATCTGTATTTTGGGTATTTCGAGAATTTGGAGATTTTAGCTTTTAATGTTTTGTAAAATTTTGGGATCTTCGCCTTTTAAAATTTTGGGCTTTAAAAATTTTGAGAATTTTGAGATTTTTGGCGTTTCTAAATTTTGATTTATCGGGATTTTGGATATTTCAAGACTTCGAACATCTAAGCTTTTAAGGTTTGGAACTATTTTGGCATCTTGGCATTTTGTCCTAAACCTTTGTTTAAATTCTTACCAGCTCACAGCCATAATAAAGACCAGAAAGCCCTTATTCCAAGTTGATTAATTTTGCGGCAGTTTACACAAACCTTGTTCCACATTTTAGGCATTTTCAGACTCGGACCGTTTCGGTATCTTAAGCATTTCGAAATTTAAGGCATACCTGCATAAGAGTCATTAGGTGCTTACTTCAAAGTGATTTAGTTCCGGACCATTGGCATTTTGTTCAACTTCATTTGTGTCTGTGCATTTTTTGACCTGAATATATGTACATACGACCAGAAGGATAATAAAACGCCAGTGATCTCTGAACGCTTGAAAGTGTTTTTTTCTATTGGAATCAATTTAGACCCGAGCCCAAAAATTGAAATTGAAAAATTACTGAACATCTTGAAACCCTCGACTGGCCTTTTAAATTTTCAAATGTTTCCAGCACATAACAGTCGTATAATCCTACTCCATACGTCATCGGAGAAAGCATATTTGCGTCCTCTAATGAATTGGCCTTTTAATTTTATGGGAACATACTTTAGTACATTAAACATGTTCTTAGACAGAGCTAAGCTCTAGAGGCTCTAGCTTCCCGCTGATATGATTGTTTTTTTACTCAACTCATACCACAAAACAAAATCCAGAACAACCAGAAAGTCTTGACACCCTTTCTCCTCACAGAGACGTGAAGTTCCTGGAAAATGTCAGCAAAGAGGTGTGACACCACATTAGATAAATGAAAAGTGAATCTTTTTCATTTTTCCTTGTAAGAAGTTCACTGTCACGAGGCTCCATCCAAGTCCGCACATACATCCTACCTACACCCCACACAGTCTTTTTAAAATAAAAGACTCCTTTCATATTCTTCTCCGGAAGGAAGTGAGTAAGTCAATAACAGGAGCAAAATCCTTTTCATTTTGGCAGCAAAAACAAAAAAAAAAAAACTGGAAAGTAACAAAACCATCAGTCATCCATGTTTGCTTTGTTGTAGCGCGGTAATCCCTCAGAGGGCTTTCCGCTGAAAATCCAACACTTTGCACATGTTTCCGTGCGCCGTAATCATCAAAGAATTACGCGTCGCTCTAATGAAAGTCTAAGTAAACATCTTGGCAACTGGGAGCACGTGCAACACGAGGAGATTTCACTCCTTTCCGTTGCGGATTATGAAAGCATCAACCGCCAACAACTGACAACATTCTCGCGTACATTCTTGAAGCCATACACCAACCAGACACCGCACTCGGTGTGTGTACATAGTCGCCGAGTCCGGATTTGAATGCCTCCCACCCCCACCCCCCTGCGCACGAAGTGTTAAATTTTTACGCCCGCAACATATCCATTTCGGCGACTGTGTATCCTACTCCAATTCATTTGCACACAGAGGGCGGCAGCACAGCGCACATTCACCGACACCTCTCGGTAATGATCCTTTCCCATTTACATCCACTTTAGACATCATAACCCGTCTCGGAAGAATATTGCAATAAAATTCTTGATTACAGCTATAAATTACCAAAGATAATCCGCATTAATGACATTTTACCATTTCTCTGCTTGCAGTTACCAGCGACAGCGACAGCCACAGCAGCACTAGCGCGCACAGGGATCATCATCAGAAGCAGCAGCAGCAGCAACAGAAGGGAGTGAAGCCAGTGGTGGTGTACATCCATCCGAGGAAGGAGCTGCAGCGACTTATCTTCCGGCGATTGTGTGGACCGGCGGACGGAGACGCGGAGAAGAAAAAACCATTAGACACAGTGTAGCGTAGAATATCGATTCACCATGTGCCATGGAGAATTGCTTGGGAGGACGGCGAAGCAAACAAAAGCAACAGCCACCACAGCAGCAGCAGCAGCAGCAACAGTCTTATATTCAAAATCATCTGTATCCACAGCATCAGCATCATCCACATTCGCATCTGCAAGCGCATCATCATCATTACCAGCAGAAGCACCAACAGCACCCACAGCAGCAGCTTCAGCAGCATCAGTCGCACCAACAACAACAACAACAGCAGCAGCAGCTACAGCATCAGCAGCAGCCGCAGCATCAAGTGTTCCACCAGCAGCGTCCACTTCATCAGAGCTACCAGAAATACAACTCGGGTGTCATGCCTGATCGGATTCCAGGCGGTGGAGGGGGGCCATCGCAGCACCAGCCGCATCAGCAGCATCAGCAGCAGCAGCAGCAACAAAAACATCAATCCCAATCCATTTTATACCCACACTTCCCCCCTCCACCTGATTATCCATCTCAAATGGGCCTGACAACAAATATGAAACAGATTAATAATGCACCTCCTGCCGGTGCCGCAATAACAGGTGGCACGGGCTCCGTCGGCGGCGGAGGAGTCAGCGGCAACGTCGGCGGTGTTCATCATGTGCATCCCCATCAGCACCATCACTCTCAGTCGCACCATGTGAGCCCAGGAGCCGTCGCCGCCGCCGCCGCTGCAGCCGCCGTAGCCGGTGTTGTTGACACTCCAGCCGGCATGAATGCATCCACGACGACGGAGGCCGGCGGTGGAGGCATTGGCATTAGTCCAGGTAACCGGAGAATAATGCCACGCTACCCCGATGATCCCGACGCCATCGAGGTGTGCACACAGGACAAAGACCAGCAGACGGCGATATCGATAAAGTCATTCCGGGGGAAGAAGTCGCCATCTGTGGGAGCAGGAGCCTCGTCCCTGGGTCACGACTCGTCCGCGAAGTGGTCCTCGTCCCCGTCCCAATCCAATATTGGAATGATTGAGTCTATGTCAACAAGCACAGCCTCACCTGGCCTCAGCATGGTGCATCATGCGATGCATCACCAGGACTACTCGTACGCCTACTACGAGCCAGGGGCCGCAATGCGCCACTCAAACATTCCGCCGCCAGAGCAGCTGCCCGGACCGTCTAGACCGCCGCCACCCAACTCCATCAGGGCCCTCCTCTCCAAGGGCAAGAAAAACAAGCAGCTGGTGTCGCCCGCCATAAGACAGTCCTACCAGACACGCTACGGGGGCACACACGAGAACTTTTACGAGGAAATTTCCGGAGAAAGTCGGAGTCAGCAAATTTCCGCTGGTGGCGTCGGTGCCGGTGGGTCTGCATCGGGAGCCGGTGCCGGGATGCGAGCGACAACGTCCCACTCTGCCGGTTCCCTCAATCAGTCGATGGTTGAGGAGGAGTTTCGGCGAGTCCAAAATCGTCACCGGAAGATCCTGGGCGAATTGAATCTGTCCGTGGAGGCCATGCTGATGCCGGAGACACCGCCGAGTGGGAGTCCCACGGACGACGACAACCGCTCAACGGCCGCCCCCAACACCTCAGACGCCCGAACGTCCCGCAGTCGCCATCACGAGGCAATTTCCGAGGCAAACATTGCCGAACTGCTGAACACAGTCGGACCATCGGACGACCTCCTCTCGCCGGTGGCCACCAACACGAATCCAGCCTTCTGCGGCGATCTGGACAGCGGCTTCAGCGGGAGCAGTGGGGCCAGCTACATCGGCAGTCTGCGGCTGCATAAGACCAACGCAGCACTGTCCAACCTCCTGACGGCGCGTCAAACCGCGACTGCCGCCGCCAGCAACAGCCGCCACAACCCGCAGAATTGCGCATTCTTCGGATCGAACAGCTGTCGCTCGTCGCAACGCTCCCAGGACCAGGAGTCAGGGAACAGTATGTTTCTCACGCGCACGTCGTGCGGCCATCGCGTCCTGAACTGTGCCAAGATTAAGGCTGCCGAAGATCCGGGACCCGTGGTGCCAACTGAGTCAAAGGCGCGCAGCTTCTGGAACCGGAAGGGATGGCGGAAGCTGCCTGGCTTCTCATCCACCTCCAGCATCAACGACGCGGGGATAACTGGTAAGTTGCTTCTTTTCACTGTTTTACGATCGGAGTGTAGATAAATCCCAAAACCAGAAGCCATCCATAAATTGCTGCCAAATTAATTGCAAGTGGTGGTGCCTCCTCCCACGCGGATCCCCATGTGGTCTGTGCGGGCGCGGGAGACGCCAGCAAGGCGAACTTTCTCACCAATCCGCATCGCGGTGCATGATGTCACTGTGATTCCTTAATTTCCATTCCAATCAGCTACCAAATATAGTCACCGTCGAGCTGCTGCCTGCCGCATGCCGTTTTTGTGGCCAGTGAACCAATTTTCAGTCATTCCAGCCACTCGGCCGTTCACAGAGAGCGGCAGTGAGGCTCATTCAGTTCTACTCAATAAATGTCAGAGTGATTGAATTTATTGCTAATTGATTGCGCTTTTCAATTCAGAGACTCCTCCGGATCGGGGGGCCTTCTGGAGAAGTCCGCTGCCTCCTACCTTATCCAACAGACGACCACAACCACGACGACGACGACGACGACGACGACGATGACGATGATGGGACTGGCGGCAGTGGCGGCAGTGCTGACTGACTGGCAGTAGCAGTGGCAGAAACGTTCGAAACAAAACCTAGATGAAAACCACAAATGTATGCAGTCAGTCCTCGCTCGTACTTCGCCGGGTCCATGGCTCAGCTCTGCGGGCATGCATCCGAGAGAGAAGGTGCAGCCAGAGCAGCGCACAGGAATCGGCCAAACTGCAAAAAGAACTCTAAAACAAGACAAAACGAACTTCAGTGGTCCGCCACAAACGATGATGTACTCCAAAAGGCCGACAGACCATATGTCGAGGCGCACAGAGAGTACCCTGGACTACGACTACGACGACTGCCGACGACCGACGACGTCGATGTTGTCGACGAAATAAATGAATTTGCAACGAGGCACGAAAGGCCTGTCAGATGATTTAGAAGAGTTTAGCGTCAATGCAATTTTATAATTGAAAACGTGATGCTCCTAAATGGATTCCGAGATGTTGGCTTTTGAGTTCGTAGTTAGCCGGCCGATGGAACTCTGCCGTTCCTTCGGTGCTCGACTGATAGAGCTCTCAGTGCTCTCGCTCCTCATCCCATGTGAAACCGCACCGCCGCACACAAGAGGAATCTCCCACTCGTGAACTTTGGGGCGATAAGTCCTTCCTGAAATTCGTACGGAGTGAATAATTACACAATTTCGTACCTTTGCCCGCCAACGAGGTGTTATAAAGAATCCTTAAACGGCAATTTGGTGTGTGTGTACAAGTGGCGATAATGTATTTGATTGCAAGTGGATTTGCAATTTGTATTCTCCTCCAGGTTCGGCTTATTGGAATGCGCGTGGGGGTGGGTGGTTGGTGGGCTTTATGAGGCAATAATCAGCGATGAAGAGTTGTGAGGGTATGTTTTTTTTTCCCCTGGAGGCATAACCCAAACCGTGGGATAGACTTGAGAGGTGGCGGACAGCAGTTGAGGAGGCCATTGACTTGTCCGGAGTGTTGGCGGGGCGATAAGGAGAAAGGAACGTGCTGTGAGCGGTTGCGTGGCTAGAGCGCAATGGGTGTTGGGAATGAGGAAGCTTTTTAGGGATCTTTCCTTTTCCTGGTGTGTGGGGGAATTTTAAGGCACGTCCAGGTTGGTTGATCCATGGGCAGGGGAGTGTGTGGAGGCATGTGAATTTAATGTAACGCAATTTTGTAGACTGCGTGTATGCTTAAGTGGCCGGAACCATTCTCAGTTCACACTCGTTCTCTCTTAAGATCCTCTTTTTTTTGGAGGATGCCGATGTCGGTGGGAAGAATTTGTTTTTGGAACACTAATTCACTGCTCCGTGAGTAGTATTCCGTAAAGTACATGAGAGATGGTGATGCCATGACATACGACCATATTTTCAAAGATGGCCCTAAGACATAGCCTAATGCCATGATGCCATGACACGAATGTAAGCTGTTCAGTCAGTTTTGTTCAGTCGATCAACAGGATCTGGCAAGCTATTCGTCATTTGGCGTAAAATTAAGCGGAGGATAGTGAAAGAACACCAAAAGGGTTGTTGTTTGTTACATACATCCCCCCAAGACAATCGAATAAAGGGGTTAAAACTACGAGATAGAGGGAGAAAAAGAGACCCCACATCGCATCGTTAGTATTGCTAATTTTTTTGCGGCACACAGAATGTTCTTGTTAGGATTTTGAAGGATATTTTAAACAGCGGCGGACATTAAGATTTTTTTTGACATCGCCAGCTTCTCCTACCTGATATTTTGACAGACAGTTAGTATCAAACTTCCGTGGGACAAAATGAGTTGCTTTGCGTTTAAACAACGTGAGAAACATTGAAAACTTACCACCAAGGTGAGTGCTTTGTAACCCAGAGTGCATCTTTTGAAAAGTAGTTTTGACAGAAATGAAACATCCACCGCGAATGAAACAAAGTTTGTACAGGAAGTTCGTCACACCGGTACGCTACAGATCATAGTTCCCCCGATACATAAAGTACCAGCTGTTTCCGAGAGTGTGGGACTCAATTTACGAGGGACTACTTGCGATTAATTTCCACAGCTTGACCGCGCCACGCACAAGCCTGAAGAGAATTTCGCATAAAATCTCGGATTATTCGCTTCACGGAGAAAGATTAAGGCACTTCAGTTTGTGACGGTATAGTGACAGAATGCACACTACAAACATAAGAAAGTAATCCACTTTCAAAATATAATATTCGCAGCATTGTCCACTGTGGCCGCTTTTGTTCTATTTTCGGACAAAATAGTTCAGTTTATCGGCTGTCGGCGAACTGATAAAATTGTTGACTTCATCATAATTAAATACGTGCTTGTCAGCGGTAGTACACAAGATCCGAGCTGTACGACGGACGGTGTAGGACTTCCCATTTAAGTGCAATTGACTGTGGCTGAGCGTTACCGTCTTGCAAAATAAGTTTTTCGTTTTCGGCCGTTTTTCCTTCAATGCTAGGCTCATATGCATCAATTGTTGGTGATGGCCGTGACTGTAGCAGATCACTGTACACCACACCAAGCTGGTTTCACGAAAAGCACAAGATAGCCTTTAATGGTCGGCGTTGCCGTCGACGATGTGCCGTAAGACGATGGCCGTGAGACGATGGCCGGGAGACGATGGCCTTGAGACGATGGACGTGAAACGATAGCCGACACTTATACAATATCAGACATTTTGAATCTTCGCAAAGGACCCCAAGGACTCAGTTTTCATCACCTTTCACATTGAGATCCGGAAATCTTATCTTCTTATAGCGCTCAATGAACAGTGGACGCCACTGCGGAGGGAGTATGTAAGTCAACCTACACGCTGAAGGCTTCAGATTCCACATCTCTCATTTTTTTACGGCACCACTTCTTTTGAGTTGCTGACAACCCCCCATTGCCTAAGAAAAGCCTCTGCTTCGCCAATGAACTCAAGGTCCCTTCCATTCGTGAGAGGACAACTGCACGAATAACACGATTATTTACTGGAGAAACTACTTCGTGGTCCTTTGTAGGCCGTAGTGCCACCCAAGTCAAAGACAGCATTCCAAACAAGCGACAGTTCTTTTAAATGTTCTTAGTCCTCAGTATAAATGGCACACAATGACCTTACTTTCGAATCATTTCCACTGCTTTTAAACAATTCCAGAAATTTTTCTGACCTGTCCGGCACTTTCTTCTTCCTTCAAAATCAAAATTAAAACTTTTGCCACATTGGTGCAGTAAGACCATAGATTTCTACATTCCTAGCCTTGCGGCTGCTGTTTTCTTAATTTTGAAATAGGCAAGCAAGACAACCTAATTGACACATAGTGATTCTGAAACTATATGATAGTAGCTTTTAAAGGGATAATTCGTGATTCAGTGGAATATGTGGCGACCTGACGCTAAGCTACAACCCTCTCAGTTGTGCAGACAAGGAGTAGAAGTTAAAATGCGACAGCTCCATAAAATGGCAACCACATGGTAACCCTCTTCTTAAATCACTCACAGCAATAGTTCACAGCGAGCTGGATGTACCTTTCTCTTAAAGTTTTGCCAACCAGACGTCTGAAAATGTGAATAATGTTTATGGCCCTAATAACATTTCACTATGCGTGGTTTTGGTTTCATCAATTCCGTCCCCGTTTGTTTGAGGTGAAGGTTGAGGAATCACGCTCGGGAAGGCCAATTGCCAAGAACATTGATAATATTATTGGAATCGTTTAAGTCGATCGTCATTTAAGCATTGTTTCAATGCCAAAGGATCTAACTAAGGATTTGAAGAAGGTCAGATGCAAACAAATAGTGTCACACAAGCCAGAAAAATCTCAAGGACCGAATTGCCACTGAAACAGAACAAAATCGATCCATTTTTGCAGAGGATGGCAACTGATGATGAACATCATCAGAACAACCACAACATCAAGTGAAAGCGTTCGGATTCGAATGGTAATCAACCGGCGCATAGGGTGTCCAAGATAGGATTGACTGTCAGAAAAGTGTTGGTCTGTGCTTGGTGTTTGGTTTGTCAACCATCTTCTATCTCTTAATTCGATTGTTTACTGTCACCAATTCACCAGATAGACCGATTGAGGAAAGCAATAGCTCAGAGGGCGACCGACTTGGAAGGAATTGCCTTTCCTCAGGCAAGGCCACGCGTCGATAGTTTCCCGTCAGATGCTCCGGGAGTTCGGTTGGAAATTCGGTTGAGAGGCCGTTTGGAAGTTCATTTGGGAGGTTCGTGTGTAGTCCGGACTTCTCACTAAGTGAATGATTATAACAATTGAGTGGCACTACAGCGCACAGGGCAGTAGGGCCTAGTTTCTACAACAACTATTCCTGTTGTGCGTGCTACTGTTCTTTCTCGAGTAGAAGGGACCTACATTTTTTTTCGACTCCGAACGGCGAGATTTGGGAAGCTTTTTCATAGACAATTGGCACTCCTTGAGTATTGTTGGCGACTCAAAAGAGGTGGTGCCAGGAAAAAATGCGTGGCGTTCCGTCCAGGATTCGAACAAAGACCTTCGGCGTGTGGGTCGACGCACTTACACACTACGCCACGGCGACCACGAACGATTCTGCTGGTGATAAATTCGCTCCAAGAGAGTCTTGGCAAAATCGGTTGCTACAGTTTTTTTTAATTATATGGGCCAGGGTGTCTATAAAAGAGGCACTTAGAAATCACCTTTGAAAAAGCAGTCAATCAACGGACAAAATGGCGCATATTTGGCATAGATCGGATCTTTTTTTATATATCCAATAAAATCTTGAGTTTCATACAAAACTACAAAAGATCTGTTGTTGGTGACTTCTGTTCATCGGACTATGGCAGTCCAAGCGAGGCATAGCACACCGTGTCCTCACCAAAAATAGTATTCAAGAAACCACATGTGCTGTAAGATCGCATGAATCAACTCATCTAAGCCAAGTTTGTTGTATTATATTCCTGATCTCGACTGCCAGATGAGAAATGCGGTCCTTGGCATCAAATTTTTTTTAAAATTTGATTACGCCTTGGAATGTTTTAAATTCTGCTCATTGTTGTTGATGGATGTTCATTTATATCGAACTTAGTGCAGTCCTTGAGCAATTTTTCTAGGGAACACTTCAGGACTCCGTGGTGGCGTAGTGGGTAAGTGGGTAGACACACACGCCGAAGGTCTAGGTTCGGTTCCCGGACCCAACACTTGTAATTTTTTAAGGCACCACTCCTTTCGAGTTGCTGTCAACACTCAAAGGTTTTAAATTGTCTATGAAAAGCTTCTCAAACCTCGCCGTCCGGATCCGGCAAAAATCTGTAGATTCCTTCTGCTCGTGAGAGAACTGGAGCACGCACAACACGAGTAGCTGTTGTAGAAGCTAGGCCCTGGTCCCATGTGGGCTATAGTGGCACTTAATTATAATTATTATTATTTACTTCAAGACTCCTTACTGCTGCTGCTGCTTATAATCAAGACTGCCAGATGAGTCTGTTTGTCCCGAATATTTTTGTCTCCACTAGTCACTCAGTTCTTGCCCAAAATCATCACCAAAGTCACAGAATCCAGTCTAAAATCTGTCCTCCAACTCCAACTATCTATTCCTACTTTCACTTTGCTTATTAATTTTCTATTCAGTTCTCAGGCGTTTCCATGAACCACAAGACTCGTCTATCCACCTATGTGCAGCATTTCAACAAACTACGCTTTACAACAACAACAACCGCTGCATTAGCAGAGGTTATGCCATCCAAAAACAATCCCAATTAACCCGAAAAAACTGTCTCCATCTCGACATCCTTCCATCACGGTCTTCATCTAAAATCCGACGTGATGTGTTCCCAAAAAAGTCTTCTCAACTTTTCCATTTCGAAAATGTTGCATTTTCCCGGGAATTAGTCCACCTCCCCGTTGTTTTTTTTTTTTTCGTGAAACACTTCTACACTCTGATTTTCGATTTCCAACACAAAGCTGCAATTCCCCGAGATCATAAGCCAGTGCAACTCGCAGTCAGCTAAACGTTCAAAGTGTGCACAAACTTCAATTCACAGGCATGCCCCGAATTCCGACTCAACTGTGGACAGTAATCTCTTCGAAATTTTACAAAATTCATTGTATACGCCCCGACATCCATTATCAAGCTGCCATCGGTGACTGGTGTGTCCTTATAATCGTCCGCTTCGTTGTCGTCGTCGTCGTAGTCGTCATCATCGCCAACACCGTTCCGCTTGACCGAACGAATCCTCAACAATTGAAATTTAATTTTGAATTTAATCTCCGCACAGAAAATCCAATCCACTTCGGAATTCTCCGATTCATTATTCATAAATTATTTCTGCGCTCCGCACTCTTCATCCGCTCAAAAATCTGACGGTAATCCATTTCCACTGCCGCCCACCCCGTCCGCGTAGCCGTCCATAAATCCCAAAATTGTGTTATAAGTATTTGTTGCGCCGCCGTTGGGTTCCACGCGAACGCGTCCTGCCCACATTAAATGGATTTAATCAATTATTTCACTATTATCGAATAAGGACACCGACACATGTCCTGACTGAGGGGGGGGGGGGGGCTGGGCAAGGGGATGATGGGAGCTCATCTGCATCTGTAACTTTATCGGGCCAAAAGTCGAGTGTAAAATCCACATTTGTGGCTTTTGCACCCATCAATGGTGATTAATCCTCTCCGGGGATTTGTGAGATTCACTCCCACCCGGAGACAGACTATCCACACCCATCCTCTGTCACCTAATCACTGCCCCTGCCCCACAATGAGCAGTGTGTCTGTTCGATTTAATGTTCGATACACTCGGGGATTGCCGGAGATGTCACATTTTTGGGCATAGGGAGCAGCATGCACACACCACACGCCACACCGCCGCCATTGTGAGCGAACAAGCCAGGCCAAAGCCAATGCCAAAGCAACGTGACACTACGGCAGCAATAGTTAACTAAGATCAATTATTCAGTCGACTGCAGTTGTCTGGCTAATTGGAGGGCACACACGCACTCCCCAAACAGGCCGTTGCCGACGCCTGCTGCAGACGAATTTAATTCCATTTAAATAGAGCATAAATAAGCATTGCGATTTGGCGCATGCATTAATCATCGCATCCGAAGGCTCTCCGCTGCGTCGCTGCCGCACTGCCGGTGGATATTAATTTTGGCGCTGGCCAACGCATGAATGTTTAAGATTTAAATAGGTTTTGTCAGATCAATTTACACAGTCCCGGCGGCGGTAGCGACGGGTGTGTGCTTAACGCACGGTCTGCTCATCGAAAGCCACACTAGAGCGCGCACATTACAAAGTCCGATCGGCGGCATTTCCCGGGATGAGCAGGCACCAGCAATTGAAAGGCTCCCGCATTGGGGGCTATTGTGCCTGCAATAGACCAAGGCTTGGCGCGCCATAAAAGCAGCGGAGACCGCCTTTAATTTGGCTAATGAATTTCGGTAACAAAGTTTCGCCAACTCACACCACGTTGAGAGGGCCTTTGATTAACTGGTCAGCGCGGGTTCTCAGCTCCAATGAAACACGAAGTGGTTCTGGTTTACTGTGTACGTGCTCTCTGCGGTGCTGAGTGAGTGAGTTTCGAACAAGTTTTCGCAACGGAGTGTCACGTTAATGGGTGTCCTACTTCGCGGAAATGGAACTCGTTCTGATGGTCTGTCTCTTTTGTAGTCTGTGTTTTGTTTTCTTGTTTTTTTTTTATGGTTTCCTTTTGTGGCCGACGCCACCGCCAGGACACAAAGGACGGACATTTCATTTCGGATGGCGTTCGAAATGGACTCGAGGTCGTTCTCTGACGAACAGGATTATCCTTGAATTGATTTTGACTTCGCGTTGAGTTCGTTTGAGTGTCAATTTGATGGTGGGCAGCCCGCCCTTTTAACGACGCCCCACGTCGACTCAATCTCGTTTCTTGATGCGAAACTGTTAAAACCTTCAAGGGAAAGCTTTTCGCATCAGAACTACAGAGAAATGGACAGCTGTGATAAAGGAAATATGGTGTTTGCTCAGGAAAATGCAGCAGCATCCCCCCCCCATCCTTCACCCCACAGGATCATTGACGGCCAGCGATAGTTTGCTCGGTCATGGAACTCCGGCGACGTGTAGCTTTTTCAATGTCCTTGCAAAGTCATCTAACTGTCTGCATAAAATAAAACTGAAAACACGTCCATTTTCGATTCTAAAAAAAATCAAAAAAAAGAGTCAAAAGGACACATTGCCTCGTTTGTGCCAAAATGCGGTTTAAGTGCACCACCATAACTATCTACACAAAGTTTTATTACATTGCACGTCACCAGCATCCCCCCCTCCCCCCATCCCCCCTCCACCCCTCACACACCGACAACGAGGAACATATCGCCACCGCCGACAATTGGCAATATGTTCCTTCCACATAGCCATCGTCATCGTCATCGTCATCCACATCGTCGTAGTCGGTCGTCCAATCCATTAGAAAAACAAATTCAAAATGCATAAAGTTTTCCATCGTCATCCAAAGCAAACACTTCCCGCCAGTGTTGACGGGGAAAACTGCTCAAAATCCACTCACCACCCACTCACCACCCACTCGTCGTGAACACACACCAAAACCAAAGGAGAAGAGGTTCAATGTACCTTCAAAAAGCCGAAAACGTAAGAAGCGACAGCCAACCCTTCACTCCTCGTGTGTTTTTTTTTCGGGGAAAACTTCAACAGCCGTTATGTAAATTTGTCAAGATATCTTTACGGATTCAGTTAGCATGCATAACAGTGTTGGTCGCCGAGTTAGTAAGACGAACGAACGAACGAACGGTCGGATGGACGGGTGTGTGGAGATCGTCTACGGAAATAATACAATTTTTTTTTCACCCCCCCTCCACGCCGATGGGGGGTTGAGGACAAACCAAAAAAAAAAAAGAACAAATGGCAAACGGATACCCCCTTTGACAGGCGGCAGAGAGACACGAGAAACAGAGTTAATTGCTATCCTAACATACACCCCACCCCCCACACACACACACTCGCCAGAGTATGTGCGCATCACATCCTGCCGTGCTGGAGCAACATATTACGCTACACTGGCTGCCGCCGCCACTGGTACACTATGAACGACAAATGTAGATTTGGCATCGCTCCGATGCAAACCGAGTGTCAATGTCCTTCTCGGAATTGCTATTGTTGTTAGGTTCTTGTTCTTCGGAGCGTTCCTTGTGCGGGAGCTGTGCTTTATTTGAGCACTTTATACCAGTTGCAGGCGTTCGTCCTTTCAGAGCAATCATTGTTATTACTTAAAGCGGAATGATGCCGGCTGAGGGAGGGATGAGAGGAGGGGGTGGGGAAGGATATGGAAATGTTGGTGGTGTCCTTAAAATGTTTATTATATTATTTTTTTAAATTTTATCTGTTTGGTCCTTTGGTCCTTCGGTCTGTTGCTGGCATCTGCTGCGCTAAGCGCCTTTGTAGTAAGAACTCCGTTAGAGAACATAAAACCCCCCAAGGCGAGCAGGAGTTGAAGATAAAAAGTCATATTTAAATTTCCAACCAACCGGCAGCGGCGCTCTGTATCGAGGAAGAGGAGCCGCTGCCGCACTACAAGGGTGCAATTATGCACTCCTTCTTCTACACCTACTTATCAGCGAGTATCTCTTGACATCTTTAGAGTACAAAGTTTCTGTTTTTTTTTGGAAGATTATCTGCTGCACTCGGATACAAACTCCGCCTGCATCTGCTGGTTGCTGCCAACAATTGTGCATTCAAACAAATATTTGTTATTGCGGGGTTGGGTGACTTTTCCGGTTCCCTCGTTGTTTAACATACGGACTTAACGTGCAGGGGGATGCATTCATTGTTTTGTTTTGCGTGTTACTTGGACATTCTAAGAAGCGGGCTCTCATTGAGGCGGGGACACCACCGCCCCAGCCGTTCTCTATCGCACCTCAAAGGCATCCTTAGATCATTGACTTCCTCACCGCACGCTGACGACATCACAACACGGTGCAATGCAAAGGACGCTTTTGTATCTAAATCCACCCCAGCAATGGGAATTCCCGATGGGGATGCCTTGTGTGGTACAACGACAACGTCAATGGCCTGGACGTTCAAGTGCGACTTAAGAAGATAAATAAAACTCCCGTTCTTGATTAGAGTTCGTTGCACTGGTGGCTTCTTGCAGTTAGCTAATGAGGAAATGACTTGTGCGCAAGGAGGAGATAATGCACGAAACCATTTGAGAATTCTGTAGTGGGATGTGAACCCATCCAACCATGTGAACATCAGCTAATGCGTTGGTTTCATGCATAGAGTACGCAGAATGTCAGGTTGAAGGAGGAAACAGAATTCAAAATGTCCTTGCAATCTTGGCAAAATCTTAGAACGACTTCTTGTAAGCTCCATTAAGTGTGAGCGCGTTAAGACGTTGATTCATGCTCTCGGGGAGGGCTGTACCTCACGACATTACTGACTGTAGGAGTGCCATCGTAGTTCGGATTAGCGTCCGAAAGGTCCTCTTTTATGGCAGGTCGTCGGTTCTTGTTCGTTGTCCAGGATGACTTTGTGTCCAGAATTCAACATAAAATGAGATTGCTGCTCACCGTTGCCTCCTTCTTGTAGTCCGGTTTCGTTACAGGATTCTTCTCTGAGCCTCGTCAGTTACACGCCTCCTCTGGTCACACTTGTCATCAAGCCTCTCGTTGAGGTGGTCTGTAATTTAAGGTGATTCCGACTCCACTTGGATGGCAAAATGATGGCGTTTGTGTTTGACGTGCTACCTTGCGCAGGAATCGCAACAAATTCATTTTCTATGCCCAACTTAGGAGACACAGACTTTGAAGGGAGTCGGTCACAGAAGAGAGACGGGTGCTCAAGGAAGTTCGGAAAAAGTTTTCTTTGCGAAACGGAGAAAATATCGAAATCCAAAGTCTGGAAACTTCTCACAATCCCAAGAAGCCGAAATTCCACAACACCCAACACCAAAAGAAGTCAAGTTCCCAAAACTGTATAATGTCTTATAACTCACATAACGTCTCGAAAGCCCGAAGTCTGGAAGAAATTCAACTTGATACACATTTTAAAAATAAATACAGTGGTGATCAGAATTCTTGGAATTCAACACGTATTTCCGAACCTATAGCGACTTTTGAAAGCGGGTTGCAGTGCTCTAGAGACCACCATATTGCCTCCTCTGAGATGTTCCAGTTTTGGGGAACGTTGTTTTTCAAAAATGTGGCCATTTGGGAGTCAAGATGTTGCGTTATTGTGGACTAAGGAATCTTGTTCTAAGCAGGAGGTTCAACAACTACTTGCGCTGTACGTGCTTCTGTCCTCTCACGAGTTTTTTTGCCCACTCCAAGCGGCGAAATTTGAGAAGCTCTTCACAGGCATAGACAAAAGAGGTGGTGCCGTGAAAAATTCGAGGTGTTCAGACCGGGATCCCAACCTGAACTTTCGGCGTGTGTTTCGATGCACTTGGCCACTACGCCATAGCGCCTCATTCATGTGTTTGGGAACTTCTTAAAGACGCAAGTTAAATTTTGTAATTCGGCTATTACCGACTTTAGACAGTCTAAGCGTCTAACAAATTTTTCAAAAAACCCCACCCACGTTAACATACTTCTTCCCATAAGACCATCGCAGTTAAAAAACGTTTTGATGCTGTGAGCTCTTTGGAGCCACGTGGAGTAGTAGCATTTTGCGAGCCAAGGGCCTTGACATCTTCGCACTACCTTTGACTAGCTCTCAAGTGGTGCTGGTATTCATGCCATTCCCCGCTTTTCTCTGGAGTTCATCGTTGAACGCTTTTTCCTCCAGAAGAACCAAAATTCGCGCAAAGTGCGAAGCCTTTCCATCCGCTTTAAATAACATCCAAACTTTTGTCCCATAGATCAGAACGAGGTATTACACAAAGCCAGCTTGGTCTTTCAAGGTCTTTGTACTTTGAACGTGCAGCTTTTTCAATGTCCTTGTCCAAAGTCTGTCTATCTGTCTGCATAAAATAGGGCTAAAAATAAGTCCATTTCGTATAGAAAAAAGCAGGCAGAAGGACACATTGCCTTGTTAGTGCCAAAATGCTGTTCAAGTGCACTACCATAACTGTCTACACAAAGTTTTATTACATCATCAAATTGCACATCACCAACATCCCCCTCATACACCGACAACGAAGAACATATCTCCATCGCCGACAATTGGCAATATGTTGGCCTTTTGAGGTCTTTCTTTCTTAACTACCTATTGGGCCTAAAGAAACAGCAGGATTCAACGCTTGATTTCGGTTCAAATTTTATTGTCCTACTTTACTGCGGAGACGAGGTAGACAAAATCTACCCTCTGACCCTCTGTCGATGTTGTACGTTTTTTTTTGACATACGCTTTGTTTTTCTTTGTTCACCGCCACCATTTTAGCCACTTCTATTTCAATCCCTGCAAACGCATTACCTACAGCTTGTTGTGTTCAGCCAACCTAAGCGTAAGCCAGCAGTTGATGGGAGTCTTGGAGGAGCATGCTGATGGTATTGCAATAACAGCGAATCGGCTTGTCTGAAAATTTCTCCGATGTTGAAGGTTTTGATGAGTTCTTTGCCAAGCTTCACGAAGCACAAAAAGTTAGTTCTCCAGCCTCATCCCGCACAATCTGTCGAGTTTGGTAGGAATTCCAAAATAAGACATGGCGGGCCTGCATTCTGCATCCTCTCAGCATAATAACAGTGTAGCCCATACCATACCCTTACCACGTTGTCGTATGAGGCTTTAGAATCGACAAATAGCTGGTGGATGCCGATTTGTACTTCTTCGGTCTTTTCCAGGATATGCAGCAGTATGCAAATTTGGTCAATGGTGAGCTTCGATGGCTTGAAACTACACTTACACGGATCTATTGGATTGAGCATGAATGGCTATACGCGTGCACAGGAAATGGCAGAGGGGATCTTATATGCGATGTAGGGGGGGAGTTAGTCCACCCACACGTAGCAGGTCTATGTTCGATTGCCGGATGGAACATCTCGCATTTTTTCACGGCACCACCTCTTTCGAGTCGCCAACAACACTCAAAGAGTATCGATGTCTGTGAAAAGCTTCTCAAATCTCGCCGTTCGGAGTTGGCAGAAGTGTGTAGGTCCCTTCTACTCGTGAGGAAACAGTAGCACGCACACCATGAGTAGTTGTTGTAGAAGGTAGGCCGTGGTCCCTTGTGAGCTATAGTGCCACTCAATTATAATTATTAAGGAGACCGATTCCTCGGTAGTTGGCGCAGCCTTCTGTGTCTCCTTTCTTGTTGATGAGGTAGACGACCCTGACATTTTACTCAGCGGACATACTTTCCTTCGACCATATCTTTCCGATGAGCTTATTCATGCGTCCAGCAAAATCATCTCTAGGTGCCAACTCTAATCTCGTCTAGGTCAAGGGGACGAAATTCTCACCCATCGACGGATGTACATAGGTACTTGCCCCTTCTCCCACTTTATTTCCTGCTTTTGGTTTTATCAAGACTTATCCCATCCAACAAGCATCATTCTTTATTTCATGTTGGGTCTCATTTGTTGATGTCCGACAGGGATCCCTTATGGATTACCACTGGCTATGATTGGCACCTATATCTAACATCTGATACCACCGCTTGTCAGTGCTTCTAGATTTGCTAGAATCTATATAACAGAGAGACAGGAGTCGCCCTTCCGGGCATTCCGGTTGGATCAACCCTGATTATGCTCCCTGCTGTATAAGTGTCCTATAGACCGTTGTTCTGGGCTGTGCAGCGACATGCGCCTGGTCAAGCGTCTTCGAATACAATGCTAGGCCATATAGAGCGCATGTACTCCACTGCTCCGGCCCGAAAATTCTTCGGGACAACGCAACAGAGGACGGCCTAGGCTAAGGTGGCCACAGCCAACTTTGAGTGAGCAGCTGGTGGCAGCTAGCGAAAGATCGCGCTGGCTGGAGAGGCATTCTGGTTGAGGCCCAGGTCCACCCCGGACTGTCCTATTTTTGTCCTATCAAGAGCCCTCCTATTCCCATAATGTGCTGTGTTGTCAAATGATCCTTCAAATCTTCAAAATCACAAAAGGAAACTATTCTCTCGCCCCCTTCGTGAGAGCTCTTTTTAAAATTCTCTGTCAGTTGGTTGTCAGGGAGGTTTTTGTGTTGATTTGCATGCAAGGGGGACAATCTAAGCCCCTGTTTGAAGCACACTGCATCTAGGTATGATACTTCAACTCGCATCGAAAAATATCGCAAATTGAGAGAAAAACGAAAACCCTTTAAAAATTCCCACCCCTTGTGCCCTATATGCACGCCCATCGGTATGCAGATACCTGCACCTATACGGTAGCAGTTCATAATCAAACTCAATGAACTCAACGTAGCAAAGTCACTTAAGCGGAACACAACTGTGTGTGTCTTCCTGAAAATTTCGAAATCTGTCTGCTTTCCGCTTCGTTATCCCAGTCCCACCCTACTACAGCCGCATACTTTCGTAAATCTATAGACTCCACAATTTAATTTAATTTCATTCTGAAGCACTGCAGCCCAGCGCAACACTATTCAATTTCCCAACACCTTCAACTGACACGAAAACCGGCAACAAAAAAAAAAAAAAAACAAGCACCGAAGCCACCACGTCAGTCATGCCCCCCTCGTGCAGGACGAGTAAAAACGCGCCAAAAAAAAACGCGAATATTAAATAAAAGTATCTTCTCGGCGCAATACTAGCAATAAAATGCTTATATCTGAATGAACTCTCTTTAAAATTTCATCAAAAAATTTAGATTCAATCACGAGACTCAATCAAAAAAAAAAAAACAACCTCCCTTCATATTCAATTTTTAGCAAAAAAAAAGGGGAAAAAATCTAAAATAAATATAAAAACTAATAATTGTGCACATTCAGGCCAAAGGATACACGGCGGCGGCGGCGTTGCACAAAAATGACGCAAGCAAAAAATCGGAAAATGCGCGCGAGAAAATAGAAGTGGTGATGGAATAAATAAAATAAATCCTGAATCCCTGTGTAAGCTGCAGTGTCCCGTGGATAAATGCAGGCGCGTCACAACATGGTTTCATATTCAAAGCGTCGCCGCCGTCATGTTACCATATTTTTCCATAACATGCCCACCACCCACTCACCCCCCCCCCCCCCCCATCCCACATACGTTACGTACTGTATTCAAGGATATCGCCGTACTCAGTGTCGTGGAAAACTGAGTGAGAGAGAGGGGTTTGGGTGGGGAGAGGAGGAGAAAAAAACTTGACGATAAATTGCACAGACCGTGTGATTGCAGTCCTCCTGCTCTCCGGTTTTTGTTTCCGCTCCATCGGAAAATAATCCGGTGCACAGCCATCCCCTTGTGTGTGGGATGTGCCCCGCCCATCGCCCGTCGCCCGTCTTGCACTGGCGATAAATAAAACTAAATTAGATTCCGTTATTAGTACGCCTCTCTGTCGGGCCAGAACGTGGTTCAATTATTTGGTCAAATTTATCGGTTAACGGTCACCGCACCGTGCAGGCTAATGGCATCGCTTCGGTTTTCCGAATTGTGGATTTCAAATTCGATTGAGTTGATTAGTGGATGCGGAGCCAGAGGCTTTGGGTTTGTGGCTTACCCTCGCTATTGACAATTCCATGGGCTAGGGGATAGTCTTCCCCGTGGACAGCTCTTGACGGGCGTGTACTGAACTCAGAGGTGATCCACAATCTATGGCCTGCTATGTTAGTGGCGTTGCCAGGATCCCTTCTGTCATTCTGACTGAACGTTAATTTCCTTCCAATCGACATAACCATGACAAACAGTTATTTTTCGACACTGGCGCCTACTCCCCACCAACACCAACCCTCCTGCGCACAGCCCACAGCATCATCTTCAAAATACACATTTCTCTTGGCGCCTGTGGCACCCCATCGAAAAACATCGAAAACAATCCGGCGAAAGTTTAATTTTCAAAATTACCATTTTGAAGGACCATCTCCGCGAATACAACCAATTTCGCTCTGTCACAAGTCGATTAGCCAATTCCAGAGACGCCAGCGGCCATACAATTCATCAGTGCCACCAGACCGTATCGACCGCTGCCGTGGCTGCTACTTATCCTCAACTTAAGCCACTAACGTTTCACCGATTTCCGCAAGGAAAATCCGATGACATCACGTCATGGTTGCCATCAGCCGCTTTCGGCACATTCCAACGGTGAGCGCGACAACGCCCCCCTCCCCCCCACACACAATGGTGCAACTTCTCTGTCGGTCGGTTTTAATTAATTTTGTCACCTGCGGTGCTTTCAACCTGTTTTTCGGTTTTTCGGTTGTTCCTTGTACTTTCCGCCACGCCGTTCGTTTCATTCAACACGCAGAAGGAGCAGAAACATTCCTCTCTCAAGGATTATTCACATCCCATTAATTTACACATACGTGCCACACATTTTCTTCCTCGATTTCCACGTCAACACCGACACGCCGCCTCGGAGCGTAGAATTTCCCAAATTCAGGACGGTCCTTAGTGGTGTGCCATCGCCTTGTCGTCGGCACTATGCACGGGAGGAGGTGGACGGAATATAAAGGAAAATGTCACCTGTGGCAGGACCAACACCGATCCCGGTGCACTGTTGCTAATGTCTGTGATGCAAGCGACGACGACGACGACGACGACGACGACGATGAGCAGGTTCACCACGCAACAGCGCCGAGAGACAGGACAGGGGGCGGGGCTGCTTTTAGAGGACTTTTGTTCTGGCCAATTAGTATGCATCCCGTGACAACCAGCCATTGCAGCCGCTTTCCGCACATTTCGAGAGTAAACAAAGTTGTTGCCTGGCCATATAATTATGGGCTCCGGTAGTGGGATCTGTTGATTGCATTATTCCATGGAAGGATATCGGCTCTGTCCCGACTGCAGGCCTGCCGGCATGGGGCTGCTCGGTGTGTGCTGCGATAAATGAGTCTGCTGAAAGTGAGTTCTAGTTCGACGACGCAGAGTGTGGCTTTCGGTCGGCAGCGGTGCCAGCATTGACGGCAGTGTCGTCGGCCGACATGTTAATCCTTTGATTGGGGTTATGGGAGTTGGAATATTGATCATTTTGGGCGGTGCAGTGGCGGCGGAGGGGAGTGCTGAACGGTGGTCTGTTACTTAATGGAACGGTCGAATGCCGTGTGTTGGGTTAGAACGTGAAAATGACGTTTGCCGCAAATTGTTGAACTTTGTTTGACATTTTATGCGCTGTCCTCGAGGAGATTGAACGCGACAATGCGGATGTGGTCTTCCGAAACTCATTTAACTTTGAGTGTGGTGGGTGAGAATTTTTGTTGTTTTTCAAATCGCTCTAATCCTTTCACACCGACAAGAGGATACATTGCATTTAGGGATTACTGCTGAAGGAAAATATGTTGTGACAAGTCGTTACGAGGTTTGAGACGTGGACTTAATTATATGGAGGGGGGATGGATTGCACGACTTATTGGTGTGTTAATCGATTTTAAAGCGTGATTCTGTGGGAGGTTTGATTTTCAATAGGCTTCATTTGACAGATCATACGTGACTCCTGTCAGATAGCTTTGTCCTTTTTGTTAAGTATCGTGTGACAAATAATTGTGGGAGGACTTGCACTACAACATTGTCCCTAACCCCCAACCCCACAACTCCCCAAACTGTAGAAAATCATCTTTTTTTTCGAGATCTCGTTTTCATGTGATTCGAGAAACGTACGGTGAGCCTTGACCTTCTTCTCCTTTTACTGGCGCTACAGTCCGGAATGGACCTGAGCCTCAACCAACATGCCTCTCTAGCTAGCACGATCTCTCGCCAGCTTCCTCCGTTTGTGAACTCCAAGTTGGTTGAGGTTCTTTCCCACTTCTGTGCGCCATCTCAACCTAGGCCCTCCTCTGTCTCAATGGCTCGGATTCGGGCTGGAGCAGTGGTGTCCATACGCCTGGCCTGCCCATCTTAAGTAATGTATCTGAAGACGCTTGAGCAGGCGCATGCCGCCGTATCACCTATAAAGCTCGTCATAGAATCTTCGGGCATTGACCGACTGACACCAATTTTTCAAATACCATTCACAACTTGGGTCCCAGTTCACATTAGTGGATGATACTAGACCGACTAGATCACCTCCAGCACATAGTGAAGAGCCCAAAGCATCTGAAGCTGAGAATGTCCGTGAAGACTGTGACGAATCGATTCGTTGGGGTTCTCAGCAGCTTGGCCATTTTAACGGACTATTTGCTTCGTAAAATTCGAGCACATGGTCTTGGTGAGCTCTGGTTTCAACAAGACGGGGCTATAGGCCATAAAGGGTGGGAAACAATGAACTTGTTAAAAAATAATTTTGGTGAGCTCTTAACTTTAAGTTTTTTCGTGGCAAATTTCCCCCTGGATCGTGCGATGCCACACCTTTGGACTAATTTTTCTGGTGATGTGTGTCAAGTTTTAAGGAATACAGCAGCTAAGATTGACGTCTTTGAAGTCAACATTACTCCATTTATCCGCGAGATATCAGTCGCTATGCTCGAACTACTTGCACCGAAATAAACCAATTCAAAGTGAACACTTCATACTTAGTCGTGGTCAACATTTAAACGATATCCTTTTCAAAAAGTAAATGCCACGAAGTGCTCTCTTAACTCATACTCCAAATTGTGGGCTTCGTTTTCATTTCCTGCATTTTTTGTTCATTATAATTTAGACCTTATGATGAATAACCCCTTCGTATTGGAGGTACAATTAGGTCCGTATTTTGTATTTCAAAAAAATTTTTTATTTAATAATCGTAAGGATCAGGAAAGAATACATCACTCAAAATAATGTCCTTCGGACTACAACTACATTTTCCGACCCCTCTGGTATTTTTGGAGTACCATGTCTAAAAAATGAGTCCTCTCTGGCATCAATCCAATCATCAAGCCACTCGTGCATTTTTTCTGGGAATTCCCAAACTGGTTTTGCATCCATCCAAAAAGTCAGTAGTCGGAAGGAGCAATATCTGGAGAATACGGCGTATGGCGTAAAACCTCCCATTTCAGCGTTTCCGAGTAGTTTTTGACCGATGCAGCCACGTAGGTGTGGTCGCCGTGGCGTATGTTCACTTTTTATATCCAGTCACGATCTGGTGCGAAATTCCCTTCCAGAGATGTCTTTAAGAATTTCAAGTTCCTGGGTAAAAAAAAGACTCTCGACATCTCTCGGTTTCAACTCGTACAGCACTCACTTTCCTTGCTCTTGAATAAATTCAAATTACCTTAACGAGTGGATTGCGCATTCCACTTGTCTGTCATTCCACAGTCTGTCCCAATGAGTCTGTAGTTTGTTTTGCGCTTGGCACGTATCTTGATCCAGTAAGGCCCCCAATTCTTCATCTTAAAATTTTTTAGGCCGGCCAAGATGCTCTGAGTCTTTGACGCGAAACTCATCACAATTGAAGCGTGGAAACCACTCTCTGCATGATTTATCGGTCGAAGCAGATTCGCCATAAGTTTCATCAAGCATTCTATGGGCTTCATATTCACTTTTCTTCCAAAGGGAGTTTTTATAGAGCTGTAGACCTCTGAAATGGATTTTGGCCTTGCTAGCTGCTCCTGGGGCTATTCAGGTTGAAATGCCAAAGCAAAGAAACAAGAAATCACTTGACAACTGACAGAATGGTCGCCAGTTAAAACAGTAATGCCAACTTGAAGTATATACAGAGTGAGTAGTAACGGCGCTAAAGTCCTAGATGGACCTCCGACTCAGCTAACAAGCCTTTATGGCAGCATGATCTATCACCAGCTGCCGCCAGTTGCAAATTCTAAGTTTGTTGAGGTCCTTCTCCACTTGTGTGAGTCATTTCGCTCGAGGATGCCCTCTGCTAAAAGCCTAAATGATTTGGAATCTAAGACTCTTTGGGCCGGAGATGTGGTGCCCAATCGTTATACATGACCCTGCCATGTTGAGCGTTAGATCCGAAGACGCTTAACTAAGTGCATGCTGCTGCACAGCCCGAAGAGTTTGTGGTTGATTCTTCTCTTTAGAAGGCTCTCAACGCAAGCAGGGCCAAAAATCGTACGCAGAACTTTTCTCTGCAAAAGACTAAAGGCTTCCTCATCCGCTTTTAGTAACGTCCAAGTTTCCCCCGCCCCGTAAAGGAGGACTGGGATGATCAAGCTGTTGTACAAAGCCAGTTTAGTCCTTCGAGAGAGGGCTCTATGACTCAATTGCCTTCTATCACGGGGACCATTTTCGCAAGATTCGTATGTAACGCAACACTAGACGCCTTAGTTCCAAATGAGGTCTTGTTTGAGGGACAATCACTTCACCCAGATGGTAGCAAGACCTTTCCTACATCTCAGGGGAACCGGTTGCATTGCAACTTCACACTGAACCGGAAGAGTCCCCATAGCCGACCAGTCTTATGCAGGTTGCATCCGACTAATCAGCGGTGTACACATATGTACCTCGGCTCTAAAAAAAGGCATAGTCACCACGACACAATTGTTAGCTTAAGCTGAAACAAAGTCCCAGAGGCTACTGATGCCTCTTGACCGGAGAATATAGTCTCTGCTCGAGCTGATAGTACCAGTCAGCCTCCCCCAACACCTAGGTCTGACTACCTAAAAAAAATCCCTTAAAATTTGAGCGCTCAATAATATGGAGCAGTATGTGCACTTGTCGCTATACCGTTGCTTCCATTTAAAATCGTCGCCCTGCCATCTATCTCTGACTTACACAAACCCCAGTCATTTCGCGCAGCTGGTTGTGAGATTGGATATATTTTCTTTCGACACACACTTTTCATTCAGTCTGTGCCTCCTCCCATCACCTCTGCGGTTGCAGTCTCCGCTGTCAGTGCTTCTCAAACTGCCGCAGACCGTGGGTGGAGGATGATGTTTTCATTGAAATCCATTTTCCAAATATTTGATACCGTTCCGATTATTCTCGCGCAAAATGATGTAAAATTTATTTATACCCGATGATGTTTGTTGAATTTGGGATTTTCACTTGGACGCTTGCCCGGCTTCCGGTGTCTCGCGATTAGAACATCACTCTGCTGCCCGCTCTCATCCCTCCGCCAACACTTAGATGGCCGCGTGTTTGCACTTACGCTCCGTACCTCACTTGAGGTACTTGCGTGCATCTACATTTCTACATCTACAAACAGAAGCCATGCCTCTCCCAATGAGAAGTATCTCAATCTGTGCGTCCGTCCCTACCACTCGTAACGATACGACTGGTGCGGTGGCAGCTGAAGGGGAAACCCTTTCAAACATGATCCTCGACCACTCCATTCAGCGTTAGGTTGAGATCCGACAACAGAAAAAAAACACACAGCGGCGGTGGTGCTGTTGTGCTCCGCTTCTTTCAAATCCCGACCAATGTGAGGGGTCTAACGAACGACGACAACAACAAAACGAATGTGACGATGGATGGATGCCGGTTGCGACAGCGTTGGCGAGGGCGACGGTGACGGCGGCGGTGGCGGTGTGTTTTTGGATGGCAAGCGGTCTTCTACTTCTACCGCACCACTCTCACAGCGCGCTCTGCGGATAGAGGAGAACACCACACCACAACAGCACGACGAACGACTATGTGCGACGAATGCAAGCGGAATGGCGGCCTACTCGCACTGCCCCGTCAGTAGAATCGATCTTGTCGAAACGATCAAATGTGCGCGTCGCGTCGGATACTTACTTTCGCCGTCGATAGAATACATTTGCCTTTTTATTTGTTGTTACATTTCACCCTCGCTCCCCTCGCCGCAACCGAATTCCGTCGATTGAACTGAGCTTGTTGCTGTTCAGCGAAAAATAAGCCTAATCGCACGGATTTTTGTGTAAGGTCGCTAGTGGGCCTCTAGGCGTTCGACGGCCAGTCTTAGTGCGTGTGTGTGTGCTGGTGCTGGTGCTGGTGCCTTGACACTTGCGGCAGTCGGGGATTATTTATAAAATTCTCGACGATGGTTCATGACCCTCGCCGTTCTCCCGCCGCCGTTCATCCCATCGCCATCCGTGGGGCGGCGATCGCGAATAAAATTCTATACTCAACCGAAAACAGTTCGCTGCTGTGCCTGTGATTTGCGTGCAGTTGTTGTTGTTCTCGAATTAAATCGCGTTCCGTGGTTAATTGCTTTGGTAATTTCTAAAAATACTAGGACCCGACTGTCACGGATAGTTCTGCGGGACCTTGCGGCCGCTGTGCGCTGTGTGTGCGTTGTGACAACGAGCATTCGCCCAGATCGTCTGTGTGTGTAAATTTTTGTGTTTTTCTGAGATGATGTGAACAGGACATACTCTTACCAACACCATCTTCCCCCGTCCGCCGCCACCCCACCAGCAGATAGTCTTGTCTTCTTTTTTTCGTGAGATTCTCTTTGATATTCCGTTTCGTTCCGCTTTGTTTTTATTTCTCGGTATTCGTGCCTTCTCTCCTTTTATTTGAAGAAGGAAGAGAAGATAAACAATTGTGTATACAAAAAAAAAAATCAACCAACAACAACAACGACAACGACACAGCAGCGGAGTGAATCTACAACCGTGTGTGATGTGCCGGTGTTTGATGTGATCGCTTTTATTTGGAAAAGTTGTTTTTGTTTTTTTTTGTGAAACTGGCGTGATAAGATCTACACAAGTTCAATTGGAATAGGAGAGCGAAAAGAGGAATCTGAACCGAGACGAGTGTCAATTACAATCAAACGTCGAAATCGAACGAAGCGAGGACGTAGCATTTCTCACGAACTCGATATCACACAGATTCCTGTGTCGAATTTTAGTTTCCGGTCAAGGATAATGAGAAGGAACGTGTGCGCTCTGTGATGGCGTATAAAATGATCAAGTCCGCCCTAGACGGGTCGCATCATCATCAGTACAACAATGGAGTTGTCCTAATTAAATGTAAGCCTTGACCATGCGAAATCTATTTTTAAGACTTTTGGACTTGCTTTGGGTAAGAGTTACACTTGCCGGTGGGAAGGTGCATCTTGGGGGAGCCATGATAGAGGCAACAGAGTTGGTTATTCAACCCACGGACATTATCGCACGGTGTATCGTTGTCGAACTTGAGAAAGAACATCTTTATGATCCTGTAGCTAGCTTTCCAAGAAGTATGGACAGCAAGGGTTGTCTTTTATAGGTTCCTCCTTGGACATAAGGAAGATTCTAGTTGAAAACTGCCATTTCATGGGTACATAAAGCTCCTCTCTGTCCCTTTACTCAAATTGGTACATTTTGCTAATTCACTTGTCATTCATCGCTTGCTTCTTTCAGGCATAAGGAAGACCCTGGCTTATAGCCGTCGTTCTTTGGCTATTTTGAACTATTTTCCCTCTTCGGTTCCTCCTTGAGCATAAGGAGGGTTCTGGCTAAAATCTCTCATTTTCTGCGTTTACTGAGCTTCCCCTCTCTCTCTCTCTTTACAGTCAAATAAGTACCTTTTACTGATTCACTTGTCATTCATTCACTATTTTGCTTCAGGAATAAGGAAGGTCCTGGCTTTCTCACTTTGGGTGCAATGATTCCGAAAATTGTGTCAAATTTCTGCTGTCATCTGATCTCGGAAAAATGGTTTTCATTTCTCCTCGCATTCAGAAATCAGGTGGATGATGGCGACTTCCATGACGGCAGAAGCCCCTTTCCCTATGAAGTGAATGCCGCAGAGTTCTACCACAAGATGGAGTCAATTTTGACATTCTAGCGCACTCATGTTCTTTCGAAGGCTTCTCTCAACTCTGCTTCCATCACTGATTCCAAGGTAGTGAGTGACAAAGTTCGTTGAGGCCCAGGTCCACCCCGGACTGGAGCGCCACAAGAAGAAGAAGAAAAAGAAGAGTGACAAAATTGATCTCGGAAATGATTAAAACGTCTGTGGACCCTGCATTTTTGACGCTTGTCCAAGCGGTCGAGAGCATCTCTAATGTCGGTAAAGGGACATGTTTGCAATTACATGTACATTCCTTGCATCTTTGTCAAGAAGAGGGATTTCGATATAAAATTCCACCAAATCTTACTTTTGAACCTTTCAGCGTGAACTTAGGAAGATTGTGCGTCACATAACGCCCACGACCCACGACAATTCAATCGCAAAAAGGAAGAACACATGCTTCCCAGTGTGGTCCCAGGGTACCATCTGGGCTCTTTCACATTAGAAGGATAAGGTCTGTTCGAGCATCCGTATTTTTTGCTATCGGTACTACAAACCCACTCGCAACTTGTTCTTGTGCATGCAACTATCTCAGTTTCTTGCAGAAGACGGAGCTAGAGGGGTCTTGGAGAGAGTACACCCTGCACCTACATATATTCTGTTGCTTATTTTTTTCAATTCCAGCATTGTGAAGTGAGTTGTGACCAATTGACAAATTTGACGGTCAGTGCGCGTGTTCTGGTTTTTTTTTTGACACATATTGCCCGCACTTGGAGTACTGTGGTCGACCCACACGCACAAGGTCTAGGTTTAATTCCCGGACAGAACACCTCACATTTTTCTCGGCATCACCTCGTCCAAGTTGCTGACAACACTCAAAGAGTGCCAATTGTCTATGAAAAGCTTCTCAAACCTCTTCGTTCGGAGTCAGCAAAAAACTGTAGGTCCCTTCTACTCGTGAGAGAACAGTAGCACGCACAACACGAGTAGTTGTTGTAGAAGCTAGGCCCTGGTCCCATGTGGACTGTAGTGCCACTCAATTATAATTATTATTAGAACAGACTTAATAATGTGAATCCACAGTAAGGAGTGGCTCTTGTTGTCTACTCTCCTGTGGAAGTCAGAGAGAGATGGAGATGGTTTGATTTCTGGGAATACATGCAGCGTTTTGATATCAGAAAGCGGAAGGCCAAAGATTCATCATGGGGTTTGATTCGTAGCACGCAATGAAACACATAAAATTGATAGTAAACTGACAAATTGTACTATCGGTTAAAAGAACAGTTCATGGCATTTACTATTTGAAAACGGATATCATTTAGATGCTGGCCATGACTACGTCAGAGGTGATCCATTTGGAACGTTCAATTTTGGGCGAATTGTTCGAGCATAGCGACTGGCATCTCGCGGATAAAACGAGTAATGTTTGCTGCCAAAGCGTCAATCGTAGCTAGTTTATTCCTGAACACCAGAGACTTTACATATCCCAGAGAAATAAGTTTAAAGGTGTGATATCGCACGATATAGGCGACCAGTTAAGCGCTTCAAAACAAAAAAATAAGTGCTCACCAAAAAGATTTGTCAACAAACTCATTGTTTGCCTCGTTGTATGACTCGTATCACCCTCTTGATGAAACTAGAGCACATCGAGTCCATGTGCTTGAATTTCAGGAAGCACTGAATCCATTAACATGGCCAAGTTTCTGAGAGCATACAGTCTCAGCCGCAGCTGCTATAGGCTCTTCGCAACGTGCTGGATGCGGTCTAACCGGTCGACTTTCATCCATTTATATAGAATGGGGCTCAAACTTACGTTTGTATTGGCAATATCGGTTTCAGTACGTCGATCATGCGCACCACATTTCTCACAAAAAGCAGATTTTGGAAATACAGTATGTTGCGGACGCTGTTGTAGTGCAACGCCTTCCATGATGATTTGCCAAACGATACCGAACATTTTGGACAAAACAATTTGATCGAAGTAAGCCGTGATCGATCAAAGAAAGCCTATTGAAAATCAAACCTCACGATGAAACACACGATGTATGCTGTCATTAAGGAAGGACGCACAACATTCTCTCAGACAGAGCGTCACAAAAGGCACCAAAATCTTTGAAGTAGTCAAGGACTTCCTATACATTGGCTCCACAGTAAAGACAACATCAGTACATCAAGCGTAGAATCACTCTTGGCATTCGCTCTTTCCTTTGGAACTAGAGACAATTGAGTAACAAACAGCTCTCTGGAATGATAACAAGCTGGCCTTGTAGAACGTCTTGTTTAACTCTGTCCTGCTTTATGGCGCAGAAACTAGGACTTTTTTAACATCGGATGAGGAAGCTCCTCTTTTCAGGATGAAAGTTTTCCTCTTTGCCTTGATGGCATCTGAAAGAGAAGATTCAACGACGATCTCTGTATGCTGTACGGCGGCATGTCAAACGTCTGCCGAAAGAACGCTTAAGAGGGCTAGGTCACGTAGAATGAACGGATAACGATGCTCAAGAATAAAGAATCGTTGGATCCGTGGCATTGTGTTGTTCTCGACAGAAGATCGTTCCCGTCTGAGAGGGAGCACGAAAGTGGAGAAGGACCTTAAGGTGTGAAATTCCAGGCATTTGGAGAAAGACCGTGCTAACTGCATGTTGGTTGATAGATAGGTGCGCAACAGTCTGAAGCCGCTGTGGCCTAGTGGACAGCATCAAGTAATCGTGTACTTCAAGTCAAGAGCTCAACCATTGATAGGCTTACTCAAGCCATGATGAGCAGATTCATTCAATTAGACATCAAGTAACATGAAGAGAGTTGCCAATGTAAGGGCAAACATTCACCACACCCTATTTTCGGCCTCTTTTTGCCAAAACGACCCACGGAAGCAAAGGTTTTTCCAATGTTCCCTGACATTCAGTAGCCGGACTTGTGTCCTTCAAGGAATGAATTTCGAGAATTCAAAGAATTTATAAGATCTCTCGTGTATCTCTCGGAATGATCGAATAATTTCAGATTGGGTTGACGTCATTTATGTTTACAGAAAGGGAAGTTCTGAGCTAAGACTAAGAAAAACCTTCACTCACCCACGACTCGAAATCCGCCTAAAAATAACCCTAAAAGATGACTAAATGTGCCCAATGACGCCACCTCCAAGTCTCAGCGGCTCCAAAACCTCACACAATAATTAGTTACCGCAATGATTCACTTGACATGAGAACAGCCGCCCACGCAAGTCCATTAATCACGACTCTGTCATCTGTTCTATTGGCGTGCACTGCCTGGAGGAATCTCTTCATCACAGCGGTCTACCTGATTCAGTCGCATCCGCGTGCGAAATGTATCTGCCTCAGACAGGGTCGCCTCTAATTGATGCCGACTTAAGTCTCAGAGATTGTTTAATTGCTCAGTTAATGAGGACTTCGTTGCTGACTGAGTTCTTGAAACCCGAACGAACTGCGAGCATACCGCCTGTCCTGCCCATGCAGCAGCATAACCTTGTCGCTCATCGTCGGACGTCATCAATCATGGTGTTGCTGATCCGTGCGATTGATGCTCTGACGGCAGTCTCCGGTCTTGGCAGGTTTTTATTTGGGTTCAGTGATATCCACGGCGTGACTTAATGGAGTGATGGTGCCACTTAATGAAAGGTCAGCCATAGAGCTTCGGTGGCACTTAGTGAAAGGTCAGCCGAAGCCGACAAACAAGACACCGCCTTTCGAGAACTAGTCGACTGACGGGTTCATGCGGCAATCATGATTGGAAGGTGATGTATGAGATTGCTCCTCGACACGCCCAAGGATGTGGTCGGACCGATGGTGTGTCTGAGAAACCAGTTTTTTCGGAGTTGTGATCGATTTGTCGGCAGAAGTGCACAAAGGAATGCCGATGAAAGTGCGAATTTTTTTGAGAAGTGATTGATCTGGAAGGGAATGTACCTTCTGGCAGATGATTCATATGAAGGTTGCAATTTAAATGGAATCAAAAGTGGAAATCAGGTCTGAAAAATTTTAAATATTTTATACCATTTGAAAGTGTGGGAAGAGGCATTTATTATAACAGTTTCAAATGAGGTATACAGGGTGTCACTGTGCTCAGATTTGCATTTCTTTTTCTTAGCTTAATTTTTTCACTTCACAACGATTTCTGTTTTTGTTCAGATAGGGATCTCTTTTCTGATACAAAAACAAAAAAAAAGGAAAACAGAAAATGGCGGCTTAAAAAACGCGCAAAACTACCTCGCAACCAATTATACCGTCTTAACGATTCCTTCAGCAAATAATAACGTCCCCCAATAATAGGCTAACATGCCCTTTTGGTTCACGATCAATGTCCAGAAACATAGGGTGATTTACAACACCATCGTAAAAGCCCATCAACAAGCTCGTTAACTGAAACTACTTTACAACTGTCCGCAGGATTCACGAGAATCAATTCTAGCCATAAAACGCATCCCCGAAGCCGATGGATGTCGGGAATTTTAAGATACATCCGCAAACTATTAAAATGGAATAAACATCTCAACAAGCAACCAAACGTACCCTCCGCCGGCTTAAGTCAACATCAAATGACCGTCTGGCGTAAACAGATATTTTCGGCATTCGCTGAATCATTTCCCAGGCTTAAGTTGTCATTACGTAAGCTCCGCATAGACGCTTCATGCCTTCGGGCAGGGCAAAGCAGAATAGAAACTGTGGGCAGTAAAAACAAGGTAAAGCGATTCGTGGTCTTTATGACGCACCCAGCGATCGGGAAAAGGCCATAAAATCGTGCAGAACACTGACGATGTCGTCATGGACGCTGGTGAACGCAAATTAAAAGAAATCAAGTGCACTTCTGGCGATGAGCATGTTGTCAGACCTGAGTCAACTGTCGACACGTACGATTCGGTTCGCAACAAAAGAGTGCGCCCCCCACCCCCCAATCGGGGGCGGCGGTCAGCATTGAATTGCAACTCGAGAGGGTGATGCTGGCGATGGTGGTGGTGGTGGTGGTTTTTATTTCGCGTAGTCCCCGCATTATTTGCCACTTTAGGGTCTAGCCGTACGGTCCGTGGCTGGGCATCGCACTTGTTGCAATGAGCTCATTGTAAATGCATTAATCATCGCAAATGGGCGCGATGCTGATTTTCATTGTGCGTGCAAGAGCTCTGTGGGCTGGCTAAGCTGACTGGCAAACAAGTTGGGGATTACTTAATGCAATTTATGCGTGGGGGCAATAGACGACAGAGTATCCTATGTGCTGTGCTGTTGGATGGTTTTGAATGCGATTTTCGATGGTGAACTAGTTGCAAAGTGTGGTGGGGGTTTGGGCAAGGAGACTAGGGCTGATTTATAGTACATGATGATTTTGGTGCGACATCGTATGTTTTGGAATAGAAGAGAAGGTTGTTAGGGTTCGCGCTACTTTCTCAAAATTTCTATTTTCTCAAAACTCAAACCTCACGAAAGAGGCTCAGTTGTACATTCTAGTGGAGTTCCTGTCGCCAAAAAATAAAATCTCCAGTCTACCGAGGGATGTTTTCTTCTTGTGCATAGATCTTGGAAGTGTGCAAATGTCGGTGCTTCTTTAACCTAGAGATGAGTTGTCCTTAAGTACTATACGCCATACCCACCACGGAGGGCATGGGTCGGTACATCCAGGGCGAAGTTGTTGATGCCTCTTAATGTGGCCAGCAACGAGCCCTGTTATTGCACAGGTCAAGTTGTTAGACAGCATTCTTGTGGAGCTTTCTGGACAGACTTTGCAGCAACCCCCCATAAATCGATGAAGGGGCGAACTACATGGCAAGCCCATGCCCACATATCCCACTACTCCGGCCCGAAAAGTCTTCATATCTGAGCCATTGAGACAACGCAAGAGAGGATGGTCTAGGTTAAGATGGCTCACTCAAGTGGAGAAGGACCTCAATCAACTTGGAGTGCGCAATTGAAGGCTGCTGGCGAGAGTTCGTTCTGGCTGGCGAGGCATGTTGGTTAAGGCCCAGGCCCACCTCGGATTGTAGCGCCATGGAAAGAAGAAGACATTTTTAGAGGTCGGCAAGAGTACTACTTTCTTGGGAGCCGAAGTGGACGAAGTTCGTCACTACCTCGAAGTTATAGCTGTCTACTGTGACATTCAGGTCGCGTTTTCGATGTTCTGTGTCCTTTCTCGATGACATATACTGCGTTTTGTTATGATTCACTGCTGAATCCATTTAATCTATTTAAGTTACCATAACAGCAAACAAGTCATTGGCGGCTCACTGTGTACCATGAATCACGTTCATGCATGGACTTTTGGAAGATCGTGTTTCTTGTGTTATCGAGTGGTGCCGTTCTCAAGAATGATGTCGAAAAAGGCAAAACTCTTTTCTGACGAGAGGTCCCGGATAATTTGTTCCCCTCCTTGATGGAGCACCAAGAACTCTCCTTCGTCTTTCTACACATGAGTTTGGGAACGTAACATCTGGGCACGGTGTTTTGTCAAGGTCAAGATTCAAAAGAGGCATTCGTAAGAGCAGAACCTACCTTGGGACTACCCGCTTCCTAGGTCAGGGCTTCCGTAGACGGTTGGGTGTCCCAACAGCACAACCAGAGACAGTATGACTCTCCAGAATGCAGGCTGACCATGTATATGCTCTCGAACGCCAGCAAGGAATCCCTGGCTTTTCTGTTATCTCTAGACAGAAAAGAGATCAGACAGAAGCTTGTCGTCGTACAAACGGGACACTTCACCTTCGCTAAGCACCTAAGTCTACTTGGGCTTAGTGATGACATCCTTTGCAACGCCTTTGGAGAAGGTGAAGACACTTCAGAGCACTTTCTCTGGCAATGTCCCTCCTTTGCTCGTATCAGGTGGCGGCTGTTTGGTGCTGATGTGGTGGGAGCTGAAAACTTAAGCTCTTTCTCACAGAAGCCACTGCTGGTCTTTCTTAGACAAACCAAGAAACTGCCAGACCAGTTGTTGAGTCTGAGAGCTCCAGCGCAGTGTATCCCAACCTCCAACAAAAAAAAAAAAAAAAATTTGTTTCGCTGTTTGTCACTATGCACACCCTTATCTGTGACTTTTAAATCGATGAGTTGACGAATGTTAGGATTTTTTCTTACATCTGCAGTAATGGGCAGCAATGCGGAAATTTGGTCGATGGTGGAAAATCTCGGCCAGAAACCACACTGTAAGCTTATCGACGAATGTTTTCAGGCGCACACATAAAACGGCAGAAACTACCTCACATGCGATGGTAAGGAGGCATATACTTCGATAGTTGATGAAATTTATGGAGCCTCAGTTGCTATTGATCTGGCTTAGCGATACTGAAGATCTACTCATCAGCCATGCTTTCCTCCATTATACAAATGAGATGGTACATGCAGTCTATCAGTTGCCAGCTGCCTTGAATTGCTCCACAGACGGTCTCACTGCATCAGTACTGAATTCGATTTAAGTCGACTTAGGTTGGGATGACGGAATTCTCTTCTACTATCGTCCATTGTGTGGAGAGTGGGAATTGGTTTTGGAGTAGCATTGGCATCTAGAAGTGATCTTTAGAGACCCTCAGTATAACTTTGGTGTCTACAATGATTTCTCCCATTTTGTTCCGACAGGCTTCTGTCTGAAGGATATACCCACCGGATTGTTGTTCTACTCGTTGGCAAAAGCTTCGGTTATTGTTCCCACCGTAGCGTTTCTTCATTCATTTTTTCTTCTCAAAAGACAGTGTTCCTCCCTTTTTGCTTCGTTGAGATCACGAACTGTTCTAGTTCCTCTGTCCAACACCGTTTTAAATGGTGCTAACCTCGCTCAATGTGTTCTTCTGCAATCGTCGTCGGACCAGCTTTTGTTTTCTGTGAGGGATTTTTTGAAACCCAGCATATCTGAGGCAGCTTCCTTGGTTGAGTTTTGTTAACTGTCTCATTTTTGGTCGATTGTCATACTTGGGAGGGTTTGCGGTCATGATGGTCCGTCGAATAAAATGAATGGAGCAATCCGGGATCTTGCGGATTTCGTGATTTTTGCTTTTCCTGACTTGAGGCATCTCGTTGATTTAGATTCTCGGAATGCTCGTCCTTTGAGAGTTTGGATTCACGAGATTTTGAAATTGGATTTAGAGATTCTTTCTGTCTCCCGTCTAACGAAGTTTTGACACAGTATTGAAAATATAAATTTTTCGAAGAACAATTAAAAATTATGGAAGCAGTGGAGAAGGAATGACCCGGTCAGATGTGGGACTGGGTCCTATCTGATACTCATAAAAGAAAATATTGGCCAGCACATATAAATGAACACAAATAGACACAAGTGACACTGATAGCAGCAGGATGATGGATCTAAACATATAGCTCAGAAAGTCAGGGAATCATAAATGTGTCATGCTCAAGGGCAGTTTTAATCTCCTCTCGAAATTCTAGATTTAAACCGCCTTCTGTGTTTAAGGGAATTTCTGGAGAAGCAGTTGCGCAAGTACCCGACAGCCACACTTGAGGAAGCTCTGCAAAGAGAATTGGTTTAGGGATTCCTTAAACTTCACCCAAAAAGAACCTCATGCGACCTCCCTCGCTGTGACTACAAGTTGTTCTCAAATCCCGTGTAAGTCCAACAACCCAACAAGGACTTAGAATGAATTTATTGTACCAACCAATGAATGTGGAGCTGTCTGTGATAGGATTAGTCAACAGTGGCACTTGCAACAGATCAGTGGACATAAGAATCACTGCCTTTGAAGCCACCGTACAAGCACTTGTGTTCAAGTCGCCGTCTGGCCATCTTCCAACCCGAGCCCTCTCAACTGGTGATTGGACTCATCTGACTGGACTGCGACTTGCACAAACTCGCCTAAATTGATCTATTGTTGGGCAGTGATATGTTAGTCGATATGCTCTTGCTAGAGCTGACACGCCATAAGGACGAAACCGTACCAACAGCACAACACACAAAATTTGGGATGGATCCTGTTTGGATGGTCAAAAATTCAACCACCATCACCAACCAACCATTAGAACATTGATGCGCAATACGGCGGTTTTGGAAGATTGAAGAGGGTCCGTTCAACGTTTACGAAACCATTGAGGACAGGACATGCAATGATCGCCACGTTAAAGCGAGAAACGTATCACAGACGAACTCTACCAAACCTCTCCAAGATAAAGGACATTGGCACAGCGTTTTCCATTCTAGCTGCTTTCCACTATTCTCCACAAGATCAGAGTGTTGGCATAATCCTTGACCACTTAAATGTTTGTCATCCTCCGTCACATAACGTCCACTTCGTATGCGAAAAATCCCGTTTTGACGCAATACCCACCGTCACTGCGTTCAGTGCGTAAACGCCTCCGACTCACTTTTCAGCATTCTTCTCTTGGTCACTCATTAATCAAGCAAAAAAAACAAATGTATATGTACCACCGGTTAAGATAGACAAGCGCATTTTCTCCACATCGCTCGCCAGGCAAACAAATTACATTAATGACACGAACTGTCAACCGGCTATCAATTCCGTACAATTCACCGGAGATCCAGAGATGATAGCCAATACGAGACTATCATCAATTTTCATCACCGAATGCCAGTCGCAGCGGCAACAGCAGCGGTAGCTGTGGATTTCCGCTGAAACAGCTTTTCTCGTAGATAACCATCCGCCAACAATGTTGTCACAACAAGCGACGACATACGGTTCTGGGCAGTCATCGGCGAAGACGTTGACGAGACTTTCCCCTCTATCGTCGCCGTACATAGATAGATCATCGGTGAAAAGTGAAAACAAACACAACGCCAGTGGAGCGCTGTCAAATGCCAACTGTCATCTGATCCAATTCAAATGTAAGGCCGTCGTCAGCAATATCCATCATCGAACGGAGCGGCTGAGAATGCAAGCCTAAGCGAGTGAGTGGAGCCTTTTAACTGTTTAAGCGCTACCCACTAACCCAGTGCTACAGATCTACCTACGAGCGGTGGCGCTGACATCTAACGGTCTATAACCTCAAAACCGATGCAGCTACCTGTGAGAATCTCTCTCGCTCTCTCTCTCCATCTGTCTGTGTCTCCGCACACATGAGTAAGTTTCGGGAGCTGCAGCCTAGTTGGGAAACACAGCTGACAGCTTATCTAGTTAAATATATCAAAGTGTCACTGAAAATCTGCGGCGGCACGTAATTAATTGCAAATGTGCGCCGTCTGCCGGTTCCTTGAGCGGCAGTGTGCGGAGGCACCGACTGCGCTCAGAGGGTCCTTTAATTCAATTGAATTCCGGCAAACTTTTGTGCAATGATGATCCATTGGAATGGGCTTGCCGCCCTGGAATGCCATTCCATATGCACACGCGGCGTGTCACATCGCTAATGAGATAATTTGGTATCCAGCCGTTGCAAGCCGTCAAGTCCCATTTTCACGGAGTCCAGCCGGCGTTGCCGATACCGAAATGCTTAACTTGGCGGCATTTGCGGTAAGCACTGGACGGTAGTGGACTTTGCGCGCAAATATTTGACACAATTCGCTGCTGCCTTGAGTGCACTGTCCCGGCATTAGGACCCAGGTTAACCACGAACTGACAACATTTGTAGTCTCGTTGGCCCGCGGTGCGAGCGACGTCGGTAATGTGGCGTCCAGCGATTTCGCAGTTCACGGATCGCAATCAGTTCGAACTGCTGTCGGGGGGGAAGGATGCAAATTAGGTTAAAGCTGCTTTGATTTGGTTGCACCGTCGGCCCGGTGGGATAGCGCTGCTGTGGTCGACTGAATGCACGTTTGGCGGTAGGGAACTATTTAATGAGATGTGTCAGCGGGTGAGAGATAGCTTCGAATGAAAACGATTTAATTGGCGACATGGCAGTGTGGAGTGCTGCGAGTGCTGGTGACAGGTCAATTGCAGGAAGGGAATGCGACATTTCATAGGATTTTGACAGCCCTGTGGCTTTAAATGTGTGTTGTGCGGTTTATGCTTTCGATTCTCAGTGAATTTTATGTTGTTGGAATGGGGTGGGGGGGGGGGGGGGGGCTTTATGGCTTGAGGCCACCTAACTAGGCTGAATGTAATTTTTCAAGCTGTGTGTTTCTACTGGAATTTTTTTGAAAAAAGTGACGAAATTGTTTTGAAACCCATTCAGTTGACGACTCAGTCCCTGCAAAATTGCACGTTTGACAGATGCCACTTTAACAAAATGGTCGTCATCAACTCTCAAATTTTAAAAATCTGTATTCTAAGGCCTAAGAAATTTTTTTCGGAACAATATTGTCCTGGAATTCCTATGGGCCAAGCCCATACCCTCTGTATCCATCAACCCGTCGAAATTCACACATTTTGTAGATGACGTGTGGAAAGGAGGGACTCACAGATTGCGTTGCGTAAGTGATAGATATAAATGGAGTGGCATTACAACCCACAAGGGATCAGGACACAGCTTCTTCAGCAACTACTAGTGTTGCGCGTGCAGTTGTTCTCTTACGAGTAGAGGGGACCTTCATTTTTTAGAGGACTCCCAACGGCGAAATTTGAAAAGCCTTCCAGAGACAATTAGTTTGAGTGGTGTCTTGAAACAGGTGGTGCCGTGAAAAAATACGAGTTGTTCAGTCTGGGCACAGAAACAGAGGCTTTCGGCGTGTGAGTCGATGGCATCACAATCGATTGATGGACTGTTCTTCATTGTTTCTCTTAATTTGTTTAAAAATTGTTTAAAATACTCACCTCTAAAGCGCTGCACAAGGGGACCGGGAAACCCTCACTCCAATCCATGAAATAATTCTCCCGCCCAGTCTTGAACAAGTCGCCCCAGCTATTCAAAAACTGAGGAACTACAAAGCCGCAGGTTCTGATGGCTTACCATCAGAAATCTTCAACAGTGGCGTTCTGGTTGGGAGCATGCAGCAGATCATCTGTAGAATTTGGGAGGACGAAAGCATGCCCAACGCTTGTAATACTAGCTCCATATGTCCCACCAACAAAAAGGGCGGTCCTACCTCATGCAAGGACTACCGAGGTATCTCCCTGTTGAATGTCGCGTAAAAAATCCTGTCCAGCATACTGTGTGAACGTCTAAAGCTGTTTTGCACCGCACTTATCGACACCAATGCGGCTTCCGCCCTGGCAAATCGACTATAGTCCCGGAAAAGACCAGTCAGGTTGAAATAGATACACACTACTTTTTTATCCATTTTAAAGCCGCATAGGACAGCATTCATCGCAAAGAACCTTTTGAGGCGATGGCCAAATTCGGGATCCCGGGTAAACTGTTCCAGTTGTGTCTCACAACGCTAACAAAACGCGATGGCCATGCGGCCCAGAATCACCTTTGGCAACCGGTGTTATTCGAAACTCCAGACTCGAAGGACTAAAAGAGACGCTAATTCTACCCTTACGCTTACACGGAGCCGAGTGATGAACGATAAGCAAAACGACAGAGCAGGTTCTTAGTTCCTCTGAAAGAAAATGTTTGTGTCTGCTGAAGGGTCCTGTTTGCGTCTAAGTTGAATTGGGGAGAAGACAGTACAGCGAACTCTACATACTGTACTATTCCGTATTCGCTGACTACACTGGCGGATTACTAACGATTACGGCCGATTGGACAGACAAGGAGGGTTTTCGAATCCCAGCCCCTTAGTTTGAAAAAGAGAAAAAGATCTCGTCATCGTCAAAGACCAAGTCATTGCGGTTGCAAGGCACACAATTTAGTTTTGAATAGTGATTTGACTATATCGCGGTAACTAACACAAGAAGCTTCGATCCCATTCACCATTAACATCTTCGACTCTTTGCGGATACACAAAGTACATGCCAATTGGATAAATCTTTGCACAAATATACAAACTTTCTACCTCTTCCCCCATATACATACGTAGGCTCTGCGTCGGTTGATGGAAGACCTCATGATTGTGGTTGTTCTTCGGTATAGCCTTTATAAAAGGGGACCTGGGGAATCCTCATCAAGTCAAACTACTAGTCTAGATGATTGGAAAGGGTATGCCTAAAAACCTTCTTCTTCTTCTTCTTGTGGCGCTACAGTCCGGGGTGGACCTGGGCCTCAACCAACATGCCTCTCCAGCCACGGTCTTTCGCCAGCTGCCGCCAGTTGCGCACTCCAAATTGGTTGAGGTCCTTCTCCACTTGTGTGCGCCACCTTATCCTGGGCCGTCCTCTGTGGCGTTGTCCCAATGGCTCAGATTCGAAGAGTATAAAATGCCTAAAAATCGTCGAGTATAAAAAATTGTAGGAGCTCTAGCTCAGACCGTGCATGGAACCCTGATCTGATAAAGGTAGAAACTAAAAACGATGGTTGTCCATCGTCACTTTTTACACATATTCTGTTCTTCCTAGAATGAAGCGAATTTCTAACACACCCCAACTTGTTCCAAATTGAGACTCGAAGCCGCGACCTCCTGTGTACAAGTCAATTTAGAACATTTAGAACAGGGCAGTCAGCTGCTTGACTCAAAATTCCACTCTTTTGCTGCAAAACCCCGATGCCAACGATTGCGACCAGCGTGCCCGGGACTCTCAAGAATGGAAGCCAGCCATAGCTCAGGCTCAGACCCTTATAGGTCACAGGGTTCTAGGATCTTATATCTTAGGGAAAGAAGAACTGTCAGTGTATGAATCCTACCCACTCACTAGCTCTCATGAGCCACTCTGCGTTGTCAGTTTTAACAGAACGAATAAGAACTGCTTGACTCTTATTTATTTAAATCAATTCACTTACTTTAACGAATAATGTTGCTTCTTGCCTCACATTCTAGTGTTTCCTTCACCTCTCTCAATTAACTCGATGTGCAACTTCCACTTGATTCCTATTTCTGTCATCCCCATCCTCGTCATCCCCCCAACCAACCTCTGCAACATTAGCAAGTTTTCTTTAAGCAAACTTCCACCAATTTACATAATTAAAGGCACTGAGACCTTACGTTTACTAATTGTTGTTTCTTTTTACTTTTCAGGTAAGTTTGACGTTTTGCGCGTAAGTGATGCCTTAATTAAAAGTGTTTTTCAATTTAACCGGGAAAAAGGAGAAACTTCAAGTTCAGCTAAGGGTAATTTAATCACGGGTGTCGAGTGGAAAAAAGGGGCACTCTGTGCTGAATGACATTTACAAGTACGTCACTTGCTTAGGTTAAGCGATGAGGTTTTGTTTGTGAAATGGGTCTCTATAAAGCAGTGAGACTCTTATTAGGTTGGTGAGAACTATGTATTGATTGCAAAGCTACGTCCAAAGTGTCCCAGTTTCATAAAGACATAGTATTAGATTGAATGGGATGAGCAAGTAGGTTTGGTAGGCTAAGAAAATGGATTTCTTGCATAAATTGTTCAATTACCATGCGAGTGTGTATGTGACATATGCTTTCTTGTGATTTGAAGCTTTGAGACACGTTTTTCTCAGAACTATGTGTTACCAAATTACCCTTCATCATGTCTCGAACACGGCTTGACGAGATTTAACGTTGCGCCTACCTTCAATTGTGTCTGCATCCAAGCAAGAGGGCTGTAGGCGACAGCATACCCCTCCATACATAAGAATTCGCATTTTCCTTTATATCGATACCGAGAATATATTGAACGCCTCTCGTACCATCTCATACCTTCAACACTGCTGTCTCATCAGAAATGTTAAGCAACTTGGGAGTGACACAAGGCTTAAATTTAGCCAAATGCTGAGGGTACCATAAGTAACTTTTGAAAACGTCTGGATGGTGCTGCACATCTTTTCGACGTTAATTTCCGGTCCGCATATTGCACCATTCAAAGAGTCCTCCCTCATGATTTGCATCGCGATGGTCAATGCAGGGAAAAAGTCCCCTATGCTACTGCAATGGTAAAGTAAATGAGAAGGGCTGCCTTCTTATTCATGGTCCAATCACTGATGCCGATGGCATTGTATTGCAATCCTGGTCTTGAAGTGTGTCTAGCTGAGATGGCACCAACTAGGTTACTCAAATGTTTTCCTGACAGACTCTCTCTCTTCTTTGACGTGGCAGTCCGGAGTGGACCTAAGCCTCAACCCACATGTCTCTCCAGTGGGTACAATCTCTTGCTAGGTGCCTCTAACATAGTTGATACCCATTTCAACTTCTGTGCGCCATATCAGACAAAGTCGTTCATTGTTGCGTGTTTCAAATGTCTCGGACTCAAAGATTTTTCGGGCCGGAGCAGTGTTCTCCATTCGCTCTCATGCCCTAGTCATCTTAAGCGTTGCATCCGTAGATGCATGACTAGGCGCCGTATAGCCTATAGAGTTCGTCGGTAAATCTTCTTCTCCAAATGACATCAATACATCTGGAGGCTCTCGAAAAAATCAAGGGTCTTCCTCGTGTCCTTTTATAAACCTCTAAAAAGCCATAAAGCAGGACAGGGATGATCAAACCCAACATGGTCTACCGCGAATTACCTCTTGACCACAAAGAAATAGCGTTTGGCAAGATTGATTCTACGCTTGATTTCGGTTCTAATTTTATTGCCCTCATCTACTTCGGAGCCGGAGTAGACTGAATATATCAAAGATTTGTGCTGCCCGTTGTGACGCTCTGTTTGAGACATGAAATTTCTTCGTGCTTCCTGAAGGACAGCATACACTTCTTCAAAAATCAGACGTTTATCGTCATTCATTTTTAAGCCGATTTTATATCATTCCCAGCAAGCGCATCATTGACAGCTTGCTGTGTTCGACATAACTATAGGTTAGGTTAGGCAAAAAGGACTCTATGTCCGAATAAGCCGAATAACACCCAATGTCCACAAAGAGTGAGTGCTGAAAAGCGGCTATCGCTGAAGCAAAATCATCCGCGCTCTGAATAAACATTTTCTGGACTCATGATGATCAGACCGTTTGCCAGGTCACTAAGCTCTTGAAAGAACCTTACCTTTATGTGGATGGACCGTCCTTCTTGAAGAGCTGGACAAGGACAAAGAAGGTGTTGCACTATTCCTATTTTTAGGTCAGTCCCAAGGCCTATCGAATGTTTTTTTTTAATCATCATCGGCACTAAAACTAAATCCGATCCCGACCTCCAAAAATAGGTCTCTCTAAAGTCGTCATCTAGCAGTGCACCCCAAGACTTCAGGCGTCCTCGTCTACGCCATTTCTTCAGCGTAGGCGTCGTCTTCAACGCTCTTCTCTGCCATGAAATAAGCTACTAAGGACTTTCCGGGACGACACCACTTCGCTCATGCGAGCTAGGTATCTTATCCACCGGAGTCTAATAATAATAACAATTGAGTGGCACTACAGCCCACAAGGGACCAGGGCTTAGGTTCTGCAACAACTACTAATCTTGTGCGTGCTACTGTTCTCTCACGAGTGGAGGGGACCTACAGTTTTTTGCCGACTCCGAACGGCCAGATTTGAGAAGCTTTTTCATAGACAATTGATACTCTTTGGGTGTTGTCAGTGAAAAAATGCGAGGTGTCCCGTCCGAGAATCGAACCTAGACTTTCTGCGTGGCGGTCGACACACTTACGCCACGGCGACCACCATTACCGAGCTTAATTTTTGTCACTATATCAGGCTCGAGGTAGATCGCGTACAGTTCGTGAATCTTTCCCTGGAATCGCCTCTCCTTACAAACGGGACAAACAATCTCCGCTAAAACTTCTATCTAAAACGTGGTCAGGAGACGGAAGTGTCTTTTGCAAAGCAACCAAGTTTCGGATCCATATGTGAGTACTGGTGAAACCATCATCCTATACAGCAGCAGGTTCAGTGTTGTGGTGAAGCTTCTCGACTTGAAGATCCTTGACAGACTCATCTTCCCCCGATGTTCTATAATTTTTTTGAATATTCCTTGAGCGGAGAAAAAGATACCCCTTAGGGAGGTCGAATTAGGCCCACATCTCCAGCTAAGACTGTTAAACTTGGACGCCTCTCAATGCAGCTCCTTGCAACTCAGTGACACTTGTTGACTGTGCCTGCAAAAAAGACCACCATACATGGAACATATTTCCATGGTCGACTACCCACGCTCATTACATCTTGTCATACGTTCCGTAAATTTTTAGGTCAAAGCCAATGGCTTGTGTCGGCCCACTCCGCCATGCACCACACTAAAACTCATCCGAATTGCTCTCAATTAATATAACACGCCATCAGCAGCGATTAAATGTGTGAAAGTCAATAAAAATCGCCGCTCACTTGAGTCCGTGCCAGTCACCAAAAAAAAAAATAATTAAATTGCTTCCCCAATCGCAGCAAGCAGCGCACCCAACGCACCACCAGATGCAATCAAATTTAACCCACAGCACTTCGATTCACTCCCCGACGGCTGGGTTCAGCCGGGGAGCCCCTGTGAAATTGCTCCAAATCAATTTGACCCAATTCCCGGCCACGAATGTATTCAAAAAGAAAAAATTCATTTACTCCTTAACTTAATTACACAGCGGGCGCTGCTGCAGCCCGACTGAGACGCACATCGGAAGCGATCACGGAGCATTGATATGCGCCGCATTATCACCGCACTCAAGAAGAACTGCAGCGCGACGCGACAATCCTAGAATCACGCAACGCCAACAAGACGCATTGCACTCCGGCTATCGGCAACTGATAGTGGCAACGATTTGAGGGCAGGCGCTGTGCTGCTGTCGTGCGCGGCCAGTGCAATCAATGGCACACTCAGTCTACCTACGAAGGCGTCATCTTCGCCCGGGCAGCTGGAATCTAGAACAGACTTCGTGCCAGTGCAACCGAAAAAGTCATCACATGCCGCACAGCAATCGGACAGCGTCAGTTCATCTAGGAGTTACTGCGTTACATAGTCGCGTTATCTAAGTGGAGCGCGCGTTGTACGTAATTCCAGACGGAGTTGGAGATGGTCATGCATCCACTGAATGGTCTTCCTTGTCTGTCGCTACGCGCAGTGCGGCTCTTGCAAGTTGGCAGCCGAAAAATTTCGCAACGACACGCTCGCTGAAAATGCGTGTAAAGAGGTTCCTTTCCTTTGTCCAATCTGCGAATCTGATGTGTGGCTCGGCACGAACATCGGCTCGGAGGCTTTTAGACGCAGATTCTCCCATCCGATGTGCCTAAATACCAGGTGCTGTCGGAGTGTTAATTACGGACGCCGTGATTTATTTGCCAAAGCGGCTGAGTTGTGCGCGCGTGGAATCTTGAATGAAAGGAACACAAACACGAAAGTGCATTTAAGACGGCGGCGGAGCGGAGATGACGACCGAAAGGAATTAAAAAATGAAACAAATGAGACTTGCTTTGGTGCTGGTTGACTGGATGGCTGGCCCAAAACTGTTCTGGGCAGTAGAAAGTTGTTTCGAGAGAAGTATGCGAGCGGGCAGTGGAAATTCCAGAGTCTGGTAAGGTCAAAGGGGCTCGTGGTTCGTTATTGATGGCACGCAGGGGCCATTTGTCTTTCGGCACTGAACTGCTGGAAGCTGTAATCGGGAAAGAATAATGGGGAATAGACATTTATTTGGGAATCGAAGTGGGCGCGGTGGGAGATTTTTGTTTTCGAAATCGTCGAAGAACCAGCGATTTCTCAAGTTTAAAAGCTTAAAGATGGAGGTTGGGATATGCAGATGATGTGGATTTGTTTTCCCCAAACCAGGTGGCGATAAATGTGGAAGAGAAAATGCACCTACATCAATTTGGCGCCCAACGGTGGACATGGGGATGAGGGTTTAAGTGTACTTTTGGCTGAAGCGTCTCCCGAAGAGCAAAGTAACTCTTGCGTGCGTTGATTTCCACGCTGAAGGTTTGAGGGTCGACTCGGGGGCCTCAGCTTTTCCGAGTTGCTGGCAACACTCAAAGAGTATCAATTGTCTATAAAAAAGCCTCTCAAATATCGCCGTTCGGAGTCGGCTAAAAACTGTAGGTCCCCTCCACTCGTGAGGGAACAGTAGTACGCACAACATGAGTAGCTGTTGCAGAAGCTAGGCCCTGGTCCCTTGTGGGCTGTAGTGCCACTCAATTATTATTTATTCGATCCCATCCACCATTAACATCCTCGATCCTCTGCGCATATACAAAGTACATCCCAATCCGATAAATCGTCGGACAGTTTCTACCTCTTCCACCATGTGAGCATGCTCTGCATCGGTCGAGGAAAGACCTCATCAGCTACCGAGACAAATTAACCGGGATGTGTGGTTGTTCTTCGGTATAGTCTTTATGGGAGAGGATGACTGAAATCCTCATTGAGTTAAACTACTAGTCTTGATGATTGAAAACGGCAAGCCTCGGAATTGGCAAATATGGAAAGCTGTCCAAGCTCTAGCTCAGACCATCCGTGGAACCCTGCTATGATTAAGGTAGAAGGTAAGACTACTATCGTCACTTTTACACATATTTTGTTCTCCCTTGAATGAAGCGAATTTCTAACACACCCCTGTTCCAAACTTTTTCCAAAGCAATTTCGAAAGTGTTTGAGCCGGGATTCGAAATTGAGACTCGAAGCCGCGACCTACAGTGTACAAGTCAATTTAGAACACCAGGGCAGAGTATGTTCTGCTGTTCGACTCAAAATTCCACTCTTTTGCTGCGAAACCCTGATGCCAACGAGTGCGATCAGTCACTGAAGAGTGGCAGTGATTTCTTCAATATGGTACTGGAGAAGGTGTGCGGCGAGCCGCTGTAAACAAGGAAGACACTATCTTTTACAACTCAGTTCAACTCTTGGGACACGTGTCATCGGTACCATCACGCATTTCCACCTTCCAAGATTTCAAGGCTTTCATTGAAAAATAGGCGGTGCTAAGTTTAATGAGGGAAAGATGAATTCTATTCTGTCAAACAAGAAGCCATCGGTCACTCAACACCTGGGTCAAAACGTCGACAGCCGCAATTTGGAGGTGGCAGGCTTGTCTACCTCAGGGCAAACGTGAACTCCACGATTGACATCCTTGTGGAGATCCGAAGTAGAATCGGGTGTGGCAACTGATGGCAATTTGGTTTGTCGATAGAACTGGGCTAAAAAAGCTCCTGATTCGAAGGACCAAAAGTTATGCTCTACTTTACACAGTTCTGCTGTATAGAATCGAAAGCTGGATGATAGGGGAAACTGAGCTGATTCTACTTCCGACATATGTTCCTGTCAGCGAGGAAGGTGTATGGAGGAGAAGCCTTACCTCAAACGCGGCGAACTGTACCAAGATGTAGATGTAGTCGGGAAGGCAAAAATCCGCCCTCAACAATGTCTGGTGTTCAACCGCATGAACACCAACTCTGCAGCAAAGAGGGTCTTTGAGTCCGAGACTTTTCATCCGAGAAGGAGAGGCAGACCGGATCTCCGGACGTAAGACAGCTTGGTCTTGGTGACTAGAAACAGAGTGTCCAGGAGCGTCAATGGTAGAATGGCAACTCGGACACACCATGGGTCGGAGATTTAATAAGTGGGGAAAGAACTCAGCCAAATGGCTGAAAACACATTTTCCCACACTCATCGACATAGATTTGCCAAGAACCAAACATTCACTTCCTCCTGCAACATTGCACAAGTAAACCGTCATAACCCGGTGACCTTTTCCGCTGATTACGTGCACACGTGTAAAACCTGACCTCACAGGAGAATGCTGGGAATCCACGGCAACCGTAAGAGTTATTGTCAAAACTTTCAACGTCAACGTAATACATTTCCACCTGCCATTGATCTAACCCTCTCAGAAAATTCCCCGAAGAGACGCCACAAAGCTCGGCAAAGTTTTGCAGTTTGCGCAACGGGTTCATCACTGAACTCCCCTCAGCAATCTGTTATGAGTTGTAAAACTTGTGCCCTGCTCGGTACACGATAACTCGATAACTATCGCAATACGTTGCACAATGCCCGAACAGTTCGTTGCTTCATCGCTAAAAATAAACGTCAACATTCGGGGTCTCGCTAAAGTTCGCAACATTAGAGGTTTCCACTCTGGGCACTGATCTCAACTTACTCTCTGCCACTGTGGGCCCCCTTGCGCCTCCTTCTCCCGGTGGGGGGCAACAACATAAACAACAAATTTGCTAACGCGGTTGACATTGAGTTCGAGGCGCATTTTGAAATCTATTTTGGGCTGTCGGCCGGTGGCGCAGACATTTGGCCAAGCAGAGGTCTTTGACTGCGGCGGTGCACCAGTGCGGCGGCAGGCCAAAGAGGTGGTTTTTCATTTTGTGTTTGGTAAGCAAACACACTGGGGCGTGGTGGAGGGCAATCTGCGAAGGGTCTACCTCACGAACTTTTCCACGGCACACACTCATTTTGTATCAGCAGAACGACAACGACAACGACGACGGCGAATACGAATCCACGTCGGAACTTATCTAGAGTGAACCCTTTCGGTTTCGTTTTGAAATCACGGTCCTGTATTTTTGTTTTGCTTGGCTTTGTTGTTTGCAACAAAACCGGGGAGTCGGGAGTAAACAAAAGTGAAGGAACGATTTTGCAACAAGGCTCGCTCGTTTTGCTTTCGTTTGATTCTGAAGAATTTCAGCTTGCGCTGGCGGCGGCTGCGGCTGTTCTGGCCAGGGAATGCGATTTGCTAAGTGGTTGTGGTTTGTTTATCATTTGAATTATGGGTCACGTGGAGGGGGGGGGGGGGGGGGAGCGTGTGTGGATGTGTCTGCCACGGGGGTCTGGGTTTCGGAGAATTTGTGGATTCTGTTGTTTGATTCCCATGACTTTTGCTGGCTAGGGGAGGGACCTTGGTGCTGCTTCCTGCAGAGAGCGAGGTTCTGTTGTGTCTGGAGTTTGATTGAGTTTATGGGCGAATTGGTTTGTTTTGCAGTTCTGGCATGTTTTGCTACGAGCACCTGAGGTCCATATACATGTGTAACTCAGGCAAGGTGACATCGGTTTCTTTTTTGGGAGGTGCTTGGGGTTGGGTGCCTTGGTTAGTGAATTTGACATTTTCGAGGAAGTGTGGTGGACATTTCCGAAACATGAGAGATGTCTGTGTAAGTGTCTAAAAATGTATTTCGGTCTGAAAGCCATTTTTCACTTGATTCCCACGAAGGCTATGTTGACAAAGTTTGTTTAAGATTCACAGTGAACGCGTCCTTAAATGTGGCGACGTGGGAACGTACGAAACAAAAAGGAGTGTCTCAAGTAGTTTGGTGGAAGATAAAGCGTGTGGCCTTTTTTGCCTAGAAGGAGACGGAACCTACTGGAGAAGAGGGCGATTTATTGTGTAAACTCATCAAGAAGGGGTGGCATGGATTTGTCGGCTATACGCGAGGCTCTAGCTACCAATCATCCTCTGCTCACTTTTCTGTCTAGTCTCAAGCCTTTCTCATGTTGAATTTGTATTTCTCTAGGAAATAGTCGCCTACGGTCGGATTGTGGTAGACGGCTGCTACACGAAAGGTCTGGGTACGAATCTGAACCGGACTTCACCTAATTTTGTAGTTTCCTCGAGTGACTGACAACACATTCTCGAACAACGCTCTACTCCGCATTAAACTGTTGATCCCCTCCACTCATGAGAGAACCATAGCATACACAGCTCGGGTGGTGATTAAAGACGCTACCTATGTAGGTCCTGGTCCCTTTTGTACAGTAGGGCACTAACTTGAGTTGTTGTTTAGTGGACACAGGCAAAAGTTACGTCTCGGAGGATCCAGTGTGATGTCTATTATTGGGGTCATAAACCACTTTCTCCTGGATCAATCCCTAATGCTCCACGCCCCAGCCTGTGATATTCATGATCTCTTACTGTGCTGTCTCCAGTTACATGTTTCGATGTTCTCGTGGTCATACAAGTGGAGCTAAGAGGTTTAGTTGCAATTCAGTCACATTCTTGGATGAAAAATTTTACGTCTCATAAGACCTTTACTGGACAGAGTGAGTACAGCCAGGAGTGTCCTCAAGTTCCTTTTCATCATTAATAGGCCCCATTTTCATTTCTCGATGTATTAAATGATTTTGAAGCATCTACACCGACCAACATCGAGAACACACTTTTCTCTGTTTTAGGTCGTGCTTCTGTGCAGTCGCACCTATGTCAGCCATGGTTAACCCAAGTGGCTAAGGAGTGCCACTGATTTACAGGTAAAGTCAGGGTGTTTTTATCCAGTCTTCGGTGGCTCAATCCCCTCTTTTTCTTGTGGCGCTACAGTCTGGGGTGAACGTGGTCCTCAAAAAACATGCCTCTCCAGACGGCACTGTCCTTCGCTAGCTGCCTCTCTGCGCACTCAAAGTTGGTTGAGGTCGTTCTTCTTTTGTGTGCGCCACCTTTGCCTACGCCGTCCTCTCATACTTTGTCCAAATGGCTCAAATTCGAAGACTTCTCGGGACGGAGCAATGGTGTCCATACACCAAACTTTAAAGAAAACAAGAGCCTTAGCCATCCCTGCTCCACAGTAAAAAGGAACAATAACGTCAGATCAAAAATCAGACTCCTCATAACTCTGGTCAAATGCTATTGTACTATTGGCCTCGACTCTGGTCTTTAGCGTAGAAGTGTGGATGAGAGTGAGGAAGTTCAATATCTGTTGATATCTGTTGTCTTGATGATACTCAAGAGCTGTTTGGGGACATGTGTCTGGTCAAGTGTTGGACAACACAGTTCCGCCCCAAAAGAGTGTTTAAATTTGTGCCATTGGACTAACGCAACAGATGACGTTCTCGGTTGAAATAAAGGAGATAAAGGGTGTGGACAAGAATCTCTCCAGTCCTTGGAATGCACACCTGGAAGCTGGAATGTTCTGAAAACAGTTTCGTAATGGTAAGACGTCTCCAACAAAGGGGTGTGTGCACATAGTTGACGTCCAACTCGAGGTTAATTTTTTTCAGCCAAGCCGTTCAACCTTTTAAGTGCAAATGTTTGGTTCTCGCTCACAATTTAAACTTCCGCTGACAATGTAGACATACAATCGTGCGTACCTCAAAGGAAGACTACGCTTATTCTGGAAGATCATAAAAGTTACCCTTGCTATCATCGCCTGTATCTTCCGTAGGCGCTGTAGGCTACTGTACCCAGCAAAGAGATAAAATCGCAAATCACACTTAAACGGCCTATTGATCATTTCCTTGGCGTCTTTCCTAAGAAATTTCATGCCCATCGAGATGTGTTGACAATCGCCTGTTGAAAAACCTGGGGACATACACAACGTACATACGACAAGACTTCAAAATCTGTCATTTCACTTGCTGCCTACACCAAAAGATCAAAACATTCCCATTTGGAGTCATTTTATCCACTTACATATATACACCGCTCCTCAACCCGACGCAGACTCCTCAATTAAAACCTTCGCCTTCAGCACGGCAGTTCGCATAGAAGTCTTAATTAAAACCGTTCGCATGAGGCATGAAAAATGAACAGACAACATGCATACACTCCCCTATGCCCATATTTGGCCGCACTCAACTTTGCACCGTCCTTCGTTTGGCGCCTAGAACACACCATCCGCCCGCATTCGCCCTCATCCAGCGCCCGGACTTCCTCTGAATAGATCCGCAAAGCAGAAAAACGCCCCCTTTTCCACGCGCGAATCAACAGAATCAATAAATTTCAGCAAAGACCAACATCAATTACCGCTGAAAACAACCGCCTCGCCGTTGTACGTTGTATATCACAAGCACTTGCGCCTCACGATAAGCGCACCCGCTTGTTACTCGTTTCAATTTCAATTGAACTCCCCCGCCTCGCGCCGCCCGATCAATTCAATTTCAACACACTCTGGCAGAGATAAAGCACCTCCCGACGTGGTGTGTACTTAGAGAGTCTCGCTGAAACAAAAACAAGAAACGGATATCTCCGAAATGAACACGCGAGCGGAGAACTCTTGTGCTCTACTTCCTCGTCGCCATCGCACGCCGCCGTCGTCGTTGTCATTGCGTTGTCGCCCTCGCAGTGCATGATAGGCACCACGGATCGTTGATTCGTTCTGCCATAAATCCCCGCCGCCGCCGCCGCCGCCGCCGCCGCCGACTGCATTGACCCGGGGCGCGGTGGCATTACAAATGTCCACGTCCATATTGTTTACGATCAATTTTGGCAACATTACGACAGCCGGGCCGCTTGCATGTGGCCTGTGCGTACCCCAAAGGTTCACACTCTTGTCGCCCCATTCAGCGCCGCCCAAGGGAGGGATGACAGCGGTGGGTGAGCACAATCTTTGTTTCTATCGCCTGAGCCGGCCAAACGAGATGATTTGTTACGTTCAGTCACTTAAAGTGTCAATCAGTCGGGGCATTATTACGTGACTGAGTTGGGGTCCCTGGCGGTGTGGTGGTTGAGTTTTCATTCAATTACGTCACTTGGTTACATTTGTGATGCATGACAGGCGAGAGCGGATCCGTTTTGGATTTGAGTAGCCGACAGAATTTTGAGGCTGATACGCCGAAACGGATTAGGACGTGAAAAGCGTCGGGTAGGGTTTTCATCGAATTAGCAGTCGCGTGGGTGGGTGGTTGGCTGTGCCGGGTCCATTGCGAAATGACTGAAAACGTTGATGGGAGTTGTAGGTGATGGAAGGACGGGGTGCGTTATGCAATGGGAACAATTATTTGTGAATTATTCGGGGCAGGTAGCCGTGACGTGTGGAGAGAGTCGGGCGCTCTGATCGATTGAATGGTTCCCATGCATGGTTGTGGAGTCGGGTGCGTTTTGGGAAACAAAAGAGGAACTTCATGGTGCGCTGTTACGTTTCAAGATGGAGTCATCACACTCAAGCCGAAGGGCGTTGGTTTTAATCTCTAAGGGGCAAGCAGTTCTAATGTGGGACTGTGGGTCGTTGCCGCTTTGGAAAGTTTCTTGATTTTTGTCTAGTTTGACTGAAATGGCGTTTCTTTCCTATTTTGATGACATAACGATGTGGGAGCCGTTGATACCTGAAAATCGTATTTCCTGCAATCTGTTTAATTAGTTTGACAGTTGATAGGCACTACAGTCCTCGCTTTGTCACCAAGCATTCATGTTGTTTATTTAAAGTGTGGAGACGTTTGAGAAGCTTATTTCAGCCAATGCCTCGACCGAATATGATCAACATGCTGTGGGTTTCTGTGAAAAGTCTTGCCACAATGCAGGTTCTTTAAGCTTGCAACATGAATGCTGACAACTTTTCAAAGTCTTACACCGAATTAAGGTTTATTTGGCTATTCAGCCCCCCCCCATGTGGCGCAGTGACTTAGTGTGTCAACTCACACGTCGAAAGTTTGAGCTTGGATTCCATGAACGTCTTGCACCACCTCTTTCCAGTCACCGATAACAATCAAATAGACCTACTTGTCTACCAAAAGCGTCTCGAATTTCGCCGTTCGGAGTCAGCAAAACAAAACTGTCTCCCTGTGATAGAGCAAGAAAACTGTAGGTCCCATCAGGCATAACGCGGGTACTTGCTGAAGAAGCCAGGCTTTGGTCCCTTGTGGGCTGTAGTGTCACCACATTTAGATGTGGGACTTGGCCTTATTCAACGGGTTTCATTTTTTCAAAAGTCGCCAATAAGGCAAGACTAGATGCCTAAGTTACTCAAGTACCAATATGAACTCATACTTGAGGGATAATCGCTCTTACTTGGTAGGAAGCAAGGCCTTTGTAACACGAGCCAATCAATGGGTCCCAACGCCCGGTTAGACTGCAATCTCCCACCAAACCGGGAATGTTGCCTTTACTGCCTAGTCTGAGTTAGTGGGGTAAACAAGTTGCATCCGACAAAACAGCACCGTACAGTCGGCTCTGCCTGCCATCACGATACTCCCACAAGGAGGTCTACCACACGGTTAGTCTGAAATAAAGTTTCAGCTTCACCTGACTTACTGTGTCACCAGAACTTGGTCAAGTTGTTACTATCAGTTGAGTTCCCTCAACTCCTGGGTCTGGTAAACGCCGTCCCACCACGTGTTCCTTGGGTTTCTCAGAGCCCATTTTAAGTGTTACGGGTAGTGAATTTTTTCAGATGAAAACACCACAGGATAGGCCATTACAGCCCAGAAGGGGCCAGCTTCTTCAGCTACTAGTGATCGGCGAGATTTGAGAAGTTTTGCATAGACAATTGATAAACTTAGAGTGTTGTCAGCAGCCCGAAAGAGGTGGGAAAAAATGCAAGGTGTCACGACGACTGTTAGTCCGGAAATTGAACCTGTGGCGTATGGGTCGACGAACTTATCCAATACGCAATGGCGACCACATGACCAATGTTAGCTGCTCCCCGTTCGAATTCTAGACAGAAGGTCGCTGTACACTTAAAATTTGTCGTTGACGTTGAAAACTTATTCTCAATCCTGTGCTGGGTCGTGACGAAGTCAATTGACTACCTCGGACCTGCGATTTCCTTTTTTTATGTGCGAACCCTGAATAACCGATGTGACACCCGCAATCTATGATAGCCCAAAACTATGAGGAAAGTCCTTGAGGGCTGAGATGAAAGAATATGTATTTGTGAAGCCAGCCAAGGCAGTCATTTGAACGACGTTGTATTTCATAAGTGGGTACACTTTAAGGGCAATAGACAGGTGACTGAGTACTGGTAAGAGGGGCTTATGTATGTTGAATAACTTCTATATTCCAAGTTCAGATGAAAATGCACCAAGTATACATTGTTTTCTAAATTAGGTAGTTTCACCTAGTTTCTGTGAAGTTTTTCACCATTATTGGTGCAAATTTCGAACATTTTCCGAACATTTTTGTACCACCGGAGTCGAATTTCCAATATTTTCGATTGTTCTTAATTGCGTTCAATGATTTCTGTCTACTTCCCAAATATGTGACGTTCATATTTCCAAGTGCATCGCAGGTTGCTTATGATGTCCTTCACGACCTCTTTATTCGAGTTGTGCCAATAGAAAGCAAGCTTGCAGGGTATACTGCGTTAGGGCCAACATTGGTCGTTCTTCTTTTTCTTCGTTTGTTTCTTCAAAAGGTGTCGTTTCAATCAACATGTCTGTTCAGATGTCTCTCAACAGCTGTCTAGAGTGACGCACAGTAATTTTATTGATGACTCTTGTATCACTCTTAATCAGAGACTTCCTTCGTTGCGTTGCGGAACTGTGGTGTCCATGCACTGTGCATGGAGTAGCCGTCTTAAGCGTTGTATGCGTGAAAATTTGACAAGTACCATGACATGACAGCGTCCGTGCATAAAATGAGAAATTATTGAGTGTCCTTTGTCTTTTTGAGAGGAAAGTCTTCCGTAAGATTTTTGATCCTGTTTGCGTTGATGGCATCTGGAGGAGAAGATTTAACGACGAACTCTATGGGCTGTACAGTGACATGCGTCTGGTTAAGCGTCTTCGGCTACAACGCTTAAGATGGCAAGGCAATGTAGAGCGTATGGGCTCCACTGCTCCGCCCCAAAAAGTCTTCGAATTGGGATACCGCAGCGGAGGACGCCCTAGGCTAAGGTGGCGCACTCAAGAGGAGAAGGACCTCAATCAACTTGAAGTGCGCAACTGGAGGCTGTTAGCGAAAGATCGTGCTGGCTGGAGAGGCATGTTGGTTGAGGCCCAGGTCCACTACGGACTGTAGCGCCCTAAGAAGAAGAAGAAGGTTGAGTGTCCGCTCCATCTTTAGGTTAGACATGAGTTTACTGTGAAAAATTTAAAATAAGACTGAAATCAATTCCTATCTGAAACGACACCGGGCGACAAAATGTTTGCCACTAAGCTTAATCAAAATTTGTTCACGATTCATTGTGGGATTTGGTTTTCAATAAGTTTTTTTTGACAGATAACGCGTGACTTCGATCAAACTTTTTGGTCCTTTTTGTTCAGTATCGTTTGGCAAGTCATTATGGAAAGATTCACACCACAACAGCGTCTCCAAAGTGTTCAGTTGTATTTCGAAAATCAATGTTCCGTCGGAAATGTATTTTGTGCGATTCGAGGAGCATACGGTATCCACATTTGATTCCAACACCATTCTCAAATTTGAGTAGCACTTCAGATTAGTGGATGATACTCGACCGGTTAGACCACATCCAACACGTAGTGAAGAGACTGTATTAGCTGTAGCTGAGAGTGTACGAGTGTAACCCTTGACTAATCGATTCGTCGTCGTTCTCAGCAGCTTGGCCATGTTACCGGAAATGTTCCTGAAATCTAAGCACATTGTCTTAATGAGTTCTGGTTGCAACGAGGCGCGCTACTTGCCATGACAATGGAGTTATTGGAAATAATTTTGGAATAAATTTGGACTATCTGCCCTTATGATATATAAAGTCTCAGATCTTCTGGAATCTTCAATTGACGCCTTGGAAACCAGCACTTCTCGTGCTATCAGAGAGATTCAAGCCACTATTCCCGAACGAGTCGTCCAAAATTGAACCTTCCGAATAGACCACTTCAGACGTAGTAGGGGCCAATAATAACATGATATATTTTTCATTAAGTAAACGCCATGAATTGTCCTTTAAGCCGATAACAGAAATGTTAATTTATTTTTCAAATTCATGTGTTTTATTTTACATCATAAATCAAATCTCACGATGAATCAGAGGCTTCATCTGAAAATTTGCTATCGAGCCATTTCTTATCCCCAGTCTATGATTGACCTTAAGCCACACTTGTGAAATTTGTGTTACCTCGCCTCTATCCTTTCCGAACTCAAGAAATACAAGGCAGAGTCCAATAAGTCCAAGTAATAAAACGAATTCCGTCTTCTCTGGAATCCAACTACAATTCGCATCTAAACACCGAGTTCAAAGAACCACCCCAGCTGGATATCACCGGCCACTTGAACTGCAAGATGTCACACTTCAGACGAACAACAAAATCTCTCAATTCAAAGGTTATCACAAAATTTCGGCGCGTAATTCTCCACAACGCACCCCCACGCCCAAACCTTGAGGAATCAATCCGATGGACATTAAAAAAAGAAAATTCTCAAGTTCACCAAATCCTACGTGACATAAATGTCTCAGACATAAAAACCGAAACAAAACAGAAAAAATGCATCAGCTCCCGAGCGAACGCATCTGACGATCCGACGGTTCCTGCAGCCTGCCCCATCGAGTGTCGCCTCATTCGCAGCGCCTCGAAGAACCGAAATGAGTCACACAGCGACAAATTGACGCGGAGCCGCTTTTATAGACCGGGTCATTAATTTTTATTATCATAGCATTTAGAGCCTTAATATTTCCCTTTAATTGTTATATAATAGTTCGTCCGGGCGGACAGTTAGCCGGAATGTATCTGGTCTAAACAGTTAGTGTGCCTTTTATTGTCTTCTCGGCTATTTCCAGATTTACTCGTCGCCAGGGTGATAGAATGGTTTTATGTCTTCTGGTGGATTAACTGCGTTTATAAATAAGTTTGTGTATCTCTGTTGATGTCGGGGAGTGGTTTGTTGTGAGCTTTCCGATTCGAAGGAGTCGGCTTTCGATTAAGCCGTTAAGTGTGGAACTACTGTTTGGTGGTGACTGAGTGTTTTGTTTACTTGGTGGCTTTAGGTGGCAAGCAAATTAAAAATCGTGTAATGTTTTATCTTGAACATGGGTAGGTGGTGTGGAATGCCGTGAGTGTGTGTGATCAAAGGAATGCGATGTTCACTGGCCACGAAGACCGAGACAGGAGACCGTTCGAAAGGTATATACACCTTTTTTGGAATGCGCCCAAGGATGTTGTAATCTTCCAAAAGGCCAGTATGCATGATTCGCAACCGGGGATTATTGATTACGGGAAAACTTAGCCACACTCTGCACACCTCCACCACTCACCACTTGAAAGTATGGTTAGGCAGCACATGGCGGGGTTGATTTGCGACATACGCCCTGCTCTGGAGGGAAGACCTTTCCGTCTTCAGCTTGTCTAAATTTTGAATGAATGAACATACGTCATTCCAGTTCTCTACAGATCACATCATGTAGGGGATCATATTGTTGACGTTTGGTCGGTTTATCATGTGTCTCTCCTGCGCAAAGCGGCTGCAGTGAAAAACCGCGTCTCTGCTTCCTCCTCGAAGTTTGAACATTGTAGGCACAGTGGCGAGTTGTCGTGCTCAAACCTGTGCAAATATTTTCAGTAGCGGCAGTGTCCAGAAAGGAACTGTGAGAGTTTGTAGTTACACTATCCTTGTAATCTTGATATCCAGGTCTCGATGACAGGGATCGTTCTACCTTTTATCGAGTCGTCCCATCCAGCTTGCCAAATTACTGTGGATGCTGCTCGTTCTTCTCCTTGGATGGAGATTGGTTTGGTGCCGGTCCGGTGTTTTTTGATGGTACAACCTCAAGATAGCAAGAATGGGAAGCATGCATGCTATGACGATCACCATCCTATCAGAAATGGTCCTGAAACCACTAATAGTCCATATTGTCTGTACGTTGTTATCAGCCGTTTTGAGTCCCCCAGAAGTGATTGCTCTAGTTCAAATCGAAGCCGCATACAAGGGAACTGAAGGGATATACACTCTGACTGACTAGAACTGCAACAACTTCAGACAGAGCATACTACAAGGCAGTAGAAACTTCGGGGTAGTCGAGGACTTCATCTACCTTGGCTCCACGGTAAATAGGGACAACAACACCAGTACAAACACAGAGTCACTCTTTCCAATCCCTGCTTTTGGCTTAAGACGTGATAGGGCCATCTCTCGAACGACTAAACTGGCTTGTACAACAGCCCAATTCTCCTTTGCGTGGTGCAGAAACTTGGACGCTACTAAAAGCGGATGAGGCGTTAGTCTTTTTGAGAGAAAAGTTCTGCGTCCGATTTTTTGGTTTGTTTCCGTTGATGGCGTCTGGAGGAGAAGATTCAACCAAGACCTCTATAGGCTGTACGGTGGCATGCACCTGGTCAAACGTCTTCGAAAACAACGCTTAAGACGGCTTGGCCATGTAGAGCGCATGGACACCACTGCTTCGGTCCGAAAAGTCTTCGAATCCGAGCCATTGGGACAACACAACAGACAGGACGGCCTAGGCTAAGATGGCGCACATAAGTGGAGAAGGATCTCAATCTACTTGGAGTGTGCAATTGGAGGTAGCTGGCGAGAGATCGTGCTGACTGGAGAGGCATGTTGGTTGAGGCCTAGGTCCACCCGGACTGTGGCGCCAGTAAAAGAAGAAAAAGTTGTTTGTATCACGGCCACATGACACCTGCCAAACTCAGCTGTCAGTTAAAACTCACTATTTGCTCAATATTTGTCATTTGCTATAGTCGCACGTTGGAATTGTGAAACCTTACTACAACGCAACCACATTTCGCGCATTACGTGTCACAGTCAACATACTCCACAAGCAAACAGTAAATTTGGGAATAAATTGGAAGACTCTGAAAGATTTATTGATGCCGTAAGTCCTTTGCGTCATCGGTATCTACGGTCAATCGAAAATATTGCCGCTGTGAGTGCAAGTGTGGCTGATGATTCGAATTCATCGATTTCCCAACGTCCGCACACGTCACAATGGCATGGCGTGGCATTTGGATTCGCATCTCCATCCAATAAGATAGGGCAACAGGCGGTCCAGCACGAGAAATTATAGCTTTATCGAGTTCGAAGTTTCCTGCTAACGTTTCGTCGATTTCGTTTGGCCGTCTAGTTTATGCGTTTTGACACCGTTAAATATTTTGCTGTGGGACTACGCAAAAGACTGTGTTTACCCGAATAATCCCCGAAAGCTAGATGCTTAACCAACTTAGCTAAAGTTATGACCGAGATTCAAACCGAAATTTGCGAAAAAAGTTGTTTAACTTTACCTCAAAAGAACCACATGCTCCGGAGCTTTTAAAGGCGTCCGTTTGAATGATATTGCATTTCCCTTTTAATGGTGAAAACCAAACTTTACAAAGATTTAAAATTCCGTTCAAATATGTATCGCTCCGTGCATTTTACTAGCCCTTACTTTCGAAACGAAAAAATGAATTGCCTCCTGGAAGTTGTGAGAAAAAAATAAAAAGCGCTACAAACTTATTGCTCAACTCAAAACTTTGAAAACAACGGACTTCAGGACATTGTGTATGTGTCCAAATTTCTAGCTCTCAACAAATCTCTCCCAATTAAAAGACCACCACGCCCCCAAGAACATCACCGTCACCAAATCGTAAAATTGCATTGAAAATAGTGCCACAAGGGTCTACCAAATTATCATAAAGGGAAAGTGGGTAAAACGTGTCACAGATGTTCGTCGCCAGTTACTCGCTTAACACAACAAAAGCAAATACCCTCCTAGAAACGCACAAAACACTTAAAGCTTCCCCCTTCCTTGCCGACTCCCTCCTAAGCATCTTAGACACTCCTCGAGTGCTCATCCCCCATTATTTGATGATGTCGTTGCTTCGTATTTCAACTTAGAAGTTTCCCTTTCATCTATCCATCCCTCACGTGGATTCTCGAATTGCGCAGCGTTTCTAGAACCGATACCGAGGGACAATTTAAAACTCTCACAAAAGACTCGCCTCACAACAAGACAATCTATTTTCGATTTCAAATCCGGTTTCTTTGTGCGGCGAGTGGAAGAAATATATCTCAATCGGTTGAATGAAAATAGCAGGTACATGATTAATGTTCTATGCGCTCCCCTTGTCCTTCGGGTGACTTGCCACTCCCCCTCCGCCGGAACGGACAACATCTCTCGCTTGTTGGATGTTCAGTTTTTGAGAGCAACCGTTCGCAGTGACACATCCTAATCTTAGATAGAATGATAGATACAAATGATCTTGAGTACATCACGCATCGAGTGTACACGCATTGACATCACAATCCCCAGTATCGAGGAGGGGATTTTGAAATTCAGCCCAAGGACCGACGACTGACGAGGTTGGCCGATGTCATCTCTCATCTTTCGGATACAATCCGGCCGCAAGTTGTGCAATCACTCGCCGAGATAGCCATTCGATCAGTTAAATCGGAGTCATAAAGAATTTAATTACTCGCCGGCGATGCAGATACACAATTCGCATCAACACATGATGCGGATTCGCGCATCCGAACGCGCGATATCTTCGCGCCGCCGTCGCCGTCCTATTGCAATTATAGGAGCTGTGGAATGCGGCTTAAGGAGGGCCATGTGAGGCATGTTTGCCTGCCGCTGGTGTCTTCTTGCGCTGGAATGCTTAAAAATAGATTTACGATATTTTCATCCGGATAGGATTTGTTTGGAGGCAAACAGCTCAGTCGCGCACTCATTAGGATGGCGGCTTCTAATGAGATGCAAGTAAAAATAACCGAGGGTGCTGGGCAGGCGGAGTTGATGCTGAATGCAGTCTTTAGTGCGATTCAGCTCGCAATGAGCACTTTTATGATGTATTCGCGTCTTTATGAGTTGGAATGATGGTTGCGCTTCAACTGCGTGTGACGCATTCGCTGGGAATGCGTTGGGCGGCACTCGAGTTCCTCATTGTTGGAGGAGAGCCTTGAATTGGTCTGTCAAGTGCTTTAGCTTGTTATTGTGGCATCTGTGAAATTCATTACATTTAAGCAGAACCGACTAGAGCTGAAGTGAAGATGACTTTTTCGCATTGTATCTAGTATCTATGTGCTGACAGGATAGACGTTAAACTAGAGATCGGGGAAATGTCTGTACTCGAGCGTGTGTTTGAGAAGAGAAATGTGTTTTGTACGAGACCAGAAACCAGGGAAACCGTCAGCTTGGGTAATTTGTGTTTTTTTCGAATACCCTTAAGTGTGACCGATCCGAGTCACAGACTAGGCCGAAGAGGAAGAAGCGTCCAAGGCGTAGTCTCTTGATTTTGATTACTAACCAGAAGTCACATGTTGCCAAACCGACGAACACCGTCGTTGGTGCGGCGTGGCTGTGCGGACAGTTGGGTCGATTGGAATTCATAAGGGACCACATCACGATGCTCGAAGGAAAGTGTCAACTTAGCCTCGCTTTTTGACTTGCTTCGACGTGGGATTTTCAGTCTCGGTTCATCATAGTTTTGGCCAAAAATGCATTCCACTGATCGGTTGTTTTTGGATCATGGCGTAGACCCAAGTCTCAGCTCAATTATGACTTGGTAGTCTGAAAGCATTATTTTATGGACCTTAACTCGGCGCTGCTTTGGCATGAAATTAAGCAATTTTGTACGTGAGTGATTCTCGTTGTCCATGGATGATCTTGATGACGGCTTCCAATGTAATAAAGGCAAATGATTATCGGTTCTGCACATGAAGGGCGAAGCCTCCTTAAGGACCACATGTAGCTGTTGAATTTGCAGAGGGTGCTTTCACATAGGGGCGACTTTATCTACAGTTGTTCAGTACGGAGGTAGATACAAAAAGTGGTCACTTAATTTTCTCTCCACGCCTTTACGCGAGTCCCTGAAAATTCGGTCGTAGCCACATTTCTCTGGTTGTGTTGTCTCCTCGTTTACGTCCTCAGTGTCAAGAATGGCTGTTGGCTTATAAAATAAAGTCCCCATCATAACAGACGAATGGAGAGTGTGTTCTTGGACGCTTTGGGCGTGATTCAACCGGCTCCTGTCCACCTTGCTGACTGCCTATTTAACTCTGGAGTGTAGTGGTGGATCCATGTTACATCCACTGTGTCATACCGACGCACAAAGTCCTGTTTATTCTGGCGAAACAACTTCAAACAGCTCTCAGAATCATCGATACGTTGTTGTTTTTGCTCCATTATTAGCAATCGTGGCGCCTATTTCAAAAACAGCTTTCTCATGGTAGTTTTTCGGATCAAAAAGCAGTGTCCTGTGTCCTAAAATTAATATGGATTTTTTGTTAGTAGCGCCCCCTATGTGGCAGTCCCGGCACTTATTGAGAGTTGCGTTATATCAGTCGTGGTGCCTTACAAAACTGGTGGCCAGAGAGAGAGGATATCTTGAATAGGAAAGAATTTGAAGGACACCATTTTGAGAGAGAAAATTTCCATTGTCAGGGAAGACTTATCGTATAATTTGAAATGGGACAAAGCAGACTTTACCGCCATCTAGGAAGGCTGGGCAAAGGTACGAAAGATGGCCAACGTCGACGTTTACTGCAGCGATTGCTACAGAGTAGAATGGAAGCTCTTAGAATGGAAGACTTAGGCTGGTAGACTTTGCCTGGAGGAGGAACCCTTTCTGTAGTTTGCCCTCAGTTCCCACACCTCAACATCTCTAAAAGGACCGTCCGATCCCCAAACCAATCTGTCGTCAACTAAATTTATCACGTTGCGGTTGCCGGCAGACACTCCTTCAGCGTTCGCGATATCCGAAGCTTCTGAGGTACGCCGCATTGACCCCGATCATTTCCGTTTTGTGTCAAGACCTCGCACGCCGACAGAACAACAAAATCGAGACAGCGCAACACGGTTTGATGTCGAAAAGCTATTATCGCATGTGACGACCAGGAACATCGGATCTTCCTCAGACTCTCTTAAAGTTCGAAACATTCAGAGCTAAGGACAGAAGAAGAAAGAACAAATTGGCACGAAGCCATTGAAGAAGCTTAGCTTCACCAAACTATCACCTGTTTGGTTGACGGTTACTTGACAACCGAATTCAGACTCAAACAAAATCGTTGCCTCCATCAGCGGTCACTTACATCAGCAAAATGCGTCGATATCACCAAATCCTCCCACGATTCTGTCCATCACTACCACTGCAACCGAAAAACTTTCCGTCCATCGTCCAAATTGATGAGCATTCGACAAATATTTGGCTTAACCGTATATCCCTTCACATCCCATTGACTAATGGCCGGCCGCGGATCATCCCGCTGTGATTGCGCACCCAACTTTCACCCACACACAAGCACCTCAACGAGATAAGCGCGAATTATGTGCATTCGCCTCCCCATCGCTCCATTGGAAAACGGTAAAATAATTTCTTCCTCGGTGCTCAATCATTTGTCATTTTCAAATCATTTACCGAAAATCAGTGTGCATCCTGCAATTTTCTTCTTCAATTCAAAATCAATCAAACAGCATTCCCCAAAAGGCGCAGCGCCGTGTCGGCGTACTGCTGCAAGCGGCCGACCCGTCACACGCCACTTCGAAAAACATTAATTACCCTCACACGCGGTGCTTAATTTCACAAGCTAACGGAACAATTTGCATGTTGGAATTAATTATTTACGAAGCACTTATTTATTAAGGACAATCGATAATGGGCTCACCCTTTGCCCAGTCGCGGGCCGCCGCCCCTCCCGTGGCGTGTGACATAATTTCGTCGCGCACACGAGGGAAATTCGTGGGACAGGTGCTCGGGGCCTTCGGAGAGCGCACACTCTCAATCGAAATTTCAGACCGGGGTGGTGGAGGGGGGGCAAGGGACCTTTCGATTGAGATCATTCATCTCTCGGGTGAAGTGGACTCCAGATGGGAGGTAGGAGGACAAAAAAAACCGAGCATTCCAAAATCGGTTATAAATATTCATGGGGATTGGTGGCCGTAGCCGACATCGCTGTCGTCGTTGGCAGCAGCGCGACCGGCTTAAGATATCGGCACCCGGTCGCCTGAATGAAGATCACAGGAATGCAGCACAGTGCGGCGAGCCCCCTCGGGCGCACACGGTGCTGGCAGAAGAAAGTCTTCGGAGCAGCTATTTGGCGAATTATACGTCTGTGCTCGTGTATGCAGTTTCGGTGATTAAGATACCTGCTCACATGGATACGTGCACCTTCACCTCGCGGCTAAAGCAGCGCATTCTTCTGGTTGCATGCAGGGAATGCAAGAATACCGGTTACGTCCCTCTTTCTGCGAAAAGACGATGCGGCTGGTGTGTCATCCACGAAGAATGTTCTATTTTGCAGGTGGTGGGAGGATGCACATGCTGCGGTGAATTTCTCACGCATTTCGTTATGGCTTGCCGTACGGTGTCTCATCCCCACATCGAAATTCATCATCATCCGCCCATCGCCGTCATGCTCATCGTTGCCTCCCGAAAGGACGGATACCATTCTGGGACCACAGCATACGGTATCTTCTTACCCTTTCAAGGGAAGAATGCTTCGCAACAGGAAAGTTATCCAAATAACGCAAATCTGGGTGGATGTGGAAGTTTGTGGTTTTGCAACACAAAAAGGACAACTGGCCCGTGCTCAGCTTTTAAGCCGTCCCCCCCCTCCCCGCTCTGCTGGGGATCTATTTTTAGATCCTGGTTAGCAGGGACTTTCTTTTATCCCTGCCTCGAAAGTTTTAGGTTTGGTCCCTTCGGACACGCACTCATCTTCTTCTCATTCATCAACCTCGTGGCTGTTCGGTTTGACGTCACGAATCAATAGACGTATCTGTCTGCCATCGACTGGAGGAATTTCATAGATTCAATACATTCTCCTGCAGATGCCCTTGGAATTTTGATTAAATTTATATTTTTCTTTGAGAGAGAAAAAAAAAAGATTCCACGCAGCAAGCCAATGAGCGCCGTAAAGCGAAGTATGCGCAAAAAAGAATGTTTAAGTGGCATGCTCGCCTAATTGGCGCGGAGAGTGAGTGGATAAGGTGCTCTCGCAGGCTGGTTTATGAGTGCGCACATTTATGGCCGGATAAAATTAAAGTCATCAAAATTACGCAAAACACAACCTAATGGCTGAAGTGTTTGGGGGTTGATGTACAGACACTTAAATTTGACTGAGAGTGTATCGAGAATGGGTTGTGGCAATTGTGAGCAGATAATGTACAGCTGGCGTTAAGGGTTTGCTGATTTATTTCTGTAAAGAGTGATGTCCTTTGTTGGGCGCCAATGGCTTTTGTTCGGGCTCGAATGAATTTGGAAATAATTGGCATTTTACTTTTGTGATGACAACAATGAGGACAAATAAGTGAAGAGAAAGAAGGAATGAGCAGGGTCTACTTCGGCGGTAGGTCGCAATTAATTGAACAATTAACATTAACGCACAAAATAACAGCGGTCGTAATTTCGAAATTCGAATCGTAAAGTGAGTGAAACAGCCATTGATGACATAGTCACATTGTTGTGAAAAGAAAGGCGACCAGCGCTTCCTTATTTGATCTTTACAGAAAAAGTGGGATGATAAGGATTCCTTAAGATTTTTTAGTTACTCTAATTCTGGTTACCAAGGGGATAAGCTTCTTCAACGGCTTCTGTCAATTTGTTCTTTCTTTTTCTGTCGTAAGTGCTGACTCCTTGGAACTTTAAGGGAGTCTGAGAAAGGTCCGATGTTCCTGGTCGTCACTTGCGATTAAAGCTTTTCGACATCAAAAAGTGTTGCGCTATCTCGATTGTTTGTTCTGTCGGCGTGCGGGGTCTTGCCACAACACGGAAATAATCGGGGTCAATGCGGCGTACCTCAGAAGCTTCGGACATCGAGTACGCTGAAGGATTGTCTGCCGGCAATCACAACGTGATGAATTTAGTTGACGACAGATTGGTTTGGGGATCGATAGGTCATCTAAGAAATGTTGAGGCTTGGGAACTGCGTTCAAACTACGGTTCCTCCCCCGGGCAAAGTCCACCAGCCTAAGTCCATTTCTGACTGTGATTTCTGAGGTGAAAGATGACTGCCTTTCCCAGCTGTGAATTCAAATTTCCTAGTCTTAATATCGTAACTGGGAAATGATTTCTAGAAAATCTTCAAAGTCGTACATGTAAGGCTCATCCATCTCCTCTGTCAGGTAAATGTTTCCAATATAAGCTTTGACTCGGATGCTCATCAGGAGTACGTTCACAGGATTGTTGCGCAGATCTTTCTGCCTAAGTCCGTCTGGGTGATTTAGCTTCGTTTGTGCAGGTATCAAAAGTGAACCTTCCTCGTCACATTTGATAGTTTTTCTTCGAAAAAAGGAAAAAAAAGAAAGTCAGCCATCTGAAAATGTGAATAGTGTTTGTGGTTCTTACACTGTTATAGCCCACTATGTGCTCTTTCAGTTTCGTTGATTCTGTTCGGGTTATTTTGAGGTTAAAGGTAAACCGCGCTCCGAAAAGCCAATTGTTGAAAATATCGATGGAATTTTGGAAATTTTTGAAGCCGATCATCCCTTAAACACAATTTCGATGGCTCTGGAACTGAATATTGCAGAGAAATGTTTGAGACCATTTGAATTAAGCCAAAGTACAAAGAAACTCCATGTGTGCGTGCCACATAAGTTAATACAGAAAAATCTGATGTAGCGATTTTTTTGTGATTCTCTACTAAATGCAGTACAATCTGCATCTTGGGTCTGCTGATTAAGAATTTATCACTTATCACAACATCCAGCGAAAACGGTCTTGATCGAATGGCAATCAGTCGGCGCACACAGTGTCCAAGCCAGAATTGACTGGCAGGAAGGTTTTGTTGTGTGTTTGGTGGTCGCCGTGGCGAAGTAGTAAGAGCGTTGACCGTCACCCAGAAAGTCTAGGTTCGGTTACCGAACGGGACACCTCGCATATTTTCACGGCGCCATCTCTGTCGAGTTGCTGACAACACGAAAAGAGTACTATTTTCCTATGAAAAGCTTTTCAAGTTTCTCCGATCGTAGTCGGAAAAAAACTGTAGGTCCTTTCCACTCGTGAGAGAACAGTAACAGTTGTAGAAGCTAGGCCCTGGTCCCTTGTGGACTGTAGCGCCACGCAGCCAGCCTTGGTGGGTCTGAAGAAGAGTCATTTACTACGAGCTACTATGACACTGGCACAGAAGTATGACGCATTTTACGACACCTCTTTCAGCATAGTTTGAAAATAATTTCTTAAAAATCGTCGCTCAAGTCGAATTGTAATTATTTTACGGTATGTAGGATAATCCTAACTTGTCGAATCTAGAAGGAAGGCAAAAGACTAAATTCTAACTTCACCCTAGTGACAGTTGCCGCTCTGTTTGTTGCAGACAAGTGCGTCAATTCACACGCCGGGCGTTCCAGGTTCGATTCTTAGTCTGGACACCTCGCATTCTTTTCGGGCACTACCTTCTTCGAATTGCTGAGTCAGAGCAAAGATTCTCAAATCACGCTGAAGAAGTCGGCAATGCACTGCAGGTCCCTTCTACTCGTGAGAGCAGTGGCATAGCATAGAGACTATGCTGAAGCACCTAGGGGCTATGTCGCTTGTGGACTGTAGCGTCATTTAATTTATTTTTTACTTCAGTCTGCGGAAATTTGAATAAAAAAGTACTATCCACTGTTATCAATTTCTCCTCTGAGGCTTCTCCTGTCTAAACAATCCTCTTTGGGTATGTTCAGAGGCCAGTTCGCTTCCGATCTAATTTAGTACCTTTTTCTTATAAAAATCGTACTTACTTAAGGTGGAACCACAGTGGGGGATGGACCTGGGCCTCAACCAACAAGCGTCTCCAGCCAGCTCGATCTTTAGCTAGCTGTCTCCAGTTTCGCACGCATAGTTCGGTTAGGCTCCTTTCCAGTTGCTGGGCACCACCTGAGTCTCGGTCTTAATCTACTGGGCCGTCCTTCGGGGGTGGTTTCGAAGACTTTTCGGGCCGGAGCATTGGTTTCCATCCACACTACATGACCTAGCCATCTCAGTCGTTGGATCTTCAGCCCGTCCAGCTAAGTCGATGTCGCTGAACAGCCCGTATAGTTCGTCATTATATCTCCTCCTCCACTCACCATCTATGCAGACGGGACCGAAAATCCCACAAAGAATTTTCCTCCCGAAGCAACCAAGAGCAGCTTCTTCCGCTTTTGACAAAGTCCATGCCTCCGCGCCATAGAGCAGGACTGAGACAAAAATCTACAAACCTCAAATTTGCGTCAGCATCTCTTTCCTATCACACTCTGGAGAGATGCAAGAGCGCCATCGATTATCCGTCTATCTCCAGTGTTAGCATTCAGCTCACAGAAATAAAATATTTTGCACGTGTTTATTGTAAAATTCTTTCCAAGTGGGGGTACATAGTAAAGAATGTAAATTGTTGGTCAGCGCTTTTAAGTGCCTTAAGTGCTTTCTCCGATCGCGCACTCGCCACACACTTCCAGTCATTAGCTGCACTGATGGGACTACATTCTTCCGCAAAGCAGTCACACTTATTCCACGTCAAATGTTCCTTTTATGAGCAGCGAGCAGCAACCGCGTGATCTCTGCGTCATCGGGCAGAAATTTTGCTGTACACAGCGAGTGAGTGCTTATCGCAAAAGCTAATTAGCAGCAATTCTTCGGCAGTCGACAAATGAGTTGTATCTCATGATCGCATAAAATTATTAACCGCTCCCCTCATCTCGAAAACGGCACATAAATCATCTCAGAGTGACCTTTCGCATTCGGACGACAGCGCTCTTTGATGCTTTCCCCGATTCCCAGCGAAAATAAATTCAAATTTGTTGAACTCTTAATTGCAGAGACCGATCTTTGATCTAAATTTACTCATTTCACGTTTTCTTTCTTTCTCTCGTTTCAGGTAAGTGAATTTTCCCGTTGGAGGACACTTCAATTACACCGTCAAGGCAGCTCATAATTCAAACCGTAATCGCACCGGAACCGTGCGCAAATCGAGGGAAAGCGCGGGAGGATCAATTAAGGGAGAATGAGGAAAAGACACGTTTCGTCGAATAAATTCTTCCTTTTGATCACCTTCCGCAGAGAAATTCGAAGGTTGCTGGGCGGGAGGAGATGTGTAAACAATGAGAAAGGTGCCTTGAGACGATGGAATGCTCAATGATCACGCAATTTGCTCTTTTGCAGCGCAATATTTCCATTGTTTCTGAATCTTCACACACTCTACAATAGATGGCGCTGACTCTGTGATTCACCATAAAGCACTTAACGAGCAATCGGTGGATGGCAGCTTTTGTGTGGGGGAAACCAAGAACATGGCGCCTTTCCTACAATGCCCAAAGGACTTCACTCCACGTGCTTTGTTAGCGCTTCTTGAAATTATTTTCGTTCAGCCGTAAATCAAATTTCATTGAAAAGTGTTCGGAACTAGTCAATCAGTTGGAAGCAGCTTTCGGGGATTTTATTTTGAAAATCGTTCGGCTTTTATTCGTTTTCCCTGGTGCGGGGACTTGTGCATGCGTCAGACTTAATCACACAGTTCAGCCCGTCTGTCATAAAATGTTTACAACTCGTTGTATCTCATGCTCAGCGCTTGTGTTCGTTTATAGTTTGGGGTTGAATTTATTTATAATCGGACTCATGGATGGAGGAGTGATTCACAAGGGATTCGTAGAGAAACGTGGCCGCGATGTAGGCAATTATATGGTTTGAGAGGAATTTGGAATATGCACAGGTATAACAGTTGTTTTGTTTTGACTTGGAGTCCATGGAGGAATGTCATCTATTTTGACTTTTTTTTTTGGGTGGCGCTACAGCTTGGGCCGGTGCTTATTTTTAAAGCAATAACTCCTTCTCCTTCTGCATATGAAACTTTAGTTTGGGTCAAGGATAAGGATTTGTTGAAACTTAAACTTAAAACTCCTGTATTCATAATTATTTGATGAAAAAATGATTTGATGAAGAATGACTGACTTTATAATTTTGTAAGAACATGCGTAGGCCTCTTTTTTTCTGAATCCCCATTTTTCAAAGAAGGTTATGTATGTCTGGACTTACGGGGTAAGACCGTGCTTGTGTGCTCAAAGGAGGAGTCAATAAATCTGCGCCTGCACTCAGTCTAATCTTAATAGTTGGCATATGAGTTGAAATCGCTTACTATGGATTCACATTTTTTCGACGTGGTTTGTAATTTGTTCAGTTCTGCGTTTCGTTTTTCTTTTTCTTCTCGTACGACTGCCAAATAAGAGCTCGCTGGTACAATTTTCTCTTTGGATTGTATTCCTGTTCTCAACCAGAGACTTGGTTACAGTAGTCGTTTCATACAATGCGGTTTGTGGCCGTCATAACATCTTTTCCCGCTCGATGTTTTCCCTGCGTACAGTACAGAAAGTAAGTACACGTCCAAGTGAAGAATCTGGAAAGATGCGAAATGCGACCACACACATTTTCGGTAATCCCTGCACTGCACGCACGCCCCTGTCCATAAAGTAATAACAGCCCTGGTGTCTAAGAAAACTAGCGCCCAGAGTGAGTGGGTTGCTTCTTTCTGTCTCCTACTTTTCAGCGATGCTAAGAATGAGGTGTTGATAATGTTGAGACAGAATATTTTGTGTGTCAATCAAAGTTTCGTGTACATTCCCTCTAATGGCTCAGATTCGAAGACTCTTCGTGCCGGAGCAGTGGTGTCCATAGGCTCTACATGCCCTAGACCTCTTAAGCGTTGTATCCGAAGACGCTTGACTAGGCGCATTTCACTGTACAGACCATAGAGTTCGTCATTAAATCTTCTCCTCCAGATACCATCAACGCAAACAGGACCAAAAATCGCGGGCAAAACTTTTCTCTCGAAAATACTAAGGGCTTCCTCATCCGCTTTTAGTAACGTCCAGGTTTCCGCGCCGTAAAGTAGGACTGGGATGATCAAGGTGTTATATAAAGCAAGCTTAGTCCTTCGAGAGAAGGCTCTTGTAATCAATTGTCTCTTGGGCCCAAAGAAACAGCGATTGGCAAGAGTGATTCTACGTTTGATGTCGGTACTGATGTTGTTGTCCCTATTTACCGCGGAGCCGAGGTAGACGAAGTCCTGGACTACCTTAAGGTTTCTTCTGCCTAGAGACACCCTCTGTCTGAGACATCGATGTTGTAAGTCTTTTCTTGATGACAGCATATACTTCGTTTTTGCCCTCATTAACCACCAGACCAATTTTAGCCGCTTCTGCTTCAATGCCACCGACGGCTGCCTGTGTTCGTCTAATCATATCAATGTCGTCGGCGTAAGCTAGCAGTTGAACGGACTTTTGGACGAGCGTGCCTCTGGTGTTGACTTGTGAGTTACGCACGATCTTCTCAAGAACGATGTTGAAAAAGTCACATGACAGTGCGTCGTCTTGTCTGAAACCTTTTTTGACATTGAAGGTCTCGGTGAGTTCGTTACCGATCTTGACTGAGCAGCGAGAGTTTCCATTGTCTTCCTACACAAGATGACGAGTTTGGTAGGAATGCCAAAACTAGACATGACACTGTATAGCTCGTCTCTATGCACGCTGTCATATGCGGCCTTAAAATCGACGAATAGGTTATAAGTGTTAATTAGCACTTCTTGAATCTTTTCCAGGACCTGCCGTAGAGATTTGGTTGATGTTAGACTTCCCTGGCCTGAAACCACACTGATAAGGACCTATCGGGTTGAACTGTCTATAAAAAGCTTCTCAAATCTCGGCGATCGGAGTCGATAAAAAATTGTAGGTCCCTTTTACTCATGAAAGAACAGTAGCACGCACAACATGACAAGCTACGCCCTGGTTCCTTGTAGGTCGTAGTGCCATTCAATTGTTATTATCATTACCTCTCTTATAGAATATGTAGGCGGAGTGTACTACAGGGGTTGTATCACAATCTAGACCAACAAATTCGCACAAGTTGGGTTATTTTAGTCTAGGATGTACATGCGGTTCATAGCCTAAGTCTTCTATTTGTATATGCCTGAAGAAGTGTATGTCGCCATACAGTCCGTGCAATGCAAACAGGATTAAAAATAGCGCTCACAACTTTCCTCTCGAAAAGACCAAGAATCTTCACATCCGCTATCAATAGCATCAACGTCTTAGCAGGACAGGAATACAATGATCAAAAGTGTTTTCCTAAAATGGCAACATATTCCAAATTGTAGTGGTTAAACAAACTTATGTCATTCCCTAACCAATTACGAAAGTTGCACACCTTCTATTCGTCAGGGTCCTTTTCTTCTCGAGTGTGCCACCTCACTCGAGAATGTCCTCTATTGTCTCCTAGGCAAATCTGTATTGTCCATCCTTAATGTGATCGCACATCCTAAGGTTCTGTTATTGCAAAAAGCGTCAAATGTCCCAATATCCCCATCGGTATGCATGTTTCGGTTTTGAAAGTAAAGGTTAAGAAAGCACGCACTTGGACACATTTTTTATATAAAATGCAATACCTCATAAACTTTGGACTTTGGCATTAAGTGTGTACAACAACATCAACACAAACGGACCACCACTTTTTTTTTTGGTCATTTCCTTGGTCATACCTTGAATAATGTTGTCAAACTCGTACAGAAAAAATATGATCTTCGTCGTCAGTTGACAACAGCAAATCATTCAGTTGTAAAACTAGTCGATTGAAAAGTTCATTCATTTTGGTCTATAAATAAGTCAATTATTCAGCAAAAACTGTCACACAGAATATTATTCGAAAAAGGTCGCATCCGCATCGTGGGAAGATCATTTGCAAAATTACCGCCCCATTTTGGCTACAAAACAACTTTAAGTTTGATCAAATGAATCATCAAGTCTTCTTGCTTCGGCTGTTTCTTATGAAAGATAAAATTTTGAGCGAGTGCGGGCATAGGTTTCATCCTAGTTAGTAGCATCAGTACCGAAATTAAACGCAGAATCACTCTTGACAATCCCTCTTTCTTTGGGCCCAAGAGGCAAGTGAGTAATAAAGCCCTCCCTCCCTCCCAGTCCTACATTATGGCGCGGAAACCTTCACGTTACTAAAAACGAATGAGGAAGCCGTTAGTCTTTTCAAGAGAAAAGTTCTGCGTGCGATTTTTGGTCCTGCTTGCGTTGATGGCATCTGGAGGAGAAGATTTAACGACGAGCTCTATGGGCTGTACAGCGACATGCGCCTGGTCAAGCGTTTTCGCATACAATGCTTAATGAGTCTACATCTCAGACTCGCACAAAAAAAAACATGATCTTGGCGGCCAGTTGACATCAGCAAAGCATAAAATAAAGCGGCCAATAAAGCTATACCTGATCGCGCTGTGTGGCTTTTTGTTCTGTCACGTTTGAAGCATGATCAATGCGCGAAAAGTGAATTAACACTTTTGTAAAGTTTACAAGTTTAAATAATTTGAATGAATGAGGGATCCTTTTTCGAAATTGGCAAAACACACTGCAAAACGGTGAGGTTTTTAATGAGAGATGAGCTTGGCGTATGTCATAAGCAAGCGCATCCAATACGAAACCAAGCATTGAATGACTAAACATCAATTAATAAAGGCTTTAAGGACAGTGCAAAAAATTAGGAACTAAATTGTTCTCCTTACTGATTGCTCACTCACATGCAAGACAGTGTTGTCTGAGAGCTTGCTATGGTTTGCGTGGTTTGAAGTGCAAAAGAGTGTCCCGGAAGACGTCAATTGTGTCCCACTTTGGAAGAAATCCATTGCCGTCTTGATAACACCACTTACACACCGGCCAGTCCTTTTCACGTGGAATGTGGCCGTATTGCGACATTGTAGGCAAGTTTAGAGGTATATTTTCGAGTGGACTCTCTTCTTCTTTTTCTTCTTCTTGTGGCACTACAGTCCGCGGTGGACTTGGCCCTCAACCAACATGCCTCTCCAGGCAGCGAAGTGACTGGCACCTTAAAAGACAGTCAGGGAACAATGATTGTCTTTGAAAAAGAGTCTCAACTTACGATGTTCACAGTCGACATTAAACTGTAGGTCCCGTCTACACATGGGTGCACAAAAGCACGCAAACGACGAATGGCTACTGAAGAAGCTAGATCTCCTTACTCAAGCGACATAAAATGTATGTGCCCTAAGCTGAACTTATGTAACTGGCTGTTCACGTGAGGAGAAGAAAAAGTTTCCCAAACTTACAGTTCCCACAACATTTCTCTGAACTTTGTTGTTCTTTCACTCCAAGACGCCGCACCTAACCGTTGAAAAATAAAAAGAAACTTCCCACCATACACCATCTGCAATCGCGAACTCGGACAAGATGACGCCTCATCGCACACCTCTGTGAATCATGTCCGTTACCTAATTGGAAGTCATTCAGTTTGAATGGCTTACATTACTCATTTCGCCAGCCTTTTATTTTTTTTTTGCGCTTTGCTTTCAAATGTCATTTTTGTCCCAATTTCGTTTTGAATAATCATTTCCATTTCGGCCAATTTAACAGCTCCGCGACTGCAAGTGCTCGACTGATTCACTCGTTCACCCACCAGGCCACCAGGCAGCCAGCGGGTCTCACAGTCACGGCGGCGTGGGAGTGGGTGTAGATACAATTTATTTTCAAGGTTTCGCAGAAATCATAAATTAATGGCCAGCGCCGAGAGTCAGCTATTGTTGGGTGAATTTTATGGCGTCGTCGGCGGTCGGTAGCAGTGACCTCCTAACAACTGGACTTCTGAACAAACACAAAAACAACAGAAAACGTGGACACACGGCAGAGTGCAACGAATCGGATGCAGACCTCAGCCAACCACTTGTCAGCTGTGCGGCCCCGGGAATGCCATCATCTCGTTGCCGGGGAAATGAATCATTCTCGTGAGCCGACAAAATCGTCACGATTATGACCCGGTTATGTGGGGTTTTCTCTTATTTGCTGTCCCGGATAAATTTTATCTGTGCATCGGTGGCATGCCTTGCCGCCGCATATTTGACGGCCAGCGACAGGCCGTCCGGCGACAGCGGCGACGTCTGTAATAAATGAGCTGTACCGTTGCCCGTTTGTTTATTTATTTGTCCGCTCAACAATATACACAAACTTGTGACTTAATTCGATTTAATCCCATTACCCACGTAGGAAATTTGTTGTTGTTTGTCGCAGATGGCTGCGGGTGGGGGGAAGGGGGTGAGGAGGAAATGTTTACACTTTGGTGGTGGTATTTATTGCTGTTTTCCATCAATCCGGCTGTCGGTGCTTGTGTCAACTTGACAGGATGGTGTTTTAATTTATGGTCACTGATGCTGTGTGGACTCAGCAGCGAGCTCAGAGCTTTATCGATCGTAAATCATCCAGAAAGAAAACCAGCAGAAGAAAAGACTGCGCGCACTTCAAGGCTAGGTGCTCGCAAATATGTGGCCTTCGTGGAGCGAGAGACGGCGAAAAACAGTCAGGAAGTGCGTGCTTGTGTGTACGGACTGGGGTTCAAGCGATAAAATCTCGTGCCCTCTGCTGAGATATTGTGTTTCTTCAAGGTCCCTGGGTCAAGAGATCGCATTTACTTTCGTATTCAAGTGAAGGCTGTAGCGAAGATACATCTTGCTCATATTTGTGGGTGATCAAGGATACATTCGTGTTTTGTGCTGGCAACATATTTCGCGTTGGAAATGACTGAATTTTGAAAACGGTCAAGTGAACTCATAAAATCCGACACACTATCGTTTCGATTTCAATGAGGGTGATTCACTTTACACATATTACACACCTCTGATGAGGAATTCGCAACAAATTCTTGGCTCAGTGAGGAAGCTCATAAAAATTCTTCGAGAAAGTTTGCTTTAGTTCGTGCCAAGTTTTCGGTTGTAAATTAAAAAGTTTGTGCGTGTTTTTGAGGTAAAAGTTGGCAAGTTGAGGGAAGTGGAAGAGTATTTGGAATATTTGGGGAGAGGCAGAACGATTATTTTCCCCAGTCCTACTTTACGGGCGGGAGGATGGATATTACTAAAAGCGGATGAGGAGAAAAGTCCTGCGTATGATTTTTGGTCCTGTTTGCGTTGATGGCATCTGGTGAAGAAGACTTAACGACGAACTCTATGGGCTGTACAGCGACATGCGCCTGTTCAAGCGTCTTCGGATACAACGCTTAGGCTAGCCTATGTAGAGCGTATTGACACCACTGCTCCGGCCCGAAAAGTCTTCGAATCTAAGTCATTGAGACTACGCAACAGCCCAATGACGGCCTAGGCTAAGGTAGCGCACGCAAGTTGGAGAAGAATCTGAATCAACTTGGAGTACGCAACTGGCGGCAGACCGTGCGGCCCGGGGAAGGCATGATGGTTGAGGCCCAGGTCCACCCCGGTCTGTAGCGCCACAAGAAGAAGAAGAAGTAGGATTATTTGGGAAACTTGACCGATAATGTTTCATCGTCTTGCTGGAACTGGGTAGTAGTGGGTTCATTTCATAGTTGAGATGAAGAACTCACCAATTAACGATACATTGGTCAAGATGGTCCACAGAGCTCATATTCCAATTGACATTATGCATTTAGTCAGGCATTGGTCTGTAAATAAGTCAATCATTGAGCAAGAGATGTCATGACGCACAAAATATTATTCAAAATTGGGGCAACTTTAATTTTGGCATAAGGTCGCATGCCAAGGATGGCGTGGGAAAATCATTTGCATGATGTCCGCCCCGATTTTGGCTACAAAACAATTTTTCGTTTGATCAAATAAATCATCAAGTTCACTTGTTTTGACTGTTTCTTATAGAAGATGAAATTTTGAGCGAGTGCCGGCATAGTTTCGCAAGTTAATAGAAGAATTCTGGTGAACCCACTTATTTTCCAAAAAAACTTTGAAAATTGATTTTCAACTATGTGAGAAAGTGAGACAGATCCATAGTTTGGAGAGACAAAAATTGCTCAAAATAAATCCTTTGACGAAAATATTGTGGTGAATATGAACATTTGATTCAAGAATGTCTAATTATGGTAGAAACTAGTTAAACCTTATACGCAGCAAAAGCGCTTTTATTGTGGGAAAACATAAAGGACTCACGAACCAAAGCATAGAGGGAGCTTGAATGTAAGGGAATCTAGATGGAACTATCTAAGAGTAGAAATATATTTATCCTACCTATAGTGACCTGTTTTTCTTTGCGTAATGCTAAAACCCACACCTTCTTAAAAAAATTTTTATCACAACTTCAAATAAATATTTATGATTATGAAATTTGTTTAAGATTATCATTGATTCTTTTTTAATGAACGCAGATAGTTTCGGGTCCTACAACTTAATTCGTGCGGTTAACTAAGAGACTTCATGTATTATTCCAGCTGCTTTCAAATGTTTTGAAATGACTGCTTGAGTGACACCCAAAGACTCTGTGGGCTGCCTGTTTGGCTGCCCAGGACGTTAATCGTCTTCCAAGCCAAAATTAACCGCTCCTAAAGTATGCAAACCACTTTTGGTACATTCCCCAAGCTAGCGCAGTTTCAACATAAACTTCCATCAAATTACGATGACTTTCGGCAGCAGTTTTCTTCATATTAATAACCTGGGACAAAGTTCGTCATATTTGAGTAAAAAAAATTATTGTTGCTTACGCTTCAAATGAAGGACATCTACCGAAACGACGTACAATGACAGCAGCCTTCCAGTGCATATTCCAATGGAATAAAAACAATGGAATAATACAAGTTACGCCATCTCTTAGCAAACCGCATGAATTATTTTATAGACCCAATATTTTGAAATAAGTTAGAGAAAGCTGTAGAATCATTAATAAAAACTACCTGTGGCCTAGCCAAACTTCGTTGTTCACCTGTGGCCTACCGAACCTCATTTGTTCACCTTAAGATCCGAATAGAGACTGACATCTTTAAGTTTTCTTTCATTTATTGAATCCTATTATTGACGCGCAGGTCAGGCTATTTATTTCTTCGAAACCTAAAGCTCAGGTCCAGGGATTTCTTACCATGTTTGAGCACAAATATGAATGGGCATTGTGCTATATTTCGTTTTTACTCCTGTAGCCAAAACCACACTCTTCACGAACCCTCTTTGATTCAAGTTAAAATTTAAACCTACATAAGTTTAAGTCCGTGCCCTCTTCCTTACCCAAGTTCTATCCCAAGTCCTTACCAAATTCCTTGTTGAAGTTGGTTCCTAAGTCCTTGTTCATGACCTTGTTCAAGTCCTTTCCCAAATTATTGTTCAAGTCCTATCTAAAGTCCTTGCCCAAGTCTTATCCAAAGGCTTTCGCAGGTCGTTTCCAATGCCCTTGTCCTTGCGAAAGACCTTGCAGAATTTCGTGCCAGAGTCATGTCCACTGTTCAGGTTCTTGTTCATGTCCTTGCTCCATTTTTGTCCAAGTTCTTGTCCAAGTTCTTGTTCAATTCTTGCCCCAGTCCTTGTCCAATTTTTTTTCCCAAGTACTACTTGTTGAAGCGGGGCCTCAAATCCTCGTTCAAGTTCGTCCTCCTTGTACAAGTCATTGGCCAAGCCCTTGTATAATTGCATGTTCAAGTCTTTGTTCAAGTAACTGCACAAATTCCTGTCTAAGTCCTCTAAATCCTTGCGAAAATTCTTACCCAAATTCTGGTCCAAGTTCGTGTCCAAATTCTTGCCCAAATTCTTACCCAAGTTTTTGTCAAAATTCTTGTTCAAGTTCTTGTTCAAGGTTTTGTCCAAATCCTTGCTTAATTTTTTGTTCTAATTTCTTGTGCAAGTTCTTACCTTATTACTTGTCCAAGTTGTAGTCCAAGGGCCAATGTCCTTGTCAGGCCTTTGCCTGTACAAGACCTTGTTCAAGTCCAAGTTAATGTTCAAGTCATTGCTCAATTTCTTATTGTAATTCCTTCTCAATTTTCTGCAGAAGTCCTTATACGAGCTGATTGCCGAGTTATAGCACAGAGAGAGAGCTGGACTTGGTCCTCGATTAACATGCCTCTCAAGGTGACACGGTCCCTGAACAGCTGTCTTCAGAAGCATGCATCATTTTTGTTAAGTTCCTCCTCGACTTTTGTGCGCCTTTTTTTTAATTGGCGCGAACTAGAGGTATTATCTGGTACCCTTAAGTGACCGGGATTAAGTCACGGCATGGACGGATTTTATAGGGGAAGGAAAAGAGAGGAGGCACCGGTGCACATTGGTTTTTAATGCCTGTGGATTGCAATGAGGGGGAAATGTTAAACCGGAAAGAGCATTCCATATTCGTGTGGTGCGGCTATGGTCTCTAAACTTAAGTGAATCTCCAAAAGGGGACTAGCGGGGCGTGTATTACGGGTAAATTCTTAAAGGGCAGTCTCTTCTGTAATTTTATCTTTTACAAATAGTACTTTAAACAACTCCATCTCCTTCATTTTACTTCTCCCTCTCGCACTTACACCCATACAGTCATTCCATTAAGAACAGATCATTTTCTAAAGACAACTTAGCCAGCATTCACTGTGTTACAGTCCCTGAATAGTTTATATAAAACTTCCTTTTGGATGAAACACCATGTTACAAGCTAACGCAATGAACCACATCTGTTCCCAAAAAAATCGACAAAACTAACTCTGACCTATAAACCTACCAGCCCATCGGCACCGACTCAACTTTCAATCAATCCACTCAGGACTTGAAGGTCCACCCGGTTTCCCCTCCCAGTCTGCATAATAGTTTCGCTCTACCAGTCAAGTGGGTCTCTCTCCCTCTAACTCCACCTGCAGACTGGCAGTAGTTCGCAAAAGCCTACGCCATTGCTACCACACCAGCGACCTCCCTGAACCTAGGACCACCCATCAAGCGATGCCGTCAGATCTTTTGAGTGGACACCAATTTCGCAGAACCATTACGCCTCTCTATTCAAATTCGAATGCAAATACGGTTGACCTCCAGGGACAAAAGAAACAATTTCCCCAGAATGTAGGAGCGGCTGCCGCTCGAAAAGCGCAGCATTCGCCGATCATACGTTTCAGCAAAGTTTTTCATCACCTCCTTTGCGAAAAGCCACCATGTGTGCGCCCGAGCCATGGGAGCGGGCGAAACGCTGAGCTGATGTATGGCTTACTTTGGCACCTACAACATTTATGATTGTCTCCCTTGCTTCTAGGCGGGCAACTACACACCTGACCGTATGGCTCGCCAACAGCCGATCGCATTGGGCACTCGCAAAGTCCAACACAGTAAATTGTCCAGCGAAATAGAGTTATTGCGGACGCACGCGTGTGTAGGCCAGATCGATTATGTGTGTCTGCGCCGGCGCACAACCGCAAGAATGCGTTATCCTCTACGGCTGACTGTGCCTTCATAAAAGTTAACGACGCACATTTGAACAATAAAGCGAAAATTGCTTATTATCCCGGTAATGCTCAGCGGAGCAGTGTAGGTCCCGTGCACTAAGCCTGACGAAAGAGTTTCGATTTCAATAAAACACCAAAATTTATGGACAGCACTTAAGTTGTCGGGCGCATTCTCAGTCGGAGTCTGCGGTCCGCAGCGAAAAGCTCTTCTCAGCTGGCCGGTCTAGGCCTGGTCCACTGGCCCCCTCCGGTAACAACGAGGCCTGCTGTGTGGCGGCGTTGAGTTTCGCGTCCACGCAGCGGTGACGATAGACAAGTTTTCAGATTTAATACGCCACACGGCCGATTTATGAAAAGTGTGTGTTAAATTATTGAAATCATCGTAAAGCACTATCGAGGAGGAGGAGGAGGAGGATTGATGAATCGTGGCCTTATGCAATGACGGGGATTTCGATGGGAAGTTCGGCATATCGGTTGTCTTCGCTTGTCGCCAGAAGGAGAGGCTTGGTCTATGAGTGGTGGGAATTTTGATGCATTGCTGGTGTCCTATCTGCAGGCTGTTGGTTCCCATGAGAGGGGTGATTGCAGTAAGGCGTCAAGATGGTGATTTAAGGGTGCATCACACTGCGTGCCGACAGGAGATAATCGCGGACTGACTTTTTTCATGCGGCAACTCCATTTCAGGAGACGTTCAACAAGGACTCGGTGCACAACGAACCACATGCCGAAATTGTCCTTCAGAGTTATTCTTACCGATTCTTGACACTGGTCGCCGCTTAGTGGGAAATTTTACTGAAAGTCGGGGGAATGTTGGCAGGCCACTGTTCACAATGCCAAAAGTCACATAACAATGGCACACCCCGAACACAAGTTCAGCCGACTCACCGAAATACCAAAATTTCCAGAGATCACATAACACAGCCACACATCCAGCCACCTACACCCAAGCTAATTGAACTGATCCCCCAAAGTGAAAGTGAAGCCGCCGTCTAATTAACCGACCGAGAAATAACCAACCAGCCCAAATATTGTTCCAAAAAACCCCCGAAACTCCGTGAGAGAAGCAGCGACGAGGAGGACGCTGGAGTTGCGCGCCGAAAGTTCAACCAATTCACGTGGCGGAAAGCAATTTATTTATATTCAATTGAAGGTGGGCGGGGTCGCTTCCAGCATTTGTTTAAATTAAATCCAATTCCAAGAGCTCACCCACATAGTCTGCAAATAACAATTGACCAAATGTAATGCACGCATTCCACGTGCTCCGTGGATGGGGGTGTGCGTGTGTGCGTGTGTTAAGAGCGGCTTCGAGGGGAAAAGGAAATAAATTTACATTAACATTTTCACGGACGGAACTACGATGTGTTGGGGAGGAGACTGGAATTTAACTGGCGACTGGCTTCGAATTGTCAGAAGGGTTCAGTCTTTTGGTTTCGGTTGGGGGCGGGGGGATAAATGAGAGTTTTATGATGATTGGAATTGACTGAGGGTGCAGGGTGTGGGAGAGCTCTGGGTTCTTCATTAGATTATGGGTACACCGAAGCGATGTAATTCGATTTTAAATGATCCAGTGGTCAAGGGAAGTTGAAGACGTTCTCGTGAGATAGACCGAAGCTGAATGAATTTCGTCACGCAAATGGATTTCATGGGAACCTAGTATAACTGGATGCTCGCTGAAGGATTAATATTTTGAATTGAAAAAGAGCGATCAGGAAAATTTCTTACGAACAGCCATGCAGGATGGTTGATGTCCATTGTGACTTTCTAGAGCTGCAAGTTGTCCATGGCGTTTCGTTTCAACCGATTTATCGCAGGTTCACGTGCATGTTGGTAAGGTCGATTTTTTGCGCGCACCAAGGTCTGGTTGACGGTTGACGCACATATCTTCTTCTTCTTCTTCGAGTGCCAGTACCACACGGAGTATATCTGGCCCTCGGAAAATATGCCTCTTCAGCTTGCACGGTCTCTTGCCAGCTGTCTATAATTTCGTACCCCAAGTTGGTTAAGGTCATTTTCCACTTGTGAGCGTCATCTCAGACAAGGTCTCTGCGTTGTTCTTATAGCCCGGATTCGAAGGTTTTTTGGGCTGGAGTAGTGTTATACATACGCTCCACGTTGGCTAGATGTCTTAGGTGTTATATTCGTAGACGCTTGAGTAGCTGCCAGCCGGCGTTCAGCCTATAGAGTTCGTCTCCAACACAAACCGGACTCAAAATCGCACGAAGAACTTTTCACTCGTAAAACCCTTAGCTTCCTCATTCGCTTTTAATAGCGTCCAAGTTTTTGCGCCATAGAGCGAGACAAGGTGTTCTTCAAAGTTGGCTTGGTCTTTCGAGGGCTTTGTTACTCAATTGCATCTTAAAGCCAAAGAAAAAGCGATTGGCAAGAGATGATTCTACGCTCGATTGGGGTCCTTATGTTTACTGCGAAGCCGAAGTGGGCAAAGTCCTTGACTACCTCCAAGTTGTTTGCTGCTCATTTTGATACTCAGTAAGAGAAGCTTATCTTGTGCGTTCCTCCAGCATATTCAATGATTTTCTGTCGTTTACCGCCAGACACATTTTACATGCTTCCATTTCAATCGCGGCAAACATCCATTGACGTCTGTCTGTTTTCGTTCAATCCCATCAATGACATCCCCTTGAGCCAGCATCTGAATGGATTTTTGAAGATATCTGGGTTCTGCACGATCATCCTTAAGATGTCAAATTTAATGTTGAAAAGGTCGCATGACAGCGCGTCGCCTTGCTCGAAACCTTTCCCCACATTGAAGACTTTTTCATTTCCACATTGATTTTTTTATTGTTTATTCCAGACATTGAAGTGCTCGGTAAGTTCGTTACTGACCTTCATGAAGCAGCTAGAGTTCGCCATAGACTTCCTACATAATTTCTCGAATTTAGTAAAAAATGTCAAAATTAAACATGGCACTGTACAACTCGTCTGCGCTGCTGCGCATGTGAGGCCGTCATATCAGCCAATTTTTCTTGTATTTTTTTTTCGCAGCTCTATCCCCTCCATTTTACTCTTTCCTTTCCCACATACACCCAGTCAGTCTATCAAGACCAGATCGGTTACGTAGGGGTTTGGTCGATCCTTTCCATTTGTCGATCCTTTCCAGAATGTGCCACAGTGAGGAAATCTGGTCTATGGTGGACTTCCATGGCCTGAAACCACACTGATACGAACCAGATCAGATTGTTCACAAATGGTTTCAGACTTAAACTTAAAATGGCAGAGAGGATCTTGTACGCTATATTAAGCAGGCTACTGGTACGGTGATAATTGACAGAGTTGCAGAGGTCGCCTCTTTTGTGGTAGGCAGCTACACAGGCAAGTTTTATCTAGTGTGAAGGATTCACTTTCATTTCATTCACTTTTGCTACTGAAACAAATACATTTCTGAATGGAACATCTCCATTTCCTTAATATCAACTCCGGATTTTTCGTTCTATTTATATACCAAGTTTCCAGGGTTTAATGAGTGTGGGATATACTGTTTGACCGCGTTTTTTCTACCACATCATTCGAACACCTGGTCCAGCATTCATCATAATGTGTACCTAGCCTCTCACAGGAATCCTCATACCTTAGTCACATTCTACATGTTTAGACTAGAGGAGGTTGTAATTTTTCGAAGCTCCGCTGCGTAGTGGGTAGATCATGGGTAGAGTGTGTAGAATGTCGGAATCTACGCTCTCGAGCTTAAAGAAAACCATCCAACCAAGTATTTTACGGCTCAAACTCTTCCGCATTTCTCTCAAAGCTCAGAATCAACTGTATCAGTATCAACTGACATGAAAAGAACTCGTCGTTCGGATTCGGCATTAAACTGTAGATCCCCTCCAATCGAAAAAAAAAAATAATTGCCTGCATACCACAAGTGATTGCCAAGAAACCTAGACATGTAGCCTAAAATCTGCTCTACAGTGCACGAGGAAACCGAATCTTGGTTGTTTTGCTTAAAGTGGTCACTTGTTTCGCTCACAAAATCTAGACAGAAAGACAGTCAGCTTCATTCCTCTGCAAAAGAGTACTGAAATGAGTAGCTTTGTGCTCGTACTAAAGTAAGTGCTGTATCTTAGCAATGTTAATTGACAGCCTCTGAGCAACAATCATTTGACCAATAATGAACAACAATCCCGAAACGACTGAAGTACTTAAAGCAATAGCATCCAAGTCATTCGTCATCTACACCTCGCTAGCGTCAACAAGGTCTCTGGGAGTTGAGGGTGACAGAATGCGCGACTTTGAAGTTAGTAGAAACACCCACTGGATGAACGTCGTATTTTTAATTAATTGAAAAAAATCTCCTGTACAGAGAAAAAACTCAATTTTGTTAATTTGACTGCATTTTCAAAATGAAAAGCTTGCCACGACACTGCATTTGATACAGTTAAAACCGTTTTCAAATTTATACTTTTTCGAAGACCCAAAATCCAAATATCGAGCTTACAAGACTGTTCTTCTGCGGAATCAAATTCTGAAAACCGCTACACATGTTCTAGATCGACTGTTGAAGCTAACGGTCAAGAAAAATTATAAAATTAAAGCTGGTTTTGAAAGAAAGAACTCTAAAAAAAAAGTTCTAATTTTTGAAGACCCAATTTAAATTTGGGTTTCAAGGTCAGGCGTCGTGCACGGTGGTCAACACGGGAAATTAATCAAAGGAGGACGCGTGACCACGACATTGACTCGGTTAAACAAAACCCAGACGTACATAAGTGTCGTGTCGTTGGCAGCAGATGTGGAGAAACCGATTAAGAGAGAAATGTATACTGCCACCAAAAGAGAACCATGCCAAACGCACTCCTCTACCTCATCAAACAACCAAACAGGCGCACATCGACGCCTTTCACATAAACTCTAAATAGATAGCATTGAGGAATTTTGTAATAGAACAAATCCACCATCCCACCAATAGTCCAACGTAGTTGCTTCTCTTTAAACGACTCAACTGCCGTTCAGACATTCAAAAGGACACAAGTATGAATGGCACTATTGACAAGTTAACAAGGTCGACTGTGATGTGATACGATGACAGCATTGATATTGTATAAACTAGATACAGACAGTCCTTGTTCTTGGAATTCATAAGAATCGAGGAACTTGTAACCCAAATCAAGACACAGGAGGGCTGCTGTTGTTGGCAGTTCAAAGCGACAGCGATTTCACTGTCAGCAGCAGATGCCACGAAATGGAATTCATTCGCAATGCCCATGCGGGCAGGAGACTACTCCTTGCAGTCAGTTTTGCGTGATTAAAGGAACGTGATGAATTAGGCAAACGATGACTAGTTGGCTCAAGTGCAGGTCAGTGATGTAGCACTGAAGTTCTTGTAAGGTGGATGCTTCGTTTGAATTTGGGGCAAAGGCCTAAGAGGCGGGGGTGGTTGGATTCAGAAATAGTCAGACTTAGACAAACTTAGGCCCATTGTGTTGTCCCATTGGTTAAAAAACCCCATAGCCGTTGAAAACAGTCTAGGCTTCTTATAGAACGAATAAGAAGTTTGATGCCCATGTTGCGAAGCTCATCAAAGGGAAACCCTTATCTGGATGAAAAATTAGAGCAGAAGGAAAGAAGGTGATGGATAGAATACATCTTCTATCCATTCTCTCCATCACCTCCTGAACCTGGACGTACCTAAAAACGGATGAGGAAGCCCTTAGTCTGATTGAGAGAAAACATCTATGTTTGCGTTGATGGCATCTGGAGGAGATGGTTTAACAACGAACTCTATGGGCTGTACAGCGACATGCTTTTGATGGCTAGGCCATGTAGAGCGTATGGACACCGCTGCTTCCTGCCGACAATTCTTCGAATCTGAGCCATTGGGAAAACGCAACAGAGAGGTGACGCACACAGGTGGAGGAGGACCTCAACCAACCTGGAGTGCGCAACTGGAGAGGCATGTTGCTTGAGGCCCAGGTCCTCATCGACCCGTAGCGCCACAAGAAGAAGTAGAAGAGGAATAGAATCCATCTCCTCCTTGTCCATGCATATTGGAGAACAGGCTGTTATGACCGATAAAGGCTCAAGGGCTGACCTTTTAATTTTAATAATTTAAATTCAATCAGCTGAGTTTTGGTCATAGGGACACTTAGTGGTTGTGCAAGCACGAGGATCGACCACCTCTTGTTGAGGGAGTTGACAAAGTGTTGACGAAATGTTGGTTTGCCACTTACAACTGGTATCAAGGCGGGAGTCCTTCCTGGATAGAGCAGGGGATCCGTGCCACTTCTGTCCAGCTCGCTAGCTTCTCAATTTTCTGGGATTTCGCGAGGTAGATACAGCGGTGTACGAGAAGCAAGTTGTTGCCCAGTTTGATGTATTTGCGTGGCAACACCGGGATTATGAGATGAAACCTTATAACGAGAACATTTACATTTGTTTATCTTTTGGCACGTTAGAGCAGTCTTTGCACGTTTTACTTTTCGTAAGGTAGCCGCTGTAGATTAAACAAAAAAGCCTATCCATCTAGTTTTCAGCCAATAGATCAGACCTCGTCTTCATCGGGCCACTTTTGGCTGTTCGTTTCGACTATCTTTGTTGTATGCCAGTGGGTGCATCGACAATCCCGAAACGACGCAGAAACTCCTTTGGACTGCGCTGGAGGAGTACCAAACCCAGCCCTAAGGTCGTCTCACTGTTGCACTTGTTGTCTCAAGTGGGCAAACTCTGCACTCATCTCACTGACAACTTTCGAATGCCTAAAACCTTCATGACCTTCATGAACTTAAGGCATGCTGACTGTCTCACTGAACTCTCCCACCTTTCATAGGCGGTCTAACGATACAAGATCGTAGGTTTTGTTACATTATCGTTCATGGTAGCAGACTCACCTGATCATGGCCCATTAAAGGCTGATGTGTGACCACGTTGAAGTTCCTTTTACCAATAATTGACGGTCGCCATCGATGGAGAAGAGTCACTGTACACTTCATCAAAGTGTTCCTCACTTTCGCTGCAGTATCGAAGAATTTTGTGAAAAATCGAATCACTGGCCGAAATTCCTATTTTTATAATTTTCTTAAATTCATGAACTCACACGCGTCCACACATCAGTCCGGATCGGTTAAAATTTTGAAAATATTCGGTCTACGAGACAGTTTATTTCTCCCCATATCGCTTAGGAATGAGCGGTATTTTAAAGATATTTGGAATGAGTCTTAGGGATTTAATTGAGACTGTCACACAAAATGACATTGAGCATTGTTCAAGATGTGACATCCCGGATGGTTTAAAGTTCAAACTGAGAATTGCTTCACTAAGTAGTAAGCCGATTTTACATCTTAAGGAGAAAACATTGCAATGGCCCAAGTCTCCATTAGATCCCCATTGGAACTCCTTCTGCTTGAACCGCTTTAAATTGTGCTTCAGTCTGGATGGAGGTCAGTCAAAATCTATTATCATTCTATTCTTGGCACATATTCCGACTTAAGACCAACTAAACGGTCACCTCCATTAATCAGATACGGTACACAGACGTCTGTATTTACTCAATTCCCGGCTTGCAGACAGACTTTTTAGTTCACAACACACCTCTGATTGCCAGACAGATTGAACTCAACCCATTGTACAGTACATGGGTTATCTCCATCTTCATCCAGTTCATAAACTTCAATCACTTAATGACTCTTCAAAGCCAAACATCTGTGGCTGCATGCCCTCACCACACCGCTTCGCCAGCCACCACTTCAAACCAAAGGCTTACTGTCGAAATTTATCACGGCAATCCGTTCACCATTAACGCAATCCTTGACTTTTCCAGTCGAACCCCGTTTCGATGTCACCCTTTAGAATAACTTCAAAGATCATCCCTCTCCGATGAGGGAACGCTCCATCCCTCATTAATCCTTTTGTCATCACTGCACTCCTTTCGTCCTCCCGGCAAGGGGCAACCCAATTTTCGTATAAACATTTTCTGCGCAGTTAAACCCCCAGACCGTTAGCCGAGGCAATTGTAATTAATGGCACACGCATTTTGGGCTCTTCAACCCCATAGGGTCTAGTCAACCCTCAGTGGCAAGTCCACAAGCCATTACCCGAGCATAGGGGTCGTCCCAGCAGTTTATGCAAGTCACCATCCCCTGCAATCGATTGCGGTTGATGTGCAGACGTCCATAGGTTACCACCAGCACACCTCCCCTCCCCTGCGGTCGGTGATTTCAAAAACCGGAGAATGAAAACTCAACAGATGTCAACCAGTGTAAATGTTTGTTGGCGTGGAACGCGTGACAGGAACGTCAATTCAATCGGAAGTTCACATTAGCGCGACTCACAGCCGCGGATTATGCCGACTGCCATTAATGTAATCGGCGAGTTTCATGCGAAATTGCGAACACATAACCGGCACGAGTGAGTGTAGGCAGACGTGAGGACATGAGTATGCTGGCCCGTGATTCCGATAATGATCTCTGCGGCTATTGAGCCGCACCGGCTACGTGATAGAGATGAGTATTACATCCGTTTCGGTTTTTTTTTTTTCTTTTCGAACATTTGAGAGGGTCGGTTGTTTTTGGTTGCGTATGCCGGTTTTGTTTGTTTTCGGAAAACATTTCCTGCAGCGGCGGGAAGGGCCGTGGGCACGGCAGATGGACGACGGCTGGAAGGAATAAAAGAGGATGGCACTGTGGCTGGGCTGGGATGAGAACATAAATTTGTCGGTAATCCATTAAATTGGGTTTCGGTGGAATTGAGACTGGCAGGTTGGCTTGAATGCAGGGAAATAGTAAACATTGTGAATTTTTGATTTGAGGTTTTCAAGGGTTACTGCGAGTTAAGATTGAAAGCGATTCTGTGGGATTGACTTTTAGCTTATGTCGGCGGTGTTTGCTGAACCACTTACACATCCACTGTCCTGCCTCATAGCCAAGGGAAAGGTTTAAGAAGCTGTCGAGTCTCCTTCAAAGGCATTCTTCTTGAAGTTTGTATGTCATGGAACCGACGATACAAATTCTTATACTTTTCGTTTGTGACTTTAAGCAAGAACATACAATGCGTCCTTAGCAGCAAAAATATGTGTAAATTATGCATTTAAGAATAAAGCGGCGAACGACCACCATTCTGCATAGGTTTAGAAGGTTTCTTACAGGAAATGTCAGCTTTAGAAACGAAGAGCGTGGCAAACCGATAACTTTAATGAACGATACCAATTGACGAGAAACGATGAACACGCACTTAAAACAGACTTTGCGGGGCATTGCACACAACATCTCACGGCAATGAGTCGGAACTTATACTTAGAGAAAAAAGACTCGAGAAGTGAGTACCCCATGAATGGAACAAGGCCCACCAAATGAGCCACGTGATGAGTTTAAGGCACGGACGGGCATTGGTGACATCTTTCGACCATAGAGCACATCAACCTTGTCACTTTGTCTATATGCAAGGGCACTTTTACGATCCCTTGGGGGTTTTCTGATCCCCATATGCTGCAATACCTACTCACCGAGTGAGAAGTATGTCTTATCGCTGAAGAAATTGTTGTTCGAAAAATTGGCGTTTATTGTCTATTATTGCATCACTCAAGACACGTATCTACGCCGTTGTGAATGGTCAGCAGTTTTCAAATGTTGTGTAAATTGAACTTTATAAGGATGGTGAGTTGGGGACCTATACAACATGTTTACGACGAAACCTCGATAAATTCGGATCATCAGGATGACTTGGACTAACAAGTTGCTGTTCGACTCCATGCATTACGCTGATACACAGGCCCTACGACATCTAAGCCCTACCACACTCTTCAAATTTCGTCCCAATTTGACCAGTTACTTACGTAGTCGGTCGATTTTAACGACCATAGCCATTATGTAAAGTGCGAAATGTGCATATGCTTGAATCATTACTTTCAAATTAAAATTTTAATTGTTTTAAAGCATTGCTCGATCGGTAATCCTTCCATTATGGTAAATTGCAAATATATAAAAAATATTGTGGCACTTCAAAGGGGAGATGAGTTTGGTAGGTGTCAAATTTCATCGCTACTAACTTGAAACCACAAAACGAATGAACTTGAGATTCTCCCACGGATTACCACCATTTTCGCAGTTTGGAATCATTTTGTTGGCAGAGCTTGTTTTCAAACCCCTCTATACGACTATACCTTTCTGCTTTTTTAAAAATTTTAAAACGTCAAAAATTTGAACCTTCTATAAAAAAATTCAATCTAATGGGCCTTAACTCAAGTTGAAAGCAGGTTGTATGTGGTTTAATTAGTATTTTGTCTAATTTTTTTCCAAAGAAGTGTTTGTCATTTCATTTGGTACCACCCATCACCAAAAGAGCAATAAAATGTCTAAAAACCTCTAATTTTTTTCCAAAGAAGTGTTTGTCATTTCATTTGGTACCACCCATCACCAAAAGAGCAATAAAATGTCTAAAAACCCTCGAAAGAAGGAAACGAGAGGCAAAATGATTTTTCATCAAAAATTATTGACAAGAAGACACTCTTTGCCGCTCATCTACCGATCATAATTTTGAGTTCATCACTTAGAAAATAATTTCCTAAGCAGCAGGGATGGAGATAGAAGGAAGAAAACGGAGATCAGGAACGAGTATCATTTTATTTTATTTTAGTATCATAGTCGAAGTAAAAAACTTATTCAAGTCGACTCAGAGCTGCAAATTTTTCAGGTGAACTCTTTCGTGATCGACGTTAAGTATAATCTAATTGAAATGTTGACTACTCTCATTCAAGTGTTGCCAAAATAATCAGCCATTAGCCATACACGACTGTTGCGACGTTGAAACCCCAAAAAAAAACTTTCCATCCTCAGAAAGTGTATTCATACTTAATTGAAGCAATCACATTGTCGCACAACTCACAACACTTGTTGGCCCCAGGAGATCTTTCACCCCGCTAGACTCAGCTGGGGGCCCCTTACCAACTCCCTTGAACGATTGATTTCGAACTTTTGCCTCTTTGGAAAAGTTGGCACCACGTTGTCTTTCTTAGGAACAACGATATCCACTGAAAACAGGAATCTTCAAAAGTTCCGCAAAACATATGTGGGAACGTAACCCTAACCGTGCAACCGATATTTGAAGCAGAAATTGGGTGGGGCCAAAGTTATAGCCTTCGGTTCGGGAACTTAGGCTTGCATGCCGGAATCTAAGCGGGGGAACTCACTCTCGGCCCCTACAAGGCAACACTATGACGGGTATCGAATGACTCCCAATGCTGCACCAAAGAACTCGTGAGGTCGCTTAAAAACGCTGCAAAATCTCTTAGCTGCTTAAATAAATATCAAAATTGTAACCCCCTCTGAAGTCGGACTGGTTGGTTGAGGCCCAGGTCCACCCCGGACTGCAGCGCCACTAGAAGAAGAAGAAGAACTCGGACGGACTCTGATTCTGAATCTGACTCTGACTCTGACTCTGACTCTGACTCTGACTCTGACTCTGAGTCTGACTCTGACTCTGACTCTGACTCTGACTCTGACTCTGACTCTGACTCTGACTCTGACTCTGACTCTGACTCTGACTCTGACTCTGACTCTGACTCTGACTCTGACTCTGACTCTGACTCTGACTCTGACTCTGACTCTGACTCTGACTCTGACTCTGACTCTGACTCTGACTCTGACTCTGACTCTGACTCTGACTCTGACTCTGACTCTGACTCTGAATCTGACTCTGACTCTAATTCTGAGTCTGACTACAATATAAAAGGCCTGTATAAGCTTCCCGCTGGAATACAGTGCTCCTATCTGGTCTGGTGCTCCAAGGACCTCTCTTCACCTACTGGACGTAAATAGCGAGTCTTGAAATTGATTGAAAACAGCAAAGTTGACAAAGCAATCGACAATCTAGAACACTGACGCTATCACTTATTTAAACAAAGATGTTGAAGTGCATTCCTCTCATTCCAGAATGCCCAAATTTACACCTCTCCCAGCATGCTCAGTTTACGTTAAAACTCCAACTTTCGGGCGTACAGTTAAGTTTAGGGACTCGTTCTTAAGGCGCACCATACGAATATGGAATGAACTTCCCAATTCAAGCTCCGCCCCCCATTCCACCCTATTACACCAACTCACAGACGTCTTCTTTCACTCTTTTCCTACACCATCGGCCCGAACTGTAATTTCACTCCGATCACTTGGACGCACTCGCAATCCCTTTAGCACGCGCTTCTTATAAAGAAAGAAAACTAATATGTTGGTTTGGTTTCTCTATAACCTCCTTCATGCTATGCCTCCTATTGTTCTCTTGCCAGCGCAGGTGACTATCGTTGTTCTGCGTTGCCAAGACAGCAGCCAAGAAATCCAAACAGTCTTTCTACTCTCGTCGTTCCCAAAATCCTTGTTATCTACCAACGTTTACAAGTTAAAATTGCAACTTACATCAACGCGGACAAAATACGAAAGAAATAAAAGTACAAACCATTGTCGCTTTGTCCTCTTTCGAAAGTCGGGCACCAAGTCAACCTTTAAATCCATCTTCAAATTATGTATTTCCAGCAAACAAATAAAACTTAATGTTTTGCTCTAAAAATAGTCATGCCCTCAAATGTGACTCTCCCACGATTTCTGATAAGATTTCCCAGAATCCCGCATCTCCAGATGCTAATGGAATCATAAAACGCTCCTAATCTGCTCATCGCAAAGATATGGAGCCTCCACGGCACAGATCCAGTCCACTTGTCATTTGAATTTACATAGATTTTGACAATTTGCCTGTCGCCTAGCACACAGTTTGTCCTTCCTGCCTCACCGTCACATCGCCGCCCGCATCTATGCCAACACCTTTGTGCGAGCGCTGGCACGCCGGCAGAGCAGAGCATCTGCTAATCTACACTCCGCCCAGTCGAGATAACCCGATAGTCGTGATGTCATAAAAGCACCAAATTACCATAAGGGATCTCGGTGCCGCTTTGAAATGACCGCCTTTGGTGCCTCGCTCTGCAGTTTTGTTTGTCAAACGCGAGCCGTGATACAAATCTGTGGGAGCCCTCGAACAACACCTTGTTCGGTGTTCGGTGCGGTTCCTCGCGCACAAATCTACACGGGCAATGTTTTGAATGCGGTAACCCGCCCGCGGCGCGCGACCACGGCCAACACACCGCACGCTCGTAAATATCGAAATTAACAGCGTTTCAGCGTTTTCAAGTGTCCCATTATGATCTTCAAAAAAACATTAAGAGAAATTAAATGTTAACACCCCATCGGATAAGAGGTGATAAATAAGGCAGGAGACTGGCTCTCGTAAAATCAGGTCCTCGCAACCTAATAAAGTGGTTATTCGTGTCCCTATTTGAATTTGTGTCCCCATTGCATTTAACAACTCACTCGGTGTTTTCGTTACACTGGTCTGTTGGCCGCTGCCGCCGCCGCCGCCGTGGTGCAGTGGTAGTGGTTGTGGTGGTGTTGATGGCGGTGGTTTGAATGCAAGTCGGAAACTTAAGCCGAATCTCCGACCGCCACAAGATGGTGGCCTGGGTATTTTATGACAATGGAATTGTCCCCTGTACACGATGATGACACAAACGACACACGACCGACCACACACGCGGTGACTGAGCAGATTTTCGGAGGCCCACTCGACTGGGCCGGCAGACTGTGTGGCCGGTGTCGCTCCTCCGCGGTGATGTCGGGCGGATCACCCATTAATAACAGATGAAAAGAATAATTTCGGAAGGGACGAGAACTGGTTCTGGTTCTGGTCGTGGCAACTCGCCGAGAGACTGAGAGAATGCCTTCTGTGTGGGGAGGCGCAAAGCAGCCGCCGCTAAAATGGGTTAGCGCTCTTGATTTTCGTTTTTGAATATTTTTCGAAGGAACACCGATAAATTACCCGGTGTGCCTTTTTTCGGCGGGTAATTGATGGTGAAGTAATTTGGAATGACTTACAAACAAGAAGAACGCGTCGGTTTGTGGGGCGACGCGCTGCATGGTAATTTCGTGCCTTCATGGTCGATTTTTAACCGACATTTACTGTCGAACTTCGTAACCCGTTCCGCCTGTGCTCCGGTTCTGGGGCGGTCTGGAATTTGAGAAATTTGCATTCAGATGGTTGCGTTTGCTTGTTTGCTCCTCATTGTGAATTAATTTCACTCGCTCAGTCGAGTGCTGGGTTTCGAAGCGACGCTATGATGCTCAACGACTGTCCTTCAATCTCTGATGAAGACCGCTATGCTCATGATTTCTCAGGACACCTCTCTACAAATGGAGACGTGTGAATTAAGAATATTGCCTGACAGTCAAGCAGACTCCGCGGAACACCTCAAAAAGTTCGCCCGCCCCAACACATTGTCCACCAAACGCATTGACCATCGCCACACAAAAATATTCCTCACACGGGCACTCTTGCGTATCGGATAGACAAAGCATAAATAATCCTGTCAAATGTCCTCCACTCGAGCGCGCCAGCTGATACCTCGTACTGCCGCCGTTCCATTTCCATCGATGCGATGCGCCCTGAAAACTGAAATAAATTACACCCTAAATACGGATAATTAATGCTTCCGTTTATGGCTGCAGTCCTGGTCATGTGATGTTCGTGATACATATGTCAGTTGACCGTGTTAAGATATTACGAACAATTAATTGTCCTTTGGCCCTTGTCAAATCAATTTAATTTGAACAAGTCACCCACTGCTCACGGCCCAAAAGAAAACAAATGCAGCTGTTTGATTGAATGAGGCATCCGCAGGGACAGTGAGTGTGCGTGTGTGGGCGATTGAGAGCGTTCATGGGCACAATGGGTGGAGGGGAATGAATGTGGATTATGCGCGATGACTGTGTACTCTTGATGACTTTCGATAACATCTGTTTTTATTTATTTATTTTTTTCTTTTATTTTCAGGTAAGTTTTCTATGACTAAGGTGGTGGTTAGGTATTCTAATTTGTAGTTTCAAAGGTCTAAACAATAATTTTTTATAAGACCTTTGAGTTCATAGAAAATATAGGCTCATTCACTTTTCGGTTTCGAAAGTAAGGCTTGATAATACACACTCAGTCATAGATTTTTGATGAAAATTTTAATTCTTTATAAAGCCTGGACTTCGTGAGTGTGTGAATAACAATATCTTTCAAATGGAAGCCTTTGTTTTTAATAATTTCTAACCACATTTTCACACATTTTACACGATACCTCGAAATGGTAAATAAAGTGGGTTTAAGCTCTGAGTTGGTTGGAGGGTAAACACGATTCTTTGCGTAGCCTCAAATTGCATGATCTTCGTGTCCAATTGACTTTGAAAAAATGCGACCTTCTCACGCAAAAAACCCATGGTTGGCCACGTTGTGTGGCTTCCCCCCCCCCCCCCTATCTTGTTGAAATCATATATCGTCTAACTCATAATCTTCAATTGCCGAACAAAAATAATTTGATTATCATTAGACTTTCCACTTCTGCTTTCCATGGCGGACTGTAGGACTGTAGTCTGGGGTGGACCTGGGCCTCAACCAACATGCCTCTCCAGCTAGCACGATCTCTCGCCAGCTGTCTCCAGTTGCGCACTTCAAGATGGTTGAGGTCCTTCTCCACTTGTATGCGGCATCTCTGTTGCGTTGTCCCAATGACTTGGATTCGATGGCTTTTCTGGCCAGAGCGGTTGTGTCCATACGCTCTACATGAGGTAGCCATGCATTCGACTTTAATTATTGAGCGGCACTACAGCTCACAATGGACCAGGGCTCAGCTTCTACAGCAAATAATCGTATTGTCCGTACCACTGTGCTCTCACGAGTAGAAGACACCTGATGAAGACACTGGAAGATGTCCCGTCCGGAAATCGAACCAAGACCTTCTGCGTGTGGGTCGACGCACTTACCCACTGCGCCACGGCGACCACATGCATTCGACTTTATCTCTCCAAATTGACTGTATCCGCCTGACCATTGGCATCTTCGAAGAAATTCGAAACAGTCTGGATGCAACGGCAGGTCTTCGATCACTTGTGGGTTTTCTGAGCCCCTTGTGCTGCAATTTTGTTTGTTTGCGTACCCACCGAGTGAGTGGAAAATATGCCTCATGACTGAAGAAAATTTTGTTTGGAAAATCTGTTTTGCTATGTCAACACCCAAAAAGCGTAAAAGGTCAGAAGGCTTCACATGCTGCGTAAGTTAAGCTTTAGTAGAATGGAGATGCAAATTCGAATCCGTCGGGAAATCGATAAATTCGGATCAGCAGCATCACCTGCTCTTAATTATAACATTTGAGTGGTACTACAGCACGAGGGACCTGAGCTTAGTTTCTTCAGCAACTACTTGTGTTGTGCGTATTTTTTATTCTCCCACTTATAGAAGGGACCTACAGTGTAAAGCCGACTCCGAACAGCGAGATTGATAAGCTTTTCATTAGCATGAGTGTTGCCAGCAACTCAAAAGAGGTGACGGGGAATCGAACCTGGACCTTTGGCATGTGGGTCGAGGGACTTACCCACTGCGCCACGACGGCCACATCACCTACTCTTACAGCAGCAATATTTGCGACTGTCCAGGCATTGCTATGATGCACAAGCTGTACGACATCAGCAACATTTTCACTTTCTTCATAATTTGGCCGATGTTTAGTTGTTTTTGTTGAAGGTTGCGAACACTGCATTGGAGTGCTCAGACTCACAAACTGGTCCATTATGCCATTAGGCGGTAACATAAATTTTAATTAATTTGGTGTTGCTTCGGAGGTACCAGCACGGGTTTCTCTGATAAAGAGCTTAGGTTTTCAGCTCCCACCATCAGCGCCAAATAGCCACCATCTGATCCAAGGAAAGACGGGACATTGACAGAGAAAGTGCTTGTCTTCACCTTCTCTACAGGCGTCGCATGGGGTTTCATCACTAAGCCCAAGCACAGTTAATTGCTTAGCGAAGGTGAAGTAGCCCGTTTGTACACCAACAAGCCGCCTGTAGTCTGGCTAGAGATAACAGAAATGCCGTTTGGAAGCTGCCTACATCTTGGAGAACCATGCCATCTCTGACCCAATTGTCGATCGAAGCCCTAACCAACGACACGGCAGTCCCAAGGAGGGTTCGCGCTCTATGAATACCTCTTTTGATCCTTACCTAAGAAGGTTATCGGCAATCTCGTTTCCAATTATTCCGTGGTGTCCAGTAACCCAGACAAATCTTGGTGACTTTACTCTGCAGACCAAATTAATGGGAGACTAGCATTCCTTTCTATCTGTCTTGGAAGTGGTTTGAGGGTTGAGTAAGGCCTTAGGCACAACTTGGCTGTCGATGCACACGCAGATACTTCGACCCCTCCACCGTTGCTGCACAATGTAGTTCGTGACCATTAGGATCGGAAAAATTTCCCCATGGAAGAGCGACGCAAAGTTACCTAAAGACGTGTGAAGTCTTATGTTGAGTTTGCGTAGTTGTTCAATTGCGACAACCATCGCTCAATGCACAAGAAGTGGCTACTTTCGAATTATCACTTTTGTAGTCAGTTTTCGAAATTTTAACGTCCTGCTTAGTTGTTGAGCGATTCGTTATCGTAAATGGCAACTACTTGTCTAGTATTGAAACACTTCAAATGATAACTGAGATAAGCAGGTGTCACATGCCAGTCCTACCAACTTGAGACCACAAAATGAAAATTTGTTGCAACTGTTGCAAGTTTCTTAGAACTTTCTTCAAACGAACAAATTCAGTGAGAACTACAACCAAATCCAGACATTTTCTACTAGACACCTTGTAGCGTACTTAATGCCAACTATTTCGATAAAGATTTATGATGTGGGACGTCTTTCAATCGCATTGAATTTGACCCAACGTGTTACAATGTGTTCCAGAGCTCAAAAGCTTTTGCCTCAAAATTTCGCGCTTGTAGACCTCTTTTGTTAAAAGGAGGTTTTAAGAACAAAATAATTGCAATAATTTTTAAGGTCTCATTTCCTGCAACTTGATGGCGCTGTAAGCATTAATAAAACCGCCGATTTTTGTCGCTCTCCGTCCTACCGCGATCAGGGAAAGAACTGCCCACCAGATGTCATTCGAACATTCGATTTTTGTTCGTGTTTGAGAAAAGACTTCTGCTGAAAGGAGAAGGAGGAGGATGACATTTGACTCATCTTCGGCGATGGAATTATCTTCCCTGCTCTTGAATTTGGGTTAAATCTGAAGAATTCTGTTCACTGAAGGCAATAGTGACTACCCTCCCACAAGTTGTGTCTGTCAAATTTTAAATGTGCAACGAACTCCATCGAACTTGTTTCTCTTTAATTAACACGCATGCCAATACAAGCGAATGTGACCCACTTCATTTCTAGCACACTCCTCCACACCAAATGTCTGCATCCAATAATTCCATCAAATACTCGTAACTTTTCGCATTTATTCCCCAGAAACTGACCCCACTGCAGCACATCATCCCCCTCCCCTGCCTCCGCATCAGACAAGTGGAACGCATTCAGTCGCTCAATGCCGACCGCATTTCACTTCTGAGAATCGCCAAATTTCATTTGCCCCACACTCGCGATAGCATGTCGTCATGTAGTGGTATTTTCTCAGAAGAATTTTGTCCAAAAATAGAGCAACTACCGTGCACACAACTCGTTCGGAGTTAGAACGAAGCGAACACGAACAGAAATAGGAAAATGAAAGAAAGTACAATCGCACTGCACACACTGTACCCATATGGCAGCGACTTCTAGGAAAGGGCAAGCCGTCTCCCTCCCAGTGGGAGACTCCTTTTCCAGCGTAAAGCAGCAATTACGTAACCAAAGCACCTTCCACCACCTAGCGCCAAAGACCTGCCGGAACGGAAAAAAGAGCGTATTCCTCTTCCTGGAAACTCATGCATTATTCAGCAATTCCTTAAACTAGAATAATTGCAAAGCATAGCGCCAACGGATACGTACAAGTTGTTGCTTCCACCGCAACACGCGTACGCAAAAAGCAACGCAAAACAAATGCGCAGAGCGGGCAATGTCATCGGGAATCGTCCGCGGAGAAGGGCGGCACACACCGCTTTTGTCGCCTTTGTTTCAAGACGCAGACGCTGCTGCACGCAGAGGAACAACAGCAAAAGTGCGCGAAAGATTGCGCCGCCATCAAGGAGCAGATCAGAATCCAATGCGTAGGTTCATCGCACGAGCAGGCATCCACTGCTACAGCACGTCGTCGTCTGCTCTGGGACTGTGGCTGATCTTTAGCGCGGATGCCCCAGCGAACATTGAACCATCGATCTGCTCCCACCTCACCTCCACGTTGCGCAACGCGAAAAGGTAATTCATCTCAACCCTAATCGAGAACAGCGGGTGGCCGCAACCTTCACCGAGATTTTCCCCAGAATTTTGAAAATCAGTGCAAACGCTTGCGAATGCCTTCTGCCTCCTTCGCGTGTAAACAACGCCTGTTTATGGGTAAACTTGTTTATGGGGCCAATTGAAGCGAATGCAGCCTTGAGATCTTCAAAGTGTAAATGGGTGGTGTCAATGCTGCGTCCATTAGTAATTAGCTGCCGAGGACGCGCTCCAATGTCGGTGCGTAGTGCTCAATTTTGTTGTGTTTCGTTTTAAGTGGCCGGCGCTGAGTGAAGTCAATTTGACGATTGGCGATGATGGAGTTGCATCAATAGCGGATGTTTTTGGGCGTCTAACGTGTGGGGAACAGGAACTCAGGGATGACCTTCTGGCTGTCGTTGTGGAGTTTCGTTTACGTGGACGTTCATTCTCAGGTGGTGAGTGAGGCAGTTTGAAGGTTGCTGTAAGCTGTGCTGGGATGGATTGCTGTCATTGTGGCATTCCATGCTTTTCTCATTCAAGGCCGCTGACGGAAGATCCAAAGATATGGACGGCACTCAGGTAGCACGATATTTTGTCTGTCTTTCCAATTTCCTACACGAAGTCGGTTCAATTCCTATTGATCAACATGGGCATGCGTATTCAGTTCCATTGTTTCGAAAGCATGGAGTTGAAGACATCCAGGATTGACGTCAAATTTGTTGGTTGAAATAATTCCATTTGACAACACTGTCAAGGGTGTCGATCTGCTCCCACCTTATGTTTAAGCTTGAGTGGAATATGGAAAATGAGAAAGTTGAGCAGGGACGGATACCTGTCCTGTCAGGCCCCTTAATTTCAACGGCTAATGTGACTTGTACGTGCAGCGAAAATCGTTTGTATCAACTCAACTCGGCTCAGAATGGTTGTTGGCATAACCAGGGACATTGTTTCGTAGGTTACCAAACTCACAAACCTAGACAAACTTCAACCGACATCTGCAGGAACTGCAAAGAGGATGGAACTGCAGAGCATCTTCGCTGTTAGTGTCCGATTCTTGCCAAGACTACGTACATGACGCAAGGCAAACAGTCCTTCACATTAAAAGGTGTGATGCCCTTGCTGCCTCGTACATTACTCCACTTTACTCACGTATCTAAGCAAAATGCTTCAACAACAAGCCCAACGCCAACACTAAGGTTTAGTCAGTGTTACAGTGTTAAGGGAATTCATTGTGGAGCAATACAGTTGACGTGATGCGCAGCCGCTATCATAACCTAACCAAACCTTACTTCACTCCGGCAATAGCTTAGCGCTCTTCTTAACTCACTCTCTCAACTTGAAAGAGTTATAACTTCAGTTTTTATTTCATTAACTCTTCTGACGATCTTTAGTGGATTTACATGTGAAGCGAAAACGATGAAGTAAGTGTGGACAGGCATTCTACACTCTACTTGACCACAGATAGGACTGTTGTTGTGCGAAACTCACTTATTGCGCACAGTCCTTGAAACACCGAATATGGACACACAGAGGGGCTACAGGAAGTCCATCTGGTCTTTCTAAAAGGTGATTCGTTCTGTGGTTCGATTTTATATGCAAAATAAAACCCCAAAGTTTGAAAGTGGGCCTAAAATGTGTATCATTGATCAAAGGAGCAATTCATGGCATTTGCTCTTCGAAAAGAAAAACATATAAATCTTGGCAACAACTACATCTGAGGCTGTGCATTCAGAATGGCAACTCGTTCGAGGATAACCACTGGTACCTCGCGGAAAACAGAAGTAATGTTGGCTTCCAAAGCGTCAGTCTTATCTGGCTTCTTTCTGAAAGACTGAGACTTTACATATTCCCAGAGGAAATAGTCCAAAGGTGCGAGTTCGCACGATCTAGGCGGCCAAATTCCATTCTTTCACGCGCTGTATGCCTTTTTGCGCCATCTCGTTGAAAGCAGAATTGAGCAAGAGACCATTTCCTCGAATTTCAGGAAGCACATGGTCCATTGAAATGGTCAAGCTGCTGAGAACGACGATGATTCGATGCCCCACGATCTTCGAGTACACCATCAGCTACAGCTGCTATAGTCTTCTTCACTACGTTCTAGATGTTGTCTTACCGATCGAGTGTCACCCACTTATGTGAACTGGGACTCAAATTGCGGATAGTGTTGAAATCGATTATGGGCATCGTAACTCCCTCGTATCCCATGAAAAAAATTTCTCAAATTAGAACGCAGATTTTCGTAATGCAGCTGAACACTTTGGAGACTCTGTTGTGGTGCGATTCTTTCCATGATGATTTGCCAAACGATGCTAAACAATAATGACGAAGAAATTTGAAGCGACTCACACGTGATTTATCAAAAAAAGCCTGTTGAAAATCAAACCTTACGATGAATGTGGATATCTGTGGATATATCATCTATCTGTGGCATCCATCGTGTGGGCATGGAAAAGCTGTCCACGCGATGGGTGCCACGAATATTCACTCCGGACAACAAGCATAATCGTGAGACCACTTCAGAGCAGCTTCCAACAGCTGCTTAAGCTCAATCTGAAGGAGTCCGTTTGCAACGGTTCGCCGGCGCCGGCGGAATATGGATCCAATAGCTCACGTTTAGGAATATTTTGTGGAGAGAAGGACAAAAAAAATTTGTTCTCGGACAACTGTCTATCTTTTTGATTTGGAAACGGCTGTTTGATGACCTCTTGTTGGTATTTTCTGCGATCAAAGCATCTGTTGGCTGGACTTGACGGATGTGTTTCCCAAACTTTCGGCCGCAGATGTGCAAACTGTGGGAACGCTTGATTATGGTGTCAACGTCCTGACATTGTGCTTCTGTTTCACTTTCTGTCTAGTGTCAACATATTCCTTGATAAAGGACCAGAGACCAAGGAAAAGTTGAAACATTTGACTTCTCCCAGCGAACATGCTCCGAAGAAGGTCAAAACTGTCCTGGATGCCGGCTGCCACCCTATCATCAACCTTTTGCATTCCGTAAATATACAGATAGAATTTTAGAACGACGTTGGTACACAGGGTCCCAGTTGGAACTTTCTAATATCCAGTGTACTGGAGAGACCATGCATGCTGGAGAGGCTTGTTGGTTGAGGCCCAGGTCCACCCCGGAAGAAGTACACTGGAGTATTGTTTCTCAAAGATGAGATGGCGGAGATTGAGGTCGGTGTTTCGTGGGAAGAAACTGAACTCCATACGTCATTGAAATGATCATATCTTAGCTGGTCCATAGACCAAGAGATTTTGATTTTTGTACAGTCTGCAGTTCCCTAGAAGATCCAGTGGAGGAAGAAAAATTATTGTATCCAAACACTGCTCAGGGATCCATAATTGTATACGTTGGCTGACCACCGCTGATTGAGTAGCTTGCAGCACGTACTTTTGTCTTACTTTGCCATGGTGCTGCCATGAAAAACCATCGGTCTAACTTTTGCTGTCCAAAGCCGGTAAATCACACTCGGATTCCTCCTGCTGGTACAAAGCTGTAGAAGTTCTTCAATTTTGGGTATCCAGCATAGTTACAAGAATTTTCCTCAGGCTGTCTCCAGAGCCAAACTTAACCACGCATATCGCACACCACATCCTTCTCCCCACGCTGCAACTGCTGTCGTAAACATGTCCATCATCACTCCTCCGGCTGTTTACCTTCAACACTCTCAATTACCATCAACAGTTCATTCACAGAAATCAATCCGTCGAAGGCATCGAGCAATGAGCAGAATCGATAAGTCGGTAAAGGTCAATTAAGGTGAATTTCTAAAAATATCCCAAATCGCCTCGTAGGCAAGGCGATGCATAAGGTTGCTGTCAGTCCACTTCAGCGAGAGTCCGGTGCCCAAAACGAAACCTCTATCGAGACTCTAATTTTGTACGTCCGTCAGTGAAACTCCTTCAGAGGTCAACCCACCACGCCGCCCACACAAGCAACTAATTTGTGTCCTAATTGACATGAGCCATCAGAGTCAACTGGTCAAGTAAGGCCACCCACTACGAGGCAGTTGTTCCACGTTTCCCCTTGGTCTAGTGCACGCGGCCCAGTAGGGGGATGAGCAAACGCCATCTCGTTCGCCTTTGAGGAGGATATTCAGTTCGTTGTTGACGTCAAGCAGGCACTTTCACGTGCCAGGCACTCAATGACGGCATACAGTCGTTCACCGATGACATGTGCCGCACGGAATTGTGACGCAGCCAATAATAAAATTTCCCTGTGGCCGTCGCACTCATTACCGATCCCCCCAATTTGTTCGGATATTGTGCCCGTGATGGAGTTGCTTCCCCCGCTCTTCTGGGCGGCGAGCGAAATGGAAAAACTTTGATGAACTCGATCTCGGCCGCATCCGTAAATAGACCGGCACAATGCAAAAGTAATAACTTCGTGTATCGAGATGAAATCAGAAGCACGTGACGGCCCCTCTGCTGGGCCAAGGACGAGGTAGCTGTTCACCTCTTGCTGCGATGTGCGTCGAACGTCATTGGCACGTGTGGACGAACACATAAACTTTCACCTCGCTCGCCGTTTCCAGAATTGGCCCTGTCGCCGCTGTCACAGCTCAAAGGGTTGAGCGGAATTGTCAATGTCATTAGCTGGCCCATTAGCAGTCTCAATTGCCTCTTGTCCACTTGGCCGCGCCGCCTGTAACTGGGCTTATCTCCGGCCGGTAATCGGTCGTCCGCCACCGAGGCTGTCTCCGTTTTCGGAGTTCATTCATTAGAAATTCCAGATTGCTCGGCCAGCGGGCGGCCTTCCCTTTTTCTTTTGGAAATTCTCCAGAACTGTCGCTTTCGTGCGGCTGCGGCGGTTTTCTCTCATCTTTCCGCTCGGGTCCGACTCGGGGCATAAATCAGTCGTCGGCAGCGGCGGCGGCGGCGGCGGCGCCGAATAACTGTGGTGGACACAGGGGCACATGTGTGCGTTCATCACACGCCTGAGTGATGGAGGGATGCGAGCGAGGCACCCATTTCGTCGGACTGGTAGTGCACGCATTCACTTGTCGCACAGCTGGAGGTGCATCCATTGCTGTTGTTGCATCATCAACGCTGAAGCTGTGTGAACGTGGTGTGTGCGGGGAAAGGGACGTACGCCTCATTGGGCATTGATTTGAAATTGCTCCTGCTTGCGGGTAACTATAAATCTTGAAACGGCAATTTCTCGGATTTCAGTTTCACTACACGGACAAATTCACATCGAACGGGGGAAGGACAGGTGCATGTCGTGCATCGGAGACTGTATCAAACTCAGCCTGCAGAGGCCGTCTTGCATTCACATCCAATAAAGTAAATGTTTACGTGCGGAGTTAATCAACTGCAGCATCAAAGGACTGTGTGGTGCCGGTGCCGCACCCAATGGGGATGCAATTCGATATGAAATGCGTTTCAAGGAAGCCAAATAAATAGATTTGAATTCAGAGGAATCATGTGCTGACAGATGAGCGAGGAAGCGACTTAATAAAACCCTGCGCTGAGTGGTTTACTTCATCGGAGATGTGTGACTTCACATCGTTGCCGTCGAACGGAAGCTGAAGAGATGCGCTCTGTGAAGTTTGATGTGTTTATGTGCAGTCTTTTGATTTTAATGAATTGCTTGCCTTGAGATCTCAGGGACGTTCTGAGTTGTGGAGTAAATTTTAAGGAAGCGGCGAACAGACATTCTCGGCGGCTGTCCTCCATGGAGGAATAGGTTTGGCATTGATATCGAAACTGCGCTGTGGTTGGAGAAAGTGTGACAAATCGAACAGATCCTGAAAGTTCTTTAAAAAACGACTTCGTCAAGGGACTCTTGTCGGGCGCCACCTACAAATTTATTTGTAAGGAGGAATATGTTTTCCATTGATATCGAAACTGCGCTGTGGTTGAAGAAAGTGTGACAAATCAAACAGATCGTGAAAGTTCTTTAAAAAACGACTTCGTCGAGGGACTCTTGTCGGGCGCCACTTATAAATTTATTTGTAAGTGGTGCCCGACAAGAGTTGTTTTCGAATCGAATCAAACGTGAAACTTCTACAAAAAATCACAAAGTCGGGTACCTCCTGTCGGGCGCCACTTATGCAGGAAACCACTTGCTTTCATCATAGCTCCCTGTCCTCTCTGACACAATGCCAGCGAATCGCACAAAATCACCATGCACAGCATCTCGTCCCGACCTACACTCCAAATTGACACATTTCCCGTTAAACACATCGCTATTCCGATATTAGCGACGCCATAAACGGTTCGTGACTCAGAGAAAAGAATTTGTAAATTTTCCTCAACAAAAAAAAAACGACGCAAACAAACGAACAATCTTCTTGGGTGGGTTTTTCATGAGGATAGCTATCCAAGAACTTCATTTTGCGTCTTCTCAGTCTTTGTCCAAGTTCACGCGTATTTGCATCGGCCATGCACACGTCAGTTGCCACCGCTCGCCACCACCGCCCCGCCGCACCGTCGCATCGTGCCTCTGCATCGTGCCACGTTCATTTCACGAACCTAAATAGTGCACACCACACCAAGCACAGTCGGCCGCAGCCACGAATATCATTACCAGCTCAAGGCGTTTATCCATTCTATTAGAGGCTGTCTAATTTGAGACTTAATATTCTGTCAATTTGTATAGGAGTGGGATAGACATGTACAGCGAACTTTTAGTGGGGCCATGAGGAAGAAAAACACACAAAAGCAAAATGGATGAACATGAGCATCAGAAATTGTTCTTTGGGGAGGTCTACGACAACGACAACGACGACAAATCATCATCGGGGACGACATGAACGTGGAACGCACCAAGTGACACATTAGCCTGACGCGTACAGACGTTTGATTAGACTGACATTTGTGCGTCGTTCGCGTCGAGGTTCCGCGTCGTTCAACTGGATGGATTATTAATGATGAGCGATTTGTTTCTGTAAACAGATAACGACAGCCCATCCCACACCCTGTTCCTCCACAATGGTGCCCATCACAAGTGACGACTGTCTGGGTATGCGTGTGCAGCCGATAGAATCAATAGCCGAGAGATGGGGTATCATCATGGTAATGGCTGGCGTGGAAACGCTAGTGGACGTAATGTGCAATCAGAACGGACGCGTAAATTGCCGGAGAATACTGTCATCGACTTGACACCGCCGATGAGGAGAGCGCAGAGTGGACGTGTTGGATTGTGTTGGAATTGTGTGGAAGGAGCGCTGATTTGGGAGGAGGTTTCAATTTATTGCGCTCTGCCAAGGAATTCCTCTTTAGTCGGTTGAAGATTGTCTCGCAGTTAGTCAGCGACTACTGCCCCGAGACATGAACTTTGTCGGTGCTTGATGAGATGAGAAGCCGGTCATCGGGGGTCTTGCTGAAAGGAGTCCTTGGATTGGATGCAAAACAGGATCGTAGTCACACAGTGGCCAAACCAGGTTGTCAGTGTCACTTTAAAACCCATAGTTGGCGCTTTTTAAGACATGGAACTAATTTCACGTCTTGCAGTGGATTCACACCTTTTTGTCGAGCAGAAGATAATCCCAGTCTTATCAACGTCTGTCACGGCTATGTGCAGACTTCCGACGGAGCAATTGGCCAGCCAGGACTTAAACAAAGTCGACTACTGGTCGCCTCCTCACTGCAAACAATGCAATTACTGTGTTACCTTAATCCGCTCTTCCATCTCGAAGCAGAAACAACAAACAGCCAGCCACAAGTTGTTTTCCCACTCCAGCTGTTTGGTGTGTGCGCTCGCTAGGGATTAAGCCAACTATAGCAACAATTATGGCGCCACGTACAATCGAAGCGATTGTTTTGCTTCTCTCCACCGATGAGAGATACATCGTCGTCGTCGGGTCGTAATCCCTCTTAAGGCGCACAGTGTGAGGTGGCAGCAGGTTCTCCTCGCCCCCCTTCCCCACTCCTGACTACGTGATGAAGAGCTAATTTTGCAGGCGGCGGCTGCGGTGTAATAATAATCACTGTCGTCATTAACTCGAACACACTGACATAGATGCGCTCGTTAATTGGCTCCGACGAGATAATGAGCGAGTGTGTGTGTGTGTGTCTGTCTGGCTGCAACAAATTACCGCAAGAAGACACACAGGTTAACAAGATGTGGATTGACAGACTGCTCTGAGGGGCGGCATGCAAATTGAACTGAGCTAAGGAGAGGGGCGCCTTACCGCCTCCTCGAAGTTGCACTCTCATTGAAAGACATTACATCCATCGCTCGAGTTATCTTAACGATTCGGAGCACTTCTAATAATTGAATTGCTTCAAGTTGGTTTTCTTTCTTATGGCATTGGGAAAATTGAAAAAGAGAAAAACTTTGGCATTCAAAAGTGGTTTCGGGAATGGTCCAACACATCACTTGAGAGTGGCGGGAGTGGGATCTTATCTAAGTTTATGACTTTTTTTTAACGAGCATATACTTTTTGATTGAATATGAACTGGAACAAGTTCTTGAATTGTCGTAAAAGAAACTGGGTCTTTAAGTCAAGCCGATTTTTGTGGGACGAATAAATGGTTGTGGTGGATTTTATTTTCCTTCGATTTTAGACGATTTTGTCATGAAAATGAAAACAGACACGCCCGACAACATAGTGGACGCGTTGTATTTGTTTGGTGGGGCTGGAGGCTTACGAACATTAAAATCTGAACAAAACTTACTTTGTGAACTGAACGTTACGCGTGGATGCCGCTCGAAAAATTTGGACGGTATGATGAAAGCATAACACCTAACCTAACATAACTATGCCACTAGGCTATGTGTCTCTATCGTGGTATGAAATTTACGTCTGTTGCGGATTATAGCCATCTTCGGGAAGAACTAATACATCACTCAATAAGTTTTGGGATTGGCATATAGAGGGCGCCACTAACAAGATTCCATATCTTTTTTAGGAGGTACAAACATTCAACTGATACCCGTAGAATTTTCATGATAATCTGAATATTAGGTTACAAGCTGCAGTGCTTCTCGTGACGCTACTTTTGTGAGTTTTAAAACAATGAAAAAAGCAAAATTTCGTGTGTTGATGAAACACTGCTTTTAGATGGAAAAAAATTCAGTGCAAGCTCAGCAATGGCTTGAAATACTGTACAGGTTCTCTACTCCATCAAAAACAATCATTTGCCGGTGGTATGCTGACTTAAAACGTGGACGTACAGACACCAACAATGCTGAACGCTCTGGAACGCTTATTGAGGTGGTCACACCTGAAAACGTCCGTCAAAAAGTACAGGAAAACGTTTTTGAAAACCACACTTCCGTGAGATAGCTGACACCTTGAAGATATCAGAAGTCAGTATGTACACTATTTTGAACATTTGTCCATGAGAAATCAGTTTTCGAAATGGGTGCCGCATTTGCTCATAATGGACACAAAAACAACAACGTATCGATGTTTCTGCAAGCTGTTTGGAGCTGTTTCGCCAGAATATACAGGACTCTTTGCGTCGGTATGTCACAAAAGTCTTCAAATCTGAGCCATTGGTAACGCAACAGAGGACGGCCTAGGCTAACACAAGTGGAGAAGAACCTCAACCAACTTGGAGTGCGCAACTGGCGGCAGCTAGAGAAAGATCGTGCTGGCTGAAGAGCAACGTTGGTTGAGACCACACAGAACTGTAGCGCCACAAGAAAAAAAGAAGAAGAATGTCACAATGGAAGAAACCTGGATCCACTACTATACTCCAGAGTCAAATCGTCAGTCAGCGGAGGGGACAGTAGCCGGTGAACCACACCCAAAGCGTCCAAAAACACAAAGGTCGGCTGGCATATCCTTTCCATCTCTTCCGCTTCCGTGCTGTGACTTAATCCCGGGCACTTAAGGGTACTAAATAATCCTTTTAGCGCGCGCCAATTATAAAAAAAAAATGTTCTCAGAATTTTATTCATCGACTATCATGAGAAAGGCTAAAGGACCAACGGCATTATTGGTGAATTTGAAAGAAAAAATTGCAAAAAGCAACGGTCCCATATGAAAAAGAAGAAAATTCTCTTCCACCAAGCCAACGCAGCGTGTCACAAGTCGTTGGCTTCCATGGCCAACTTGCACGATTTGGGTTTTAAATTGCTTCCGCACGCACCGTATTCTCCAGATCTGACCCTCAGCGACTTCTACCTATTTTCAGACTTCAAAACGATGCTCGCCGGATAATGACTCGAATAAGGACGTGATCGCCGAAACTGAAGCCTATTTTCAAGCCTAAGATAAATCGTTCTTTAAAAAGGGTATCGAAGTGTTAGAGGCGTTGGACTGATTGTATCATTCTTGAAGGAAACTCTCTTGATGAATTTGTTCGAACTTTGTCTGGAAAATGTGTTTTTTTGGTTAGTCCCGGGACTAATGTGATATGCTTGTTCGTCCCGAACATGGCTATACTCCTAGTGGCATACATGTTTTTTTTTCTTCAATAAAATGTTCAAATGTCATTTCGATGAGTATTTTGAATAGACGAAATTTATTTTTGGCAATTACATTGAAGAATCTGAGCAACCCTTATATTGTAACCGAACCCTTAAAGCCATCAGCGAAGGTCTTCTCTTCGCGATGCGGTGTGCGACAGTGTCATCTGAACCCCAGGCAGACTAAACACAGGAAACTTCTCCAAAAGGCAAGATGTCTCTTGTGAGCACTGTGATATCGGGTATGTATAGCATTCGAATTTCAAACAGAGAGCAGTTGGAATATGGATTAAGTTAGAAACCCTGCTGCTCTGGAAATTTACACGGACGGCTCCAAAACGGAGGGAGGAATGGCCTTTTTTCTATCTCACCTAGAATATCTTTGCCACTCTGACTTCCCCCTCTGTCTGTCTGCCTGTGTAGCGGTCAAAATTGGCTATGCGTGAGGCTGCTCGTTTTCTATCAGTGGAGTCAATAGATGGTAGATCGGAGTAGACAGTCAAGACGACTATAAGGGCTCTGGATACTCTATCAAATGCTTAAACAGTGCCTTCTTTTTTTCAAAATGTAATATTCATCTCTCAAGATAGGGATTAGATGCAATCTCAACTTTGTCATGGTTTCTGGGTTGGAAGGTTTCCCAGGCAATGAAAGATGAGTTGATGATTTAGCCAGAAAGGAGGCGAGTCTAACTTGGAAGCCCCATTCCTTCCATTTGGAGAAGTGAACACAAAATGTTCGAAAGATTCCACCTAAAGTACTACGGATTACACTTTCGGTTGCATCTTTAAGTGATTAGATTAAGAAAGATTGGGTAACGCTACAGCCTACGGAAGACTAAGGTGTAGCTTCTTCAACAACTTCTCATGCTATACGTGCCTTTATCTTTTCCTAGTAGAGGAGACCTAATTTTTTTGTCGACTTCGACGTTCGAAATTTGGGAAGATTTTTAAAGATAATGGACACTCCTAGAGACAATTTAAACACTAGAGGAATACGAAAGAGGTGCCGCGAGATTTTTAGCCCAGCGTCAATTCACGCGCTGGGACCTTCAGCGTGAAGTGACGAACTGAATTACTACACTACGCTGACCAACAAGTCTAAAACAAGATACCTGCAGTTAAGGCAGTTATAGCCAAAATTCGTAGTCGCCATAGCGTTGTGGGTAAGTGCGTAGACTCACACGCCAAGGTTCCAGGTTCGATTCCCGACTGAACACCTCGCATTTTTTTCACCGCAGCACCTCTTTCGTGTTGCTGACAACAATCAGAGGCAGAAAGACCAAGGCAAGCAGAGCATGAGAAGTTGCTGAAGAAGCTACATCTAAGTGGGCTGTAGTGCCACTCAATTATTATTATTTTAGTCACAATTCTGACTAGAAGTCCCACTAGATTAAACAAAAGTGACTTGCGCCTGACTACAGACGTCCTTCCTGAGCAGTGTCTAAGGGAAAACTAGAAGGTAAGGCTTTCCATGTAATGACTGCACCTTCTTGAATCTGCGCATTCCTTGCAATAGATAGGAAGACTACGATCAGAAACTTCGTCTTCAACAGCCTTTATGAAATTTAGTTCATGCAGGGTTCGAAACATCCGAAAATTCCTGAATAAATGAGCAGGAGTTGGGTAGAAAGGCTTAGTTTACATAGGCACCAAGCGACAACAACATCAATGGTCCCACTCTTGGACTAAGCGGGCACCTACCTAACCTGTCCCTTGCAGTGATGAATTTGTAGGTTGCCCCTACGCCTATTCACCCCAGTCTCTACCTTGATACCAGATGTTACCCCATCTCTGTAGAACTTCTTGTGCTTTCTCTTAAACATTGTTGTTACGACGATGTTATACAAGTTGCTATCCATCGTTTTATTCATTGAACCTAAGTTCAGGTGACCGTCAGGCAACGTTGAGATTTCTCAACCTTCAAAAATCGAGGACTTAGTTCATACGACGAGTGCTGTGGCACAATTTTACAAAGACATCCTGTTCAAGTTTCATGTCCCCACAGGCGACACGCATGACACCCTCCATTCCCAAACAAATCTGCGACCTATCACGATCACAACTTCAAACGCAACAGTTTCGCTTGAAAATTCCTTTTAAAAATAAATGCAATTGAAGAACCGCTCAGCAGCCAACCTGTAGCCATAATTCATCTCTCGATCGTTCAATGACATCGCCCATCGCCCATCAGACATCGGCACAGACCCACTGTGGCAATGCTGCTGACTTCAACTTCACAATTCGTCAAGTACTTCTGCTGGAAGGCATGTCTTTCAGTTATATTTAGATTTTGTAATTTCCGGTATTTATGTATGTCCTTTGAGAGTACACTGCTGTTGTTGCTTTTTTTTGGTTTTTCGAACTCCGCCTCGCCGAAGAGCTTGATTGACACTCTTTCAAAAGGCGACTTCTTCAAACGGGGACAAGATGGTAATAAGAAAACAACCTCGGCGAGGAACGTAAACATTCGTCATCTCCGGCGCGGTTCGCTGTGGAATTTTTTTTCGTTTATTTACCAATTTCACCAGCAACCCTTCCCCCATCGTCTGCTTCAGTGGCCACGCACTGAGGACTGAAGCGTTTTTGGGGGACATGGCAGCACCACACCTTGAGGCTTTCGAATAGGCTCGCCTGGCAAAAGGGCCCCCGCACCTGGTCGCACCGTCGGAAACCGGTGGGCACACTGGGCACAGTGAGCAATGGGTGGTTAAAAATTGATTTCTTTGTCATTGAGGTAAACAGAATTTCTTTTGAGGTTTATGGTCAAATGGGTCCGCATTCAGCGCCGCAGATGGGTGAGAGTGTCTCTCGAATTTGTACATTGATCGTGTCAAGTAATGTGGAACGTTTGGGTTTTGTTTTGTTTTTTTTGTGGCGGGAGGGGGAGGGTACCTTTCGCTTTTGACTGAAGTTGAGCACTCAATTGACTGGGCTTAGTTCTTGCCGCCTGTTGCATAACGAGCCCTATTTGAACCGTTCTCTTGAGTCTTTAATTCAGTGATCAGTAGCCATGAAGTCTCTCTGTTGGTTAGAGCCGCTTTTTGAGGCCTCATTTGCATACTTCCATCTAAGCAGGTTCTAAGCAGGCTCTTGACTTATTCCTCCCCCTTTAAGCGAAGTCAACTAAACTCCTTTTCCAGTTGGAAGACTGAATCTAAACCCTTGTTAATTGAATGGCGAAATCTAGCGTCAACCAAGACTGAGCAGGTCAGTGACGTACGACAGCACTCGACACTGCAAAGACGTCACGCAAAAAACTACTCAAATAGGCTTAACTGCCTTAATGCGAATTCGCCTCAATTGGTCGTTAGGGAGGGCTTGATAGAGAACCTCGTTTTTTCTATCAATCTTGACGGCAGGAAATTCAATTCCACACTGATTGCTTCAAATGGCTTGCGCTCCACGGGCCCCCTTTCCGCAACTCCAGTGCAACTTCATTGAAGACAATAAAAATCAGCCAATCGCTAGGCAGCATCCGCTCCACCCCAATTCTTGTGAGGTATAATTAGTATGCCGCCAGCAGAACCAAATGTCATGTCCATCGGTCCGCGCGCTCTGGCCAAAGTTCAGTTCGCATTAAATCCGTCCGCGTGCCAAATGCCCACGAGGCGGATTCGCCGAACTCCTCACCCACTACGAAGGGTGTTTCAAATGTCAAATGATTAACGATGCAGAAACATCGTCAATAGCCACACAGAATAAATTCATTCTAAGCGTCAAATATTTTCTCATTGAAGCGTTCCACCACAGCCCGTCCGTCCGCCGGACCGACCGAGCCGCAGTGAGGTCTTGTCTTTGGGTGATTTTAACGTGACGACCGGCAGCGCGGCGCACACTGTCACTCTATGCAGCAGGAGTGACCCTTTAAGGCGGATGAGCATTGTGCACAACATGCATATCGGGCCGTGCGCGCAAAGGGTTAAGTGGTTTCAGTGTCCATTTGATTGCAGATTCTCACTGTTGCTGCCGATGGCTAGGAAGCACCGCAACCGCTGCGCCACTGGCGGAGGGGTCTCTCCGTCCTCGCGCAAAGACCACCCAGTCGATGGACTCGTGTCGTGGTGTGTGTTCGTTCATTGTTAACAATTTGATTTATGCGGGTTCTGTGTCACTTGCGAAAGCCGATACACGGATCGGAAATCTTTTTTCGTGACTTAGAGATGTAGGGAATAGGACTGGAGACGAGCACTTACATATGTATGCAGGCTGCTTTGGAAGTCTGAAGTGATTTGATTTGAATTTGGTTTGTCAATTTTTAATGAATCCATTTTGCAGGGTAATGTATTGCATTTTTGAGTGAGTTGGTAAGTAGGAAGTCTTGCCTTTCCAGAGCAGAAGAATGTGAGATTTAAATTTGAAGTAAGTCAAAGGGGATTGTTCGCACTTTTCGCGGAGATTCTAGAGGCTTTTAGGTGTCTAAGAATTAATTTGTTGTCCTACGCCCTAGTGCAGGAAAGATCCGGCAAGTCCTGAATAAATGAGTAGGAGTTTGAGGGATAGGCTTAGTTTATATAGAGTCCAAGCAGACCAGAAAAACAACATCAATGGTCCCACTTGTGGACTAAGTGGGCTTGTCTTATCCCTTGCCGTGATGAATTTGTGTTTGCAAAGTGCTAAAACGCCCTTGAATTCTGTAGATTTTCTTTGTCATTTATGAAATGGTCGAAAACAACGAGTTCGAAAATCTTCTTTGTCTGTCTATGGAAAGCTCCTCAAACGGTGGAATATTGCAGTGAGCAATAGATTGTAGGTCCCCTCTACTTGTGAGAAAGACCTAGCACGCAACACACGGGAAGTTGCTGAAGAAGCTCGGCCTGGCTCTTGTGGACTGTTGGCACTACTCAGTTCGTTCTTTAAAAATATATCCGTACACTAAAAGAAAAAAACAAAAAAATTCAATCTCGAACGTTAAAGGGAACTAAAACATCAAATAAGGAACCTATAATTTGGCACAGACTTGGAATGGTTTTCTTGTGCCTCCAACTCATATTGAACATATTTCGATGGCATGCGTCACTAATAGTCCTTTCATCAAATTGAAGAAGGTCCTCCAACATGTTCGTCAACAACAATGAATCCTACTTAGGCTTTCTCCGTGTCTACATTTGTATACTAATTTTGTGCACTAAATTTGTACACTTAGAAGTTAAGCGTGCCAATTTCAGAGAGGATCTAACGAATCATAAAGATCCCCAAAATGTCAGAACCTAGTCATAAAAAAATTAAGTTGGATTTAAGTTAGTGCTTGGAGGAAAGCATTCCTTAACTAATTGCATAAGAAATGGCGTTAGCATTGAAAAGTGCACCGCCGCTGAAAAAACTCTGTTTAGAAGTAGCCACTTGAATTTTGTTTGTCATTGTCATTCTAATCTAATGAAATACAGTTATAAGAAGTATACCATAAAGAGACAATGAACTTTAGTTTTCATTAGTATTGAAAATTCCCAACGACATCACATAGCATTGGCAATGAATGTTACAAGAGTGGACAAATGGGACATTCTTAAATGAATGGATGACTGTCGGTGTCATTGCCATTACTTTTTTCAATGCTAATGATATATTTAAGCAGATATTTTTTTCTCAAAATCGGGGTAATGGCCATTCAAATGCGGCAAATCTTAACGTTGATGTTTTAAAATTTAATCATGTCTCAAATGAAAACAAATTAGAACAAAGAGCACAGTTTAGACTTACATTTAGCTATATTTACGGTTTTTTTTTAATTACATGTAAAAGGTGATTTTTTAAAACCTAAAGGAAAGTTTTTCAAAAAAAAAAAAAAAACACTTAAAATTCAGAAAAATGCATGAAATCTTTATTTGAATCGATAGTATGGTCCATATAATTTAATGTTTGAAGACTATTTCATGCAAATGTTGACCTCGACTGCTCCTCAAATGGTCCATCCGCTTAGTCCAATTTTGGCAAACTCTTTCCAACATCTTCCAATGCGTCAATTGAAGCGGGCTTGTCTGCATGAGCTTTAACATAGCTCCACCAATCACGATCTAGGCGGTTAATTGACCGGTCCCGAACGTGAAATAAAATGTTCACCGAACTCGCCTCTCAATAAGTCCATTCTTGCGCGTGCTATGTGGCATGTGGCACCGTCTTGTTGAACCCACATGTCATGCAAGTCAAGCTTTTGCATTTTGGGCAAAAAAAAAGTTGGATATCATCTCACGGTAGTGCTCACCATTCACAGTTACGTTACGACTCGCATTATCTTTGAAGAGGTACGGTCCAATGATGCCACCATAAACCGCATCAAACTGTTTTTTTTGATAATCAAATTCAATAATTTGCAAGCGTTGTTCGTTTGTCGGACGATTCAAGGTTAAATTAAAGACCAAACTGAAGATGTTTGACAGTAAAACAAAACACGAAACGTACGTCAGCTGTTTAAACCAGTGTTGCCAAAAAGCTATTAGCTTACAAATCACCCTTTATTAATAAAATAACATTTTGATTTCAGGCATTTAAGTTTACACCTACTTTCATGTTTGTCAGAAGACATTGCTGTAATTAAAAATTGTCAATAGAATACAAAAATATACGAACCCATCATTGACTGAGTGGAATTCGCACTTTGTCTTGTTAAGTGACATTCGTGAGGAGGTCATTCACTTCTTAAACTACATTTATCGTCTCCTTGCTCGTACAAATGCTTTCGTATAGAATATTGCATCGGTTTGTCCTTCACCGTAGTTTCTGGATGGCGATTATCTAGAGTTTTGAATTCTTGACTTGTCTAGATTTTATGTTATGTTTGACACTTTAGTGAATGCATTTTTCATAGCGGAAGACATCGCCTCAAGAAAAATAAAAAATATTCAAATGACACAATCTGAGTGCCCAGTCTAAGTTACCGCTCTATAAGATTGTCATTCTTTGAAATAGAACACTTATGTTAGTCCAGAAAGGACCAACTCCAGCTTTGTGCGTGTCATTAATCTATCACTTGTGGAGGGGCCTAACATTTTTTGTCCACTCCAATGAATGACTTTTTTGTGACCCTTGTGGCGTAGTGGGTAAGTGCGTTGACTCACACGCCAAGTTCGATTCCCGGACGGTATACCTCACATTTTTTCACAGCATCACCTCTTTCGAGTTGCTGACAACCAGTGCTTGCTACTGTTGTCTCACGAGTAGAAGTGACCTACAGTTTTTTGTCGACTCCGAACGTCGAGATTTGAGAAGCTTTTCATAGACAATTAGTACTCTTTGAGTGTCGTCAGCAACTCTAAAGAGGTAGTTAAATTAGTCCAAAATAGAGTTCCTTTCAAAAATTTATCAAAACTTTTCTCGCACTGTACACTAATTATTAAGACAAGAACAGCCAACAGCTTAAGGACCTCCACTAAACGTACCTCCTTATCCGACTAGCTGTTTGGTATTCGTCGTCAATCGACGAGCATCAGCTAACCTCGACCCCTTTGCTTTATGCGCCATCCGTCAGCACAGTTTACTGGTCGTTACATGGCCGATTGCTATCCGAGATGCATCCCGTCGCAGCACGCAAATCTGTATGCCCGCATAAATACGCGCCTCAGAATGCATATCGCATCTCTTAATGACTTTGCAGTCCGCAAGAGCAAGAGCACTTTGTATCGGAGAGCGGGCTTCACATTCCGTATCTCGTTTGAGTAATACTTGCCGCTGACACTTGTCATTTGTTTTTATTAAATCATCCTGACAATAATCACACGGCAATCCCCGATGCGTCTCGGATGGGACACCACAACTGTTGCAGAGCCTCAGTCTGCGCTGCAGCGCGGCGGTGCAAGTGTCATCTCTCACTGGGGCATGCGCCTATTGAAAGTGACAACTGAGACGTGGGCCCGCGCCGCCACCGCACCAGTGCATGAGTCTATTGCAAATGACGGCTTTTTAATCACAAACAGAAGACGTGCCCGCATACGCTGCTGCTGATTGCTTCATTTTGTGTGACGAGATAACTTGGAATTGAGGTTTGATTATTTTGGGGTTTAGCAGCGGAAGCGGAAAGGAGTTAACTCTCATTGTGTAGGGAATTGCTTGGCTTGTCAATTGCGACTCGGAATTTCTTCTGCAGTGTTCCCCATTCTTGGGGGCGCAACAATTTTGTTGCCTCTGCACCCAGGTTGAGGAGTCCACTTATCGGTGATTTTCATCAGCAAAGTTTAACGAGCTCCGCAACGCGTTTGAGGAAATTGGGTTATTACCAGCAGACTTTGATAGTTCCGCTCAACTTGTACCGAACGGCCGGGAAATGATTGGATTCTTTGAGAGAACTTACCGAACCCTTTTCCACCTCAATTAGGGCGATGAGAGGTCGCTTAAATTAGAGCAATCAAGAATGTTCTCTCTTAAGGAACTTGCTGTAAATGAGCGTGATGCTTTAGAATCTTGAGAACATTTCGGATACGAATGATGGAACTGGCAGTAAAACCCATGAATCCCCATCTCATCGTCAATCCCACACCCCTCTCAAACTCAGCACTCAAATGATTTCCTCGTCAAAAGTGTGCGTATCCCTTTGAATTGTGAAAATAATTTCCTGAAACGTGTCATCCCTTCGAGCCGGTGTAACCTACAAAATCCGAAACCAGAAACTATCCCACAGGAAAAAAAAATCCCACGCAGCCCGAAGGCGTAACTGCTTCGTACTCGTGTAACTACCATCATCGACGTCGTGCGGTAGGTCGTCACTGCTTTCCTTGAGGTTTCACAAATTTTCACAAAGGAACGCAGAGGAAACTGGAAACACACACACACACACAACCACACACATGAAACCGAAAACGAATTACATTGTTCAGGTGGTTGGTTGCGCACACAGCACAGCCTCCGAAGGCCCATGAATCATCGAGAGAAATTCATTTTTTTTTCCCAACGGCAGGCCAAGGTGAATGAATGGGAAGATAATTCGTTTTACTCGGCCAATGGAACATTCTGAATGCGAGCCTTTGTTCTTCTGCATCTCCTGCTGGATCTCGGCTCCGACTTCATCCAACACTTAGGGGCCCTGGCACTTCCTCTGTCTCCTTCTTGCGATGGCACCGTGACGCCGCGCCAGCGTCATCGACGCAGTTGAATCTGGAAACGTGCTGTAATTTAATATTCCACTCAGGATTGCAGATCCTTTCGCCCGTCGATCGAATGGGAAAGAGACAGGAATACCTTTGTGTTTGTGCATAGTTTTCATCTGCCACGATTAATTTTGAATCCGTTCTCAATTGTGCTCACTTGGGGATGGCAGCGCGGCGTTAAATTTGATCCAGTTCCAGAAGGGGGTGTGCTCGAGTTCATCCATAAGCCACACGCGCAATAGAGAGGCGCACCGACTGCGCTCACATGGGGGCGGGGAAGTGGTGCGTTTGGGTATCGGAACGTGATCCATTCGTCAGATGCGTTCTGAAGATAATACGTGTAATTAATATGCAATCCCCTTCGCTTCCAGTGTGTGTGCCACTTATGCAGAGAGGAAGCCAACACTTACCCCGAAGCGTTTTCAGATTATAGATGCATTTAGGGAAGCGTTGCCTGGATGCGGGGAGACGGTGAGTTGCGTCCCTCCCGCACCCATTCGGTGGAATTGTAATTGATTGACTTTTAAATAGGATTCATTGGGAAGCGCTGTGGAGGGGATTATGTTGGCTTTCAGCTTAAATGAATTCCCCAGGCGTCCTTATCTTATCTCAATTTGGTTCCTAATAAAGTCTCTCTTTTCAATGGAAAATGTTTTTGTTCTGCGTTCGATATTTTTTGAATGAGGGGAGCAGACGTCGTTGTTTTGCTTTGCCATTTGAGTGCATTCAAGTGTCCACCTAGTTTTGGTGGTGCACTCCATTTACAGTCTCACAGGGAATTTGTGAAGAAGTTGAGAGTCTGGCACGCACAATGGAAGCAAACACAGTTTCGTTTGTTTTTTTGATGAAAATTTGAAGCACTAAGCTATTGCCAGGAAATTTAGACAATCGGGGTCTTGAGAGAATGAATTAAATGAATCGCCTTTAGCTCTCAGAAGTCAGAGCTGTGTAGCCCATACAGTGAGTTTCTATTGAAAAGACTTGTCCGGCATGTAGATCCCACAGTGAATGCAGTTCGCAAGTTTGTGCAAAAAGTAGTGGTCATGATCTTTGCCGTCATACGGTTTGCACAGATCAGAATCTTCCTGGTGAAAGCCAGAGTGTGAAACTCAATTCACGGACATTGAATTTGGCAGCTCAACAATTCACGTACTAGCCTTAGGAGCATTTTTCACAAAGATCTCGCAATGTTTGCTTACAAGATCCACATGACACTGCATTTGCGATCACACAGTTTGCAGTTCGGGTCTTTAAGCAGCTTGAATTGGACAAAGATTTTGGGCGAAAATCGTCCCTTCTAAAAAGAGGTCTGCCCCTTTCTTGGGCCCTCTTTCTTTTTATGTTTGCCAAAAATGTGTTTCAACATCCTCCAACTCCAACTCCCTCTAAGTCGCCCCGATTCTTCCTCTTTTTCTCCTCGACTGCTCTACGCCAATGCCTCTAGGTCATTCAGTTCGTTGACCGTCTTATGTGGCAAGGTTTCACTGCATTGCTTGACTTGAAATACAGTAGAGACTCCTCCACGACCATTTAGAGGTTCCTGACTCGTATTCTGGTGGGTTCTTGATTGGATGTACGATTAGGCCAGAACACCCTTAGCATGTTTTGAAGGCATCTTTTATGAAGAAAGCTGCAAACTTCTTTGTGATGATGTTTATTGATGTTACTCCCCAAGTGCTGCAACGTATAGCAGAGCGAATTCTATGTTCGCCGTCGTAGTAGGTAAGCCACACGCCGAAAGTCCAGGTTCGATTGAACGCATTATTCATGGCAATTGTCTCGAGTTTCTAACATCGCTCAAAGAGTACTAATTGTCGACGGAAAGATTTTCAAATCTCAACCTTCGGAATCGGACAAGAATTGTGGGTCGCTTCTCCTCATGAGTAGTCGCACAACACGAGTAGTCGTTGCAGCAGCTATGCTCTGGTCTCTTGGGGGCTATAGTGCCACTCAATTCTTATCATAGGCACAGCACGATTTTTAAGTTTAGTTATTCCTCCAAATATCGCTTAACATGCCGAATGCAGGCTTTGTCGTCACAATACAGCTGTAGATGTCCTGTTCGGCTCCATCTTCAGTAGGAACAATGCTCCCTGATCTTGGAAACTATAAACTTTCTTTACCAACCGTCGGAAATTATTTATCTGAGATTATCTGACTGCGTTCCAAGACTGATCTTCTAAGTTTTTCCCACATTGATTTTGAGCGCCAAAATTTTTGCTTCCCTCTCTACACTTGTTGTCATTTAATGGAGATCTGTGATCCTCTGAGAGAGTAAGCATACATCGTCCGCGTAATCTTGATGTTCCAGATTGGATGTCTCAAGTCCATCGAAATCATCTGTTTCCAGTCAAATCTGTGCGCAATACATCGCGGCTATGCTTAAAATAGCAAACTGTCACTTCTGGGACTGAAAAACCCACAAACTATTGTCGAGAAGCCAACACATCTACAGAGAGTGACAGTTTGGTACTAATTATGGAGTGATGGCATCTGTGGACTATTTCACTTCGAAAGTGAGGCTGGGAACAACGTATAGGCCAATGGTGGGTGTTACAGAGCCATGTTAAGTGACTCTTTTTGACGACATTGGACGCCCTCTGGATCATGGCGCTTCTTGCACATGCTACCCCATTCCACAGTTGATCGTAATGCATAAAACTGCTATTGATGCATTTGCGAGTCTGAAACACAAGGAGAACATGAACAAGCCTCACGTACAGCTGATTAGTTTAAAAGAAAACCTTGATAAGCTAAAAGGTCCATAGAAAAAATTTCACCCAGGAGCCGTGACGGCCTATTATGTACGACCTATAGGAGAGCGTGCTGAGGAGCGGCAATCGCTGGATGCAGTATGTAATATCCAAAACCAAGAACCAGGGTGTGAATAGGAATTTCTTAAGGTCTTGAGGGATGCCAAGATTGATGATCTCGTGAAAGAACCTTGGTACCAAATGAGTGAGTCATCGTTCCTGAAGAGCTAAGCAGTGACAATGGAGGTGTCTCATTGATTCTATTTCTTCTTCGTTGCTACAACTCCTAAAGAAATCATTCCATTCATACGATTGTGGAGTGACCAGTGAGAACACCTGTTGAAATGTAAAAGTTTCCTGTTGTTTTTTATGAAAAATCGGTCCATCTTGGTGGACCCCACTTAGACCATAATGCAAGCGTTCACTTCCTGATGTCACAGACACTTGTGTGTTCTGACTGAGCTACTGTTACCTGACTCTGTGCTTGAGCTTGAGCTTGAAACAGTTTTCGCCTGTTCATTAATGTATCTTGTCATTTCCTTTAAGGCCGGAGTGTCAAGGGACCCAACAAAAGGTGATTTTGAGGAAGTTTAAGCTTTCAAGCCTCGCTTTGCCATCTTTAACAGATTTCAAGAAAGGCAATAGGATTTTTGGCAAACTTGAATTGGCTTTTAGTGCCTTAACTAATAATAATAAGACCACAAGGGACCAGATTCTAGCATCTAAAACAACTACTCGTGTTGTGCGTGCTACTGTTCTCTCTCGAGAAGAAGGCATCTACAGGCTTTGCCGACTCCGAACGCCGAGATTTGAGAAACTTTTCATAGACAACGAGGACTCGTTGAGTGTTTTCAGTATGTGAAAAGAGGCGGAGCTGTGAAAAATTGCGAGGTGTCCCGTCCGGAAATCGAAGCTGGACCTTTAGCGTATGGGTTGACGCATTACGCCACGGCGACCACAGTGCATTAATTGTCTCTACAAAATTTGATTTTCATTACTGAAGGATGCATTTGTTTCACAGTCTTCGCGATTTCCTGTTTTAAAGGCACTTAAATAGTCAGTAAGCCGATGTCTCTATCGCACAGAAGATTCCCGCTCGGTCTTCAAAGCATCTGTGACGATGGGTGTTGCTTTTGATGAAATCCATCCTTTTTCCTAGCCTGCCTGTCTGGTGTAAGGACCCTTACGCAAATTTTATTTGATTGGTATTTTTTTTTAATCAGCAACCAAGGCTATATATTCTTTTCATTTCTTGCAAATGCCATCACCAAGCCGCAAATTGAATTTAATTAGTTCAGACAGACCGAATGTCATTAACCCATTTAGACGACTTACACGCTTGCACACGGTGTCAGCAAAATGTTGTCAGACTTCAAGTCAACGCAAACTGCTGACCGACACAGTCTGACTCAGACGACTACCCCAACATGCAGTCATCGAAGTACCCAAGCATTTCAACACGTTGTGCATTCACATTCGACTGCAAACCAATCGAAATTTATTTTCTTTTCGCACAATAAAGCCGAATACGACACTTAATATCCAAAACCAGAAACCGCAAATGACTGTGCTGTGAACTAGTCGCCTTTTAAAATACGTTTTACAAATCACTTCCATTTATTTATAGCAATGAGCTGTCTAAAGTCAACTTGTGCCGGACAGCAGTTTGAAAGAACGTCACCTCGCTTTGAATAAAGAGAAGATAATCGAATTTAAACACTTAACTCACTTAAGGTGTTTGCGTGCGCTTCTAAGACCCCATTTTGATTACATTCCCCACTGTAAAAGAAAATCCCTCTAAGTACCATTCACGTCAGCAGAACACCGGATTACACATGTCAACCAGAAAACACTCACCCAAAAGTGAGGAAATGAAGCAGACTCCGAACTCCTATTGGAATCCACCCCGAGTCCGAGCTGTTTCCCCTGCTAAGCCACATGCCTGTCAGTCGAAGGAAAGTCCAACACGTGCTTGTAAATTTTCTTCAAAATTCCCAAAAACTTCAGCCATTGAGAGGAATATCCTGCCCGTCACACTTTGCATCCTTGTGTAATAAATCTCCCTCCTCGACATTAATGTACTGCAACAATTCACCGCCACAAAGTCCAGATGGCACATCACAACACAGCACCCACACATCCCGACGCGGCCGAGGGACAACAAATCCTTTTTGTATCGATCTAATCATCCCTGTGTGTTGCGTACATGTGTGCGTGCGGTGGGAGTTTCGATTTCCAATTGCATTCAACTCAATTCCTGGAACGAGGGATTTCATGAAAATGGGATTATCCTAAAAGACTATGTAGAGAGTTGGCGTTGGCGGCGGTGGAGGGACACGCAGTCAATCATCATTAATTTTTCAAAAAATCTCCTGCCCCAGATTTTATCTGCTTGACTAAAATATTTTCCCTTTCTTCTTTCAGGTAAGTTTCACAGCGCATAGTCACCGAGACAGTAAGTACGAACTTAAGTTTGATTTAAAGTAACGTTTTACGACTTCTACCTAGCGTCGATAAGGCAGATGGCAGTGAAAGTAAAACGAGGCGGGAGAAACTTTAAAGCCCACTGGCTGGTCAAAGATTCTCGGATGTGCGTTAAATCTTATCTGGAATCACTCTAATCTTGTTTTCTTAGAGAACTAACACATGTAGTTCTCATTTCACTTGTTTTCTGTTCGTCTACTGGAAGGTTTATTGCCCTCAGAGTGCCTTGCCTTCATTGAATCTTGACATTTTTGCGGGTAAAACCTCAATTTGTTTGCTGGCGGATTGTCTTGCCATCAAATACCGGTCTTTCATGTATTTGAACAGATTATATTTCAACTCGATGAATCAAATCAAACGATAAATCAGGATTGGCCTCATGATTTCATCGTGAGAAGCAAGATTTCGAATTATTTTGCATTTGGTGAAGGATTCTGCAGCCTCATTCATTTTGAAGTGATGTTTCAACAGGTTTGTTTTATCAGCAAATTTAGCAACTATCGCTGTTTGTGTCTGAAGAGGGAACAGAGAAAAACACTCTCCTCACGGGAGTTCAAAGAAAATAATTCATTTTCGAGTGATCTTCAATTCGCTGTAGTTCTATTGTACGCTTTAGAAGTTTGTCCTTGTTGGTTGTAAAATTCCTAAGGCTAGATTGGATATGTCTTAGGAGGAAGAGGATTGGCTTATTATTATGGTACCAAAAATATGGTCAAGACCTTAAAAAACCTTAAATTTTCCAACATATGTGCATCGACTTCAGCAGTATAAGGTGGGGCTCCCATATAAATAGTTTTCTCGTCCGAAAATCGGGCTTAAGTTCCAAAGCTGCCACAGTGGCGTAGTGGGAAGAAGATCCCGGGTTTGATTCCCGGTATGAACATCTTGAAGTTTTTTTTTACGGCACCGCATTTCTTTCGAGTTGCTGATAACACTTAACAATCTTCTTAATTTTCACGGTTCGGTAAATAACTGTAGGTCCCTTCTACGTGTGATAGGCACGAGTTGTTGCTGAAAAATGTAGGCCGTGGTCTCTTATAGATTAAAGTGATATTCAATTTATTTTAATTTAGGTTTCTGCAAGAATGTGTGAGGAAGAGCAGAAGACCAGAAATGTGTATATCTGTCTAGGTTAGTTTCCTGTATTTTTTTTATAATTGGCGCGCGCTAATGAGATTATTTAGTACCCTTAAGTGACCGGAATTTGGCTAGGTCATGTAGAGCGTATGAACACCACTGCTGAGGCCCGAAATGTCTTCGAATCTGAGCCATTGGGACAACGCAACAGAGGATGGCCTAGGCTAAGGTGGCGCACACAAGTCCGGAAGGACCTCAACCAACTTGGAGTGTGCAACTGGCAGCAGCTGGTGAAAGATTGTGCTGGCTGGAGAGGTATTTTTTTTAGGCCCAGATCCACCCCGGACTGTAGCGCCACTAGAAGAAAAAGAAGAGGAAGTGACCGGAATTAAGTCACAGCACGGGCCGAAGGTATAGAAGAAGAGAGAGAGAGAGGAGGCCCCGGTGCACATTGTTTTTAAAAGTCTGTGGATTGTAATGAGGGGGAAAAGTTGGGCTAGGAAGAGCATTCCACATTCGTTTGGTGCGACTGAAGAACGAATCTCTAAACTTAACTGTACGTCAGAAGGTGGGTTTACGGGTGAAAGGGTGGGCATTTCTAGCGAGGCGAGTATTGCGGGTAGATTCTTGAAGGGGAGGAATGCATTTGTCTAACTCATTTGAGCATTTTTTGTTGTAATAGCGATAAGATAGCGACAAAGACGCAACATTTCGTCGTTGTTCTACCAAGTAGATTGACTTCGCAGCATTAGTATTGTTTATAAGTTTTACCACTTGCTGTTGAAGTCTATCTAGTAGGTGCAGGGAGGTTTAAGGAGCTCCATACCAGATAGGAGCGTTATACTCAAGTTTTGGGAAGAAACCTAGACACATCGCTGCATTTTTGGCGATCTCGAATATGTGATCGTTCCAGCTAAGTGTTGAGTTGATACACATACTGAGGATGGATAGTCATTCGGCTTCAGCAATGCTAGAGCCAAAGAGTCTTGATTCGTAAAGAGGTTCTTGAAACTTTTTTGGGCTTCGACATGAAAATTCACCAGTTTGGCACCCCTACGACAAGAACATCAAACTCTTAACTGTCTACAAAGTACGACTTGAAAAGAAAGTTTCCCCGTTAATAAAGGCATAACTCTGTGAAACAAAAGCACTCACAACAGGTCAATGGCGCCATCTTGTTGCTTTTGTGTTATTTGCGGACAAAGCAATGTTTACCGCAGAAGTGTGTTCACCTAACGTTGTGCATCTAGTCCTGCCAAGAGTTGGGCGCCTTCAGAGTAAGTGTTCTACAGTTCCTTTTACATACTCCCTACAGTTCCTGCAGAAATCGATTGATCGATTGATTAGTTCAAGTTTGTGAGCATGGCAACCTACGAGTCCTGTGATTATGCAAAATCCATTTCTGGTTAGTGAGAGGACTTAATCCGTTTTTAAGGAATCTAAATCTTACTAGATGATCTTTGCTAAGCGCCATGGTCCCTTGTGGGCTGTAGTGCCACTCAATTTTTTTTATTTATAAGTTGTTTTGTTCGGACAACGTTCCGCTTACAAAGACTCCTATTCGCAGCGTAATTCAAATTCAAACGCGACGAAGCGTTGCCAAAAATGTGGCTGCTTTCAATAAGAATCCGAAGCAGTCGATTTTGAGTCGCTTACCATAGCTCGTATGGCTTGAAGATTAGAACAGAACAATATGGCCTCAAAAAATTGTCGGAAATATGTTCAAATTGTACCAAAGAGCCAAAGCCCATTGTCGTTACATAGGCCATAGAATTTCTTCTTTCTAGACTTACGATAGCCGGGAATCGATCGCTTTCTTCATCCGGACTCAAGATCATCTGGGCGTGTTCCCAAATGTTAATGATCTTGTTCATCGGCACTATCAGCAGTCACGCCCTCAAACAAAGTAACTTATGCAACATCGTTAGCCACGAATGAACGAATTTCCAAATAGGCAACCCACGTGCTTTCATCTCTAATGAAGTCTGCCTCTCCACATGCGGCGGCCACACAATAAGCATGCATCTGAATCAGAGATGTAACCGAGCAGATGCTCAGACACTTTAAAAAGCCATCAAACTTCGCCTATTCAGACATTCCCGACTCAGCTTACAATTCAGGGGATCGCTCTTCCAAAAAAAAGATCTCCTCCTAATTCCTGCGCTGCTCCTAGAAGAAGAAGTCCATTTGCAGGAGAACTGTAACACGATGCGTATTTTCAATCTATCACCCTAACAACAATCCCCGGTGAGCAGTAAAAATACGTTTTTATGCACCCACACCCGCGTTACTGTGTGCAGACATTGGCGGGCCTTGACTCCGAATCGGATAGCCTCCCGTATCTATTTTCATTCCGAAGCCATGATCATCACACCCACCATCGCCTGTGCTGCTGCTGCTGCTGGTGGTGGTGCCCGTCGCGCCGACTCCACCGCCAGCAGTTCTCGAAAGCCATTACGATAATTGAATCCGAACGTGCCACCTATCAAATGCTAACTACCGGACCGTGGTCACTTCTGTGCGCTGCATCCACAACAATCCACGTCGAGAGCGGCGGCCATGGCAGCGAATACCGATCACGAATTGATTTCCGAATCAATTTTGGATACGAGCAGCAGCAACAGGCGGCTGAAGTACGAGCATACGAACAACAAACCCGAAAATCGACGATAATTTGTTAATTGACTTCTTTTCCACAGTCGAATAGGCGTCGTCGTCGTTGTCTCGCAGCTGGGCACCGGGCATCAGCGGCGTTCGTGTTGAGCTTTCAATTGAAGAACGGGCGTCCACAACGGTTGCTTGCAAAGAGAGCATTTGGAAATCCAATTCACCAGAAAAGGGCGTGTTGGAACAATTCAGACTTCCTGTGTAGACAGGCAGACGCACAAAAAGAGCACCCCGTCAGTGACGACAGTTTGCCCCGTTTTTTTTGTGTGTTTCGTCTTGCATTGCGCAACAGGTTTGCCAGTTCATCGGGAATTGTTTCAAGTGCACCCTGCGCCACCATTTGCCAGGACACCGCACAATTTACGTTTCTCTTCTTTCCCGATAGAGATTCAATCTCCCCTCGCAGATGCGGGTGCTTCTGCCGTTTCTGTGAACCCGAATAGCAGTGGTGACCTCACTTGTTGTGCTTGCGCCGCTCTAACTCAAGACTTCTTCTCAACTGGCCCCCGTCATTCGATTGTCGGCCTTTTTCGCTTTTTTTTTTGTTTTGTTGGTGGCAGTCGATGGAGTGTAGTGTAGTCACACTACAAAACAAAAACAAAAACAAAGAAACAGATGCAGCAATTTCCGGTTTGCGATGTGTGTGTGAGCTGCACACACTCTCGCGCACAGGGACTGGTTGCGGGAGTTCTCAACGAATAGTTCGTTTTCTTCATTTTCTTGTTTTCTTCTTCTTTTCGGTAGTGTGGCGGAGATGACAGGCGGCCTGAGAACAGAAGAAAAATGAAAACAAAAGGAACACCACACCACACAGCAGGAGGAGTGAATCATAAAAATTTATCGGATGTTCGAAAAAGAGAAGTTATGCTGAAGAGAGTGAGAGGGAGTGGGAATGGTTTTCGAAATGGATATTTTCTCTTTTTTCGCTGGTTAAGCGAATGCGATGTAAGAGAGATTTGTTATCTCGGAGAGAGAGAGAAATCGTGCGTACAGTAGAGTCTGTAAATAAGTGATTTTTTGGGAAGTGTAGTCTTTGGAGTAGTGGTTGTAGAAGCTAGGTTCTGGGCCCTTGTGGGCTGTAGTGCCACTTAATGAAATTGTTATTATAGTCTTTGGGGGCGAGGTGCATTTGGTTACGGATTAAAAATCTGCATCTGTGGTTGACCTGTCACATATGGACCGTTCCCCGCTTTGTCAAAAAACACAATTAAGCTCACATTGGAGCAAGTCGGTAAATAAAGGCTCTGGTACCTACAAGGTGTTAGTTGCATCAGCGTCACCGATACTTTGACAGAAACATCAAATACATACACTCGTTTGGGCGGACACATCTGTAGACCAACGCTTATGCTGACGCAACGGATCTACTTACTCAACTTTTAACTTTTTTCACGCCCTTAGCGTTGACAATCAATTTTTGAAGTTCTTCTTCTTCTTTTTGTGGCGCTACAGTCCGGAGTGGACCTAGACCTCAACCAACATGCCTACTTTCGCCAGCTGCCTCCAGTTGCGCATTCCAAGTTGTTTGAGGTCCTTCTCCACTTGTGTGCGAAACCTTAGTCTAGGCCGTCCTCTGTTGCGTTGCCTCAATGGCTCAGATTCTAAGACTGCGATTGGCAAGAGTGATTCTGCGTTTGATTTCGGTACTGGTGTTATTGCCCCTGTTTACCGCGAAGCCGAGATAGACGAAGTCCTTGACTACCTCTAAGTTTCTGTTGCCTAGAGTGACGCTCTGTCCGAAACGTCGATGTTGTGCGTCCTTCTTTGATGACCGCATGTTCTTTGTTTTGCCCTCATTAACCACCAGACCCATTTTAACCGCTTCTGCTTCAATGCCAGCAAACGCCTCATTGACGGCTCCCTGTGTTCGTCCAATCACGTCAATGGCGTCAGCGTAAGCTAGCAACTGAACTGACTTTTGGAAGATCGTGCCTCTGGTGTTGACTTGTGAGTTATTCACGATCTTCTCAACGATAATGTTAAAGAAGTCACATGACAGTGCGTCGCCTTGTCTAAAACCTTTTTTGACATTGAAGGTCTCTGTGAGTTAAGTAAGATTTAGGTTCCTCAAAAACGGATTAAGTCCTCTCACTATTCATAAAGCGATGCAGTATGGATTTGGGTATAGCAACAGGACTCGTAGGTTGCCATGCTCACAAACTTTGAATAATCAATCGATCAGTCGATTTCTGCAGGAACTGTAGGGAGTATCGTGTAAAAGGAACTATAGAACACCTACTCTGAAGGTGCCCAGCTCTTGCCAGGACTTCTGCGTAAACCATTGTCCTGTCCTTAAGTAACACAAAAGCAACAAGATGACGCTATAAACGTGTTGCGAGTGCTCTTGGTTCACAGAGTTGCGCTTTTATTGATGGGGAAATTTTCTTTTCAAATCATACTTTTTAGACAGTTAAGAGTTTGATGTTCTCGTCGTGGGGGTGCCAAACTGGTGAATTTTCATGTCGAAGCCCAAAAAAGTTTGAAGAACCTCTTTACGAATCAAGACTCTTTGGCTCTAGCGTTGCTGAAGCCGAGTGACTATCCATCCTCAGTATGTGTATCAACTCAACACCTAGCTGGAACGATCACATATTCGAGATCGCCAAAAATGCAGCGAAATGTCTAAGTTTCTTTCCAAAACTTGAGTATAACGTTCCTATCTGGTATGGAGCTCCTAAGACCTACCTGCGCCTACTAGACGAAATTCAACAGTGAGCGATAAAACTTATTGACTAAACTAATGCTGCGAAGGCAATCGACTCGCAAGAACATCGACGAAATGTTGCGTCTTTGTCGCTATCTTATCGCTATTACAACAAAAAATGCGCTAATGAGTTAGCCAGTTGCATTCCTCCCCTTCAAGAATTTACCCGCAATACTCGCCTCGATAGGAATGCCCACCCGTTCACCCTTAAGCCCACCTTCGGACATACAGTTAAGTTTATAGACTCGTTCTTCAGCCGCCTCACAGCTCAACGTTCTATAAACAGGATGCCTTCGGGTTGATGGAGGAAAAAGGAGAAAAAAACAAGGAGAGAGGATATATCAAAAAGAATTCACGAAGGCGGCAAAACACAACTGACCACCTTTGCTGCTATGTCAGCCGACTGTCAAAAGCCTTCGTAGAGTGAATCTGAATAGCGCGTCACTTAACACAGAACACCCATCAACAAGCCAATTTCGTAATTTTCCACTTTTCAAGTGCCGTACTGTCACACAATGACTCATGCACTCTCTTAAATCCACTCATATCTCAACTTCACTTAAGAGAACACGAAATTCCCTTCAAAGTTCGAAAGAATTTTACTCTCCCTCCTCGGTTCTTCTTTAGTGTGTCATTCGCATGGCCATTACCCAGCACGAACGTCAGCGCCAGACTGCAAGTCAATCCAACACCGCTCGAACTCGCGTCTCCAGAATCCATTCGAACAGTTTGAAATCGTTGAGATCACTGTGTGGTGGTGCTTTTTTATTGCGACTCTCATGCGGGCCCGTGTCTCACACATCCCATTGTATTATTTCTTCGTTCCCAGCAGTGTGCATTTCGACCTCTCTTGGATTACGTACAACAGTTGGGATTATACACCCTGTCGTGCATTTAATTAATCAGAAAAAAGTGGAGTCAACAAATCTATGAAAATTTTGTCAACATTAAGAAGTGTGTTGAGTGCAATTTGAAAAGTGAATTTTGTCCGAGTGTCGAACTCTGATTTAAGATTTTGTGCGTGCGGGAGTCGCAGATGGCCCATAGCCTGTTGCATCTGCCCCCTAGATCTGTAGCAGAAATCTAACTGCCTCTTGTGTTTCGTTCATTTTACGAGAATCGCCTCATCTCTGTGTAGGAATTTTGTTGTCTCCTCTGAAATCCCGGTTTTCAGATTAACCCCTTCACCTTTCGCTTGGAATGAGTGCAAACTGCCTCACTGCTCAGACGAGATTAACTGCGTCGATCAAAGTCTAAATTTAATGTGAATTCGTTGGAAAAAATTAACAACAAACCAAAAGCGAAAATAAAAGAAGTTCTGTCTACACAAAGAAATGCAAACCAAGCCGTTGAGTTGAGTCTCTATCGGAACGTGTTTGGAATCCTAAGTTCAGTTCAGGCCCAATACGGCGTGTGGTTCTTCAATTTTGTTTTTTTTTTCTTCTTCTTGTGAATGCATTTAGGGGGAAGCTTAAGTGGCCCCACCGAACGCATGTAAACAAATGAACCGTTTTGCAGCGTTTAATTGATTGTGACGTGATCGACATTAATTGTGGAAAATAACTTCGCTCGGAAGCAGCCCTCCCCCCTCCATCTGTCATCCACCTGGCAGGGCAGGCAACGAATGTGATATGTGCAGTGCAGTTCTCAGAGATAATCGTGTGCCGTCAAAAGGTGTCGGATCCAATTAAGTCTGTTGCTGCGTGAAATTCCCAACAAAACGCAGACAAATCGCAACAGAAAGCAGACCAAAGTCTGCATCAAAAGTGAAGAGTGCGTGTGTGTGTGTCTTGTATTTTTTTTTTGAAAAAAATTCGCGGTTAACCTAATTTTCGAAAACACAAAAAAAGCAAAAACTGGAATTTTGTATTTTGAGACAACTGGAAACCATAACGAATCGAACTGGCGCTAAATTTCTTAAACAAGGAGTACATCGAGTCGTTGAGGAGTTTTTTATGTAAGTCTTGTAATTTTCACTTTAAGCGGGTAACAAACCGTGTCACGAGCTCAGCAAGGTCGGTTGACACGCTGATGAGGTTTAATTGACTGTTTGACAGGTGATTGTGAGAATTTCGTGTGGAAATCCACTGAAATGGAAGAAAGGCTCCCAACGGGGGAAAAGTCTTCTCTTATGATTGTTGACCGTTTGATAGCAATTTAAGTGAATCCTTCCAAAGGAATTATTGTCTTGTGGGTAATTTATTTCAAAAACAATTTGGTTCGCTTGATGCACGCACCCCCACATAGATCTGAAGGAGAAAGAAAATTAAATTTCTCCGGAGAAGCACTTGTTTGCGTTTGTCCAAGGCTCCGTCTGCATTTGACTTTTTCTTTGATTGCAATCTGAGAACAGGAACGTTAAGTGATTATATGGAAATTGTTAGAAGATATTGATCTCCTTTTGGATGCCGGTTTTTGTGACAGCAAGATTCGGGCAAAATGCATGCCTCTGACAGATGGAAATTTATCTTTTGAAGTCTTTTTTTAAGACTGTCCATATTAGATGAGGAAATACAAACGCTCTGCCATTTAAAAAAAAACGTTGTCTTAGGAGACACATGTCCATTTCTACAAGTTTTGGGGCAAATGTTTTGGTCATTCAATAAGTCCCGGGACATTTAGAGGGCGCCTCTTACCAAAATTATTCATTTAATATTTATTTTTTTTGTTACTGGCGCCCCCCAACATGTTCCAGGATTTATTGAGTGATGTGTAATGTTACATTTTAGTTCCACACATTTTTAAAAAATTGAATTCGTAATTCATATATGTCCCAACTTCAAGGCGTCGTTCAAATATTTTTAAAATGGCTATAAAACGGAAGCAAACAACGTAAGGGTGCTAGAATCACTTCTAATCGGTTAGTCTTTCTTTTTATTGAAGGATATTCTCGAAAGGAATTGCTTACTGGCATTTGTCAGTGGAAGACAAATGTAATTGCTTCAAAAAAGAAGGTTCCCTTTTTCATAAATTCACCATCAACTTAAAAAAGGTGTTTTCTAAATCAAATTTGAATAACAAGCATTCGCTTTACATTTCGACACCACTTTCGTTTTCGGATGAGGAGAAATTTGAGAAAAGTTTAAAAAGATCAGTTTGTTCAGTACTGCTAAGTCCTGAGACCCTACGCTAGTGTGTGTGTTTGTGTATTTTTGAAATTGTGTTTTTGGAGACAATGCATAGTCATGTCAACATGAAAAAATGTGTTTTCTAATTCAAATGTCAACAACAAGCATTGATTTAAATATTGACACCATCTATGTTTTCCGATGGTGAAGAATTTTGAAGGAGTTTGAGAAGATCAGTCTTTTCAGTACTGCTAAGTCCTGGGGCAGTAATAGGATATGCGACAACGCTTGTAGTGTGTGCATATTTTTGAAATTGTGTTTTTGTGGTTTCTTGAGACAGTACTTCGTTATTCATCGGCATCGCGTTTTCTGAACTATCATTTAAGCCTATTTTGATTTAAAATACTCCGACAGTCGGTCACATTGATGCCATGATGTGCTTGATGCACAGCAGCTTGAAAATAATAATTTCAGTGAATTTTTCAATTATCAACTCCTAAAACCGTACATTTGTGCTTTGCAGATTTTTTTTTTCGAAGATTCCATGAACATATTTCTGCTCATATTATTGACACTTTTATGCCAGTCAACAACTCAAGTCCTTATTGCAAATCATCTTCAAAAGTTAGTTCATTACCCAAGTTTGTAAAATCCATCATACATGAACCTAATCTGACACAACTCAATGAAATTTAGTAAAATTGTCAAACAGTCCAAGTTCCATATTTTGATGATTTTTTAAAGTTACCACCATGTCCACTTTTTTTCACCCTTTAATTTCGCTTCCAAGCAAAAACTGGTACAATTCTCTCCTCTAGTTGGACATTTTCAAAGAAAGCCGATTCAAAGATTGCCGATTTTAACAATCCATAGAAAAGTGGCTTAGAAAGACAGAGATAACTCGACCAACTATTTCATGCCTAAGTACCCAGAAGAAGTTCTTAAACCAAAGAGCCCGAATTCGGGTCCCTTAAATCCAAAACACCGAAATCACAAAACGTCAAAATCTAAGATCCCGAAAAATCCGGAAATCCTGAAAATCAAAAATCTCTACGATACAAAATCGTGGATGTTGGCACATCTGTATAGAGAGATAAATGTAGTAGAAGTTTGCATAATTCATAATTCGTCTCCTCCTCTATGATCCACGGGGTCACCATGTCCCCCTGCTTCTGATTATTTTTTCGGCAATGCGTTTTTGCTGGAATTGAAATTTTCCCTAATTTGCTTTTTCCTTTTTCATAATTTTTGATTAACGGTATTTTTCGATCGTCGTGACTATGGACAATCGAAATTTCGAGTATTTTAGAATTTGCGGTTTTCAAAGTATTGCGTTTCTAAATATTCTGCCCAACACACCAACTAGACTTTTGGACTTTTCGGGTTATCACTGACACAAGAATATCGTCAGTTTTAAATTGAAATACGACCTATTCGCGGTTTTCGTTGCTTTCAGTCGTGTGATCTTGAACTTGAACATTCTGAAAAAAATTTTTGAAATTGGACAAACAGTGGTAAAACCCTCCACTGTGTTTATAAAGTTTCTTATGGGGTGGTCGAAAAACGTCGCTTTCAAATTGTCGTGAGACGACTCTGAATCGTAATACCTCTGGTAATAATGCTAGCACCTGGCAATACTATAGTTTGTGTGATAGAGGACAGTATAAGCTTCAATTTGTAAGAAGACTTTATAAAAATCGAAGCCTTCCGTGAAAACTTGTCTATGTTCAAAAATGAATGAAAATTTGGATCGTGGTCGTCATATACATAAATTTACTTGTTTCTTTTATAAGAAAGGCAAAAATCGGCAAAATTGCTGCGCAATATGTTCATGCACTTCCAGGTTTCCAATTTACAATACATTCGCAACCTTTCAAAACCAAAAATCAAAATAGTTCACAGAAAACTCCCAATTTCGCTTAATTCATTGCACACAGGCATTCGTTCGCTTGGAGCATTTTAAATATTCCTAATTGATTCCGAACGTCATCTGGTGTCCAACTGAAATTGAAAAGCAATCCAATTAATTCCCAGAACTCGCCCTGGGTGACAGAAAATGGAATTTTCCCCACCGCATGCATCCCAGAGATTACCCCACAGGCTGTGCAATTTCTCTCTCTACCTCTTTGTTCTTGCCGTCATAATGAAATCACCACCACCACCACAGCTTAAAGAACAAAGTCTAACCGCCCTCCCGCACAGACCAATTCATCACTAAGCAGTGACTAATACCCTTCCAGTTGCTCGGTCATCACGTGCGGCAAGGTAACAAAGATGCAGCTTACGTAGTCGTCGCCTCCCAACAGGAAATATCCTTATCGCTCGCCACAATCTTGAGTCAGAGCACACACACGTTTGGAATTCAATCAGACCTAGTCACTCGGCAGCTGGGCTCTGGCAAAGTCAGGACCCGGCCAAGAGTGCGCTGCTGCTGTGCGTCAGATTAAGATTTGATATTTGGTCGAAGGTTCTTCGACTTTCTACAAGTCTCTTAATTGGCAAGAGTGCGCGTGTACTTTCACCAAACTGTTCTGGGAGTCTTGTCTACTAGTGTGTGTCCTGTGCTTCCGAGGCGTTCTTCATTCAAGAGCCCGCCATCAGTTCGAATAATCTCCCAGATCGCATGAGGCGATTTAGACTCAGTCGGCGCTCGGTTCGACAGACGAATTGGGTCAGATGTAAATTCTCTCTTTCCCCGAAAAGTACGCGCACTCAGTACAATCCGAATGTGTCAGAGAAGTAATCCACCAAGTGATTAGTGCCAAAAAAAGCACTGTATGACCAGTCCGGCGAAGAGGGGTGCGAGGGGCAGGGACCGGCCGCCACTTCGCCGGCAATACCTCAATGAATTGGAAAAGAATTTCTTTTTGGGTGAATCGGTGCGAATTATGACACAGCAGGAAGCGGTAACGACCCAGAGCCGGTGAAGTGTGCGCAAGAAAAAGTCGGATTCCATTGAGAATATGTGTCATTTCAATGAAAAGAACCCCGCTCCCCTCTCGGCTCTCGTGGGAAATCAGGGGAAAAAGTTTATCTGAATCGGACAGAGTAAAAGACGACGCGTCGCGGTTCTCGAGAACTCATTACCCGCGACATCAGTCGAGGCATGACGAATGCAGCTTACTGCGTGGGGCTGGTTGCGTGGCAAATCAGACTCGAAGAAACCACCTACAAATGTGTGTCCTAGGCCCCAAGCACTTCAGCGCTTTGCTTGTGTTTTCCTTAGAAATCCCCACGGGCGATAGACATCACTTTCATTATCACTTCTGGAAAACGAAACGAAACGAAACGAAAACATGTTTATTTTGAATGCGAGTGAAATCTGTTCCTCAACCCTGCTCCGACAATGACCAGTGTCAAGTTTCGAAATCAGATCAAAAGTCAGCAACTCAGCAACAGCAACAGCAGCGGGAGCAGCAGCAGCAGCCGCACAGAAAAGAAAAGTGAGAGTGTGCTGCATTTTATAATAGCTAACAATGGTTAACAATGTCCACACCTTTTTGTAACAACAAATGATGAGTCGATGTGGAAAATGCATCGATGGCGGGGCAGGCGGGCGGTTCGGTGAGTTGTGGGAAGGTCAGGAGTTGTGTGTGGCTGCGTTCGAGATTATTTCATGCTTTTATCGCGTCCGATGACAAGCCAGGGCGATTGGAAAAACATCTTGAGTTCGATTTGAAATAATTAATTCGATTTTGATCTGGAAAGGCAACAAAAATGTTTGGAATTCGGATTAAAATTGTCGACATCGTTGAGCGGTGTGGCGCCGGACGTCGGTGTTGTGAGCTGTTGAACAGAAAGTGAGAATTGATGGAGTTTCACTAGCCGACTTAAACGGCTGAGCTGCAATTTGTAAGCAAGTGTGCATTTGGGAAGACATTCGGTGGACTTAGCAGGGGTTCTTTATTTTCACGGGCATCTTTTTTTTGGATCTAAATTGTTTCGGAAATTATTTTCTGATTTGGGTCACAAGGGGATTTACATGGCTTTGTTAAGTTTTGGGAAAATGAAAGTTTATCAGAAAACTATTTTGACCTTAAATTGAGGGCAAATTGACTGGAGATGAAGATTCGATTTGAGGTGTTTGAGTATCTGGGTAGTGCTGCAGCTACTAAGAACTTTTAGGACTCTTTTTTTGATTTTGATTGGGCATTTGTCGACATTGCCATTTAAGTGGACAATCATTCCTGTGTACTCAGCCGAATTTGTGAACCCATTATAGAGTTCTAATTGCGTTGCCATTTATGGCTTGAGGATGGGCTTATGACACATTCATCAAAACGAACAGATCTGTTGTAATGAATAAGTCGTATAAAAAACACCACAGTTCATTGACAATAGTCTTTCCTTGCGTGTCTGGCTGAAGAAAATTGGAAAACCCTGATGAAGGAATTAGTTGGGTCACGTAATATGTCTTAGACTGAGACTATTGCTGAATAGTCAGTCGAAGTTCATTCAACTCGCCTTTTGACAAGTAGGTAGTAAAACCTAGTTCCGGACAACGTTGATTTTCAATATTTAGCTTCGTCTCTTGCAGTGTCTTGTAATTAAGCACGCTTTTTAAATGTCTTAGACAACTGCTGTAAGCGGCAACACTAGCTTTTGAGCAGTCTTCGCAGTAACGCAGTTGTTGCCACGCTTTTTTTACCAACTCATCCTATACCCTACAGACACCACTTCAAACTTGTTAAAAATGAGGTACGTTTGACTACATGATTAGTTACTCCGCATAGTCCGATGAGTAACCATGACTTTTGTGGGTATATCAGGGCGTGGATGACGCAGAGATCTTTTAGAAAGAAAAAAAACGGCCTCATTCTAGACGTTGCAGTGCTATTGGTCAACATGTCTAAAATTGACACGTATAGTGGGTATTTGTAAGCTTTACACTCTCATCAAAAAAGGGCTTCAACACAAAGTTTCAGTGATTTTCTTGGGTGTTTTTTCGTAAGTCCTTCAAAATAAATACATGTACCGACATATATAAAATTGACTCTCGACAGAACATACATACATATGTCTTACTTACAAATCAGATCAGTCTAAATCAGCCTTAAATCTGTTGCCGTTGTCTTTTTCTGAAGTTTTTGTTTGATAGACGAAACCATACAAATGCAAGTCTTACTCACACTTCCTAAATAATGCAGAAAACATTCGCTATGATACAAAATCCTATCGCAATCGTTTCAAATTGAAAGTGTATCTTCTAAAAACCTGACAACATTTTAACTTGTTCAAGATAAAGCAGAAGTCAGCCTTAATTTTTTTTTACGGTATTCCTTCGATGCCCTCACTCAAGTCAATTCGCTCTGCACCCTTGTACACATTTCTTAGGTATAATTTTTCTCTGCATGAAAATAAAAAATCATAAATTTAGTTCAAGCACGTTTTGGAATCCTTCCGTCCAATAAACAGAGCGCTCAACAAATCGAATAGTCTGTCAAAAAACTCACCATTAGCATTCATTCCTCTCCTTCATTGGTTTTCTTTCACCATATACGGAGGTATTTACTGTCTCCAAAGGACATTTGTCACACTGACGTAGATAGTAGCTGCAATTCGTTGCAGGCTAATTACAGCAGTTTCTCTTTGTCAGTGGGATCCTTTAACTCACAGGAAAAGCCACTCCGATCTTCCCAACTCACAGTCTCTTGCTCTCTCTCTCTTTCGGTCACACAACGATACCCAAACCCGTCCGGTATTCAGTTGACACATGACGACATGTCAAGTTCAGAATTCCAAAATGGTAAACAGATGTTATTCTATTTTCGACACAACATGGTGGCTCGTTGGCTCGTCTGTCAAGAGCATACGAGTTGCGTCGCCGTTTTACTCCAGCACTCCCTCCGGAAGCGGCTCGAAATTGTTTTTTGTTTTTCGTCTCGTTTGTTGTTATTTTTTCGTTCTGTTTTCATCTCAACAAAAACAGAACTTGTTTGGAGAATAAAAGCAGCTTCCTGCTGGCGTTTATTGGAAAACTGAGGTGAAGATCATCAAATTGAATCGCATTAACCTAGCGGGTAATTGGCGGTATTTCCAACGGGATTTAGCTGTGCAGGGTAATAAAATTTGAGGGAAAACAATTAAAATGATGACTCAATTTAGCTGGCTAGCTAGCTAGCTCCACACCCAGCCACCTCCGCTGCGCACATGTACACATGTATGGCGTGGAATTTTCTGCTCTACTTTCTCGATTGATCTGTGCGCCCTCCTTGGGAAACTGCGCGCAAGAAAAACAACTTTTCATCACTTATCTCCGGCAGCGGTGTGTGAAATGTTTTCGTTGCAAAATGAGAATAGACTCCCCGCCAGAGTCGATAAATATCGCTTTGCATTGCTTACTAATGAAGTGATGCCACAGTCGCGAGAACGAAGTTTATCGCACAAAAGACGACAGAAATGTAAATTTAATTGCAGGCGAAAGGAAAAGTGTTCGCCGGCGGACCTTGAATTCTGAAACTAAACCGTCTCTGGTCACTGAATGTCGGGACTATCGTTGGCGGAGCGCGCAGTTTCCTAATGGATGTAGGATTTTGATTTATTTTCGCTGTGCTCTCGAGATTCTCTGCCCAAGTATCCACGACATATTTGCGTGATCCTATTCAAAAATCCACTAGCATTGATCGCTGCTCATCGGTTTCGTTTCGAGTTCCGCGCAGATTTGGAGTTGCGGTTCATGGGCGTACACTTGAAGTGCCGCGTGCGACTATCATTGACCATAGATGAGCGGCTTGGCAATGGGCGATCAGTCAAGGCATCAAGGTAGATTGATGGTTTGGGTGGATTGGAATGGGGGTGGGATGGGTTTTTCAGCATTGAGTGGATTCAATGCGGAAGTTAAGATGTCATCCTCAATTGAGATGGATTGTCTTGAAGAAGTGTCTTTTGTTTTTTTTTTGGGGGGGAGCGGTTTTTTGTCTTTGAAGTCAAGTGTTTGTTCAGAGAAACGAATGACTAGACTCAGAATGACAGTCTTTTCTGGCAGAGCGAAGTGTGACTGAGCAATTCAATGAGCTAGCGAATGGATAAATGATGTGTTTACTTGATGTTTAAGGACTGCTATTGAATCATTACCCACACGCTTTAATTGTTTGTTTACGACGTCGCTGGGTGACACAAGTTGGAATGCATTTTGAAGACTATGACTTATTGGGAGTCTTTGAATAGACTCTAATTAGGATGTTATTAAATTTTTTTAAATAAAAACGAATGGAAGGCCATTAATTCACAGTCTGCAGCATGGTGAGACAGCCAATCAAGTTCTGTTTGCATGACATTTTTCTGTCATCTACAAAGTGAATGTCAAAATTACTCTGTTTTGAAGTCTACTAAACAGGGATCATGTTAAAGTCCATCAGTGTTAACAAATGAGTTTGCAAAAGCATTCGCTGTGAAGACCAGATGCTCAGTCTTACGGTGTACCTCAAAGCTCCTCAATTGGATTAAACTCTAGATCAGACGGTTTTTCAATGTAAATGTAAATTTCAAATTCTGAACCAGATTTTTACCAAATTTTGAACGAAATGTTTAACCAGATTTTGTTTCAGATTTTGAACCAAATTTTTAAACAAATTTTTAACAAAAATTTGAAATTGAACCAAATTTTGAGCCATATTTTGAACAATATGTTGAACCTGATTTTAAACCAGATTTTGAACCGAATTTTGAACCTAATTTAGAAGCGAATTTGAACTAAATTTTAAGCCAAATTTTGAACCAAATTTTGAACAAAGTGTTAAACTGAACTTCGAACCAGATTTTAAACCAAATTTTGAACAAAACTTTGAATCAATTTTGAACCAAATTTGGAATCAAATTTGGAACCAAATTTTGAACAAAGTGTTAAACTGAACTTCGAACGAGATTTTAAACCAAATTTTGAACAAAACTTTGAATAAATTTTGAACCAAATTTGGAATCAAATTTGGAACCAAATTTTGAACAAAATGTTGAACCAGATTTTGAACCTGATTTTAAACCATATTTGGACCAAATTTTGAATCAATTTTAAACAACAGTGTTGAACAAAATGTTGAACTGGACTTCAAACCAGATTTTGAACAAGATTTTGATCCATATTTGGACCAAACTTTGAATCAATATTAAACAACAATTTTGAACAAAATGTTGAACTGAACTTCGAACCAGATTTTGAACCAAATTTTGAACAAAACTTTGAACCAATTTTGAACCAAATTTTGAACAAAATTCGAAGATCCTTTTATCTGGGGCGTTACTGTCCACTTGACGTGGCTAAGGCATTGGGTCGTTGGTTTTTTGCTTTCCATACTCTATCCACATCTTGGTACAGCACGTAGGGATTGCGGTCGTGTCTTCATCTATATTCGCCTTCCTCACAGACAGGACCATACATTCAACCGAGAAGAACATCTACTGCATGGAAAATTCTGGAAGACACTAAAAGGCATGATACCACTTCTTTCACAATTTGTCAATCTCCTTGAATGTTCAAAAACCTAACTGACCTCCACTCAGTTTCCGATATTCCATCAATCATTTCGCTACCTCCCTTCATCAATCGCTCTTAATGGAGTCTCCTCTCTTGAGTGACACTTCAGATAAATTCTTTTGTTTGAGGAAAATCCGAGCTCTTCTCTCCATTTTCCATTCAATGGCAATTATTTCCTCCTTTGTTCGCTCACAGTCAAACAGCTATGTCTCTCCTCCTTATCTGGGATAACATTTTGAAGCATCCTTTGTCATTTTGCCTGCACCAGCTGTTTTACTCCTGCTGATGTTGAGCTGTAAATACAGACCGGAAAAGGTAGTTCGCTACCTTGTCATCGTATCGAATTCCAATCTTTTCAGGGAAATCGAAGATGATGCACACAGGTATGATCAGTTCGATGAAAAATGTTGCTGAAAAATGAGTGTGTTTGATGTCGATGCTGAATTTTTGGGAAATTGTTTGTCTTCAAAAGCTGAACTTGTCAGCGTTGCGCTTAAAAAGTTGTCTGTCCTTCTGTGTGAATTGGTTTAAAGCTTTAAAAATCTGTACGACAGAAAGCCTCACGCATGGAGGTCTGTCCTAGTACCTACAGAGAAGACACCCAACTTAACGTGTTCATGTGAGCATAGTCCGCTTCAGTGTTAATTTGTATGTTGGTCTAAGTTAGCAACAGTGTTTTGGACTAACCAGCTTGTTTGCCACTTGGACCAAGTATGTGTCACAGAAATGATATTCGAACCGTCTTCGGGACTAGAGACAGCAGGACTTTCGGCGGTGTATAGTTACACATCCCTTTACATTCTCAGAAGAGGATTTTTAATTTTTAGGCTGCAGCATGCCACAGCCGCTAGTCAGCTTTCGAATGTTCTCAAATACTTGTCCGCTCTCCTTAGTAGCACCATCTCACTGCCCAAAGCTGACACTCAAAAAGATCACTCGACTAGAACTGCAAATATCCGACATTCAGGAACCAGAAATTCAAATCAAAAGTCGATTGCCACGATCCACAGATCACTTCTTAAGCAGGAACACTATTTTATGGCGCTACTCACCGCCAGAATCGGCCGTCAATGTGATGAGAAAAAAAAATCAACGCCAAACTATTCGAATATGAAATTTGTGAGCGCCTTAGGCGCGCTTCCAAATGTTTCGCCGTAAATGCAAATCAAACAGAGGCCCCCCAAAACGATGGGCTGGTAGCTGATTTTTTATGCAAAATACCTCTCAATTGGCTGCTTCTGTTTTGGAATAACTCACCTGAGGGCATCATCGCCAACAGTCGCAATTATCGATCGCGGACTGTGTATCGCCGCCCAAGGACCAGCACACATCCACAGTCATCATCATCATGGTCTGCGGCAGTGGCTCTTAATCAATCAATAAAACTTAACGCACCAGTAAATTGAAACTATTGGCTACACATATACACTTGTCTCGGCGCGCATGCAATGTAAAGGAAAAAACATCCATATCCGAATTCACGAATCGAAGGTCGTCTTGGCATCGTGGATGAATCGAATCAAAACGCCATACAGTTGAAGTTCTTGGCCATTCGATGGCATTTGACCGGCTCACTGAGACAAACCGCAAAAAGATACTCTCGAGTGTGCCTTACCGGAGCCCCTGACACTGGCTTCCGAGTACTTAAGTGGGTGCGAGTGTTTTTTTTTTTTTTTTTTTGTTCAGATTTAACTGGGTATCGGTGGTCGATGGCTGTTTAATGAGGAAGGCAGAGGCGTTTAAGGAATGAGGATGGGGGTGGAAATTGTTTGAGTTTATTGTCTATCTGGAGGGGGGTGGTGGCTTGGTGCCATGCAGGGTATTAAAAGAGATTATACCAGTAGATTGGAATAAATTGGAGGATTGATGTTCGAGGCACAGTGAAGTAGTAAAAATCTATATCGCAGCTAGAGTCGTTAAATAACTAGTCGAGTGAGATTCTACGAAATGAAAATCGAAATTTTGTTTGCTCCATTATTCGGAGGAAATTCACGGAACGATGAAATGTGGAAACTTGTTTTCTTTTTTGACGCAAAACAAAATGTGACACAAGCGAGTGACTTTTAGGGTCAGCCGGGATTGAAACACTTGTATCCGTGGTAAGATGAGGTAAATTGAAGATGGATTGTATGGTTGTAAACTTTGATAAGTTGCTTTAATCACCTCAGCATCTTAGTCCTGGTTGATAAGCAGAAATCATTCTGATTTGGATTCGGTCTACTGCCATGTAAGTCGATGCATTGCAAGTCTGTGTGAATTTCAAGTGCCAGTCGACTATACAACTCAAAACCTCATTCAATCAGTTGAGTAGGCTGCGCCACATCAACGTCAACGTTTCGACTAATTTTTTGGACCCTTTCGCAAGACCTTGATAAACGAAGAGAATATCTCGGTATCTTTATTATGATTGTGCTTGAAGGTTGCGGGCAAGTAATTCCTAAACGATGACCGATTTAAGGAAACAACTGCATGCTTTCGTCCCGATTTCAAACTCCGTCTACAATTACAGACATTTGACTAGTACTCTAACAAAAAAATTAGGGCGAAGGCCAGCTCTACTTCTACAGGAAATGTGGTTAAGATGTGTCCCTTGAGAATTCAGTCTTAATGGCAGCTCGATTTCGAGTTTTCAAGTTCAAGAAGGGGAATAATATAAATACTCGCACAGCCTAATTAGCCGCAAAACTGAGAGTCAAAAACAGACATAATTTCTTCAACAACCACGCTTGAGAGCACTATAAAGGCGCCTAGGGTTTATTACTGACTCTGAACGGTCAGATTTAAGGAGCTTTTCATAGGCAATTAGAATTCTTTTAGTCTTGCCAACGTTGCCAGGAAAAAGTGCCATATGAATAGTCCACGAAACGGGCGTGAGTCGTAACACGTAATCACTAGGCATTAGTGGTCACAGACACAACTGAAAGGTATAGCTGAAGTTAAAACTTACGAACTGAGAAGATGCATAGCCCAATTTGTTGGATGAAATATGAAGGCCTCCTTGATCTTGCAAAGAAAAGTAAAACATTTTCAAATATCGTTCCGACTACATACTGACTCTGGAAAATAATCCTTTCTACGCAGTTCAAAATTTTGGTCACTCAGTCAAAATACTCAAAAATTGCAATATTTTCGTTCAGGATCAAAGGTTGGATGACCTCTAGTTCAGGTCTCCTCAGCTAGATTCTCCTAAGCATCATCCAACTACTCCGGACAGCCAAAAAGAGGTGTCAATCATCATCATCATCAATGCCAACAAAATCAGATTTAGAACAGGTCGCTACATTTTTGGACCTTCACCTCAAAGCACCGCCTCATGAAGATCCCCAACCATCACCCGCTTCCCTCTCGGCCAATGACATTCACCCGCACATAATTGCAGATGTCCGTGTCGAATTTGGAACAAAGGAAGCCCGTCACCCTGTCGGGCATTTCTTGGTACATTTACGTCCATAGTTCATTTAACTGTTTACCTTCCTCATTACACTCCATCTACACACCAACGGCCAGCCGCCTCCATGCTTCAGTGCACCAGAATCTACCTGCACCACCGGACCCTCATAATTACTTATGGTCATCATAAAAATATGATACTTTTAGGACTCGCCTCCTCCCTCCACGACGGGGTACCCTAGCGAATGAATTCCTCCGTGTGCGTTCACAGAAACTCTCCTCGGCCGCCTAACAGGTGTGAATCAATCCGGAGAACAGCACACATCCCCACGTCGCTTTGATGTTTATCAAATCGGAGAAACAAAAACGTAATTGTCGGAACGTCCGTCCGTCCATCGGCCGGCGTTGTTTGGAAACCGCATTAACATGGTCATCATCAGCGGGAGCGTATCGTCGTGACCACCGCCACCGTCTCCATCGACTGCAATTGTAATGTATCAGAACGTGCCCGAGGCGACGTCCGTGGATAGATCATCGGTTCGGAAAAATCTCAATCGGCGCAGACGACGGTGATGGCGACGAAAATGTCGTGTTCATTTGGAATTCCTTTGGCACGAAGCGTGGTGTATTCGATTTCGTATTCGTCTGACGTGTAAGACTCTCTTTTCATAGATGGCCCGCGGCGGTCGTGTATCGGCAGGAACTACTAATGAGCTCGTTGTGGGCGGACGCCGCACATATGCTAAATGCGCATTTTGGTGTCTGTGCGGTAACCGAGCTCTCTCATCGTTCCTGTCAGGCGTGTCGTGTAATTGGTATCTCAATGGAGATAGCGAAGCTCCATCCAGATGGGTTGCGCGACAAAACATGAATTGACACGCATCTGAATGCAGACCGCGGGCTGCTGAGGGCTTTCGAGTGAAACTCCGTCGCGTCGTCCTTTCGGCTATAGGGTTCCGGTTGAATGGAAAAGTTGCTGCCCGGACCCGGGCGACGAAAGTGAGAGTAGCTGGCGGCGCGGTGGCGGTGGCGCGGACATGAATTTGATATTCGGATGCGGTACGCAGATTTGGCAAACGAATTGAATCACGTGGATCTGGAATTGAGTTTTAACGATCATGTGATTCGGAAGAGCCGCCGCGGGGTTCATAGACACTTGCTTGCTGGAATAGAAGCGGCGCGGCGGTGCGGCGCAGTTGGAATACGCGTTTATTTGCCTAAGTGAGCTTCATAAATTGTGATTGCGATCGGTAATGGGATGTGCTTTGAGCGAGAACTCACGGTCTTAGAATTCTAAACAACTTTGCGGAACGTCAGTCGCAGGTTGATGGGGTTGAAGACCTGGTCGGTGACGGATTTGTTGACCTCCGCGTTTGCACAGAGACACTGGAGCAGGTTCAAGGAACTGATGGTGTTTGTGTTTGTTTTGAGTTTGGACAAAAATGCCGAGATATGAGTCTTCATGAATGCGTGGCACCGACGAGGCAGCGATGACAATGAACTTGGGGATGATGGTTTTAAGCGTACGCGAGCGTATTACTTTTTATGACTTTATTTCGCGTGGGTTTCAGTACACTTTTTCTTCGCACTTCGAATTCGCTAAGTGTTGCGGGTGGTGTTTATAGATGGAGGTGAGTGATAAATGCGATCGATGAGGGACGACGTAGTCTGGTCATGAGTCAGAGCGAGTGGGTCTGAAGGCTCTCTGGTTGGGGTGACGGTTGCAGTCACATGTTTCGAATGTCTCCGTTTTTATAGCTTGAAGTTTGAATGTGATTTCAGGGGCGAAGTTCTTTGGTCACAAAACAGTAGTTAAATTGATAGCTGGTGGTAATGGCTTTAAGGCATTTACGCACGATGCTACAAATGCTATGACACTGCATAAGAGTGCCAAATAAAATTCCGATCATTTAAGCCTCCAGTTTTGTACACCAGGTTACGTGCCAAATTTTCACATTCGCAACTTGTCTTGAAAACCGCTAAACTTCTAAACGCTCACAATGTTATTCTCCAGTTTTGCAGAGCAAGTGTTATTCTTTCACAAGTTTGGCTCCATGTCCAAAATGTTTGTATCTGTATCGGACAATTGGAGTGGTCTACCCTCGAGCTTAGGTTTGTCTGTTTCTATGATATAAAGGCTCAGTTCGAAGTCCTTACTAGGTAAAAACCTTTTCAAACTTTTCCAGGACGTTCAATAATTCGTTTTTGCTTTATAGGATATTTTTTTAATTTTTAAGCTTGTAAACAGATCTGTCTATTGCATTGCCACTATATGTGCAAGAGTAGACGGAAGACAGACAGAAACCCGAAGTCCAAAAACCCGAAATGTCCAAATCCATTAACCGAATTCAGCACCTTTTGTATAACCTACAAAGGTCCCCAAGTGGATGGGGACCCGCGTGCCCCTCATACCTTCTTTAAATCTAAATTTTGGCTTTTGAGGATGGTGAGCATTTTAGAATTTTGATCGTTCAGGATCCGAAGGGGATAGGGGACCGCGTGCCCCTCATAACCTCTTTTCTATAATGTTTTTTATTTTTCGATTCCTTTTGAGGAATAATTTCTCAATTTTGACTTTTCGGGATGTTGGGCAGTTGGGAACTTTGTTCGTTTATGCTTTTGGATATCAGGGTTTTATCCCAAACCCATCCTCCAATTGATCATCTTTATTCATTGCATGGGACTATTTGTCCCAGGACGACTTTGGCTGGCATAATGTAAATTCCAAAGATCAGAAAATATATGTACATAGGTCCAAATTTTAAATACAAGCCTTCATAGAATGGCCTGAGGACAACAACGAAAGGGCAAAAAGCCCAAAAACCCAAAAACCTAAAATGCCCCAAAATCTGAGAATCCCACAGTCCCGAAAATCCTGAAAGTCAAAAACGAAAAGTCAAAATCCGAAAATTTCAAAGTTCATGCAACGATATTTTGAAGGTGTAACCCCTCCTCCGCTGGAGGACATTAAATATTTGCAAAACTCGGAACCAAATAAACTTGTCAGAAAGTATTTAATTTGAATTAAAGCCGAAAATTCGGCTATTAGGAATCTGTGGCATTTAAGGATCTTGGATTTTTTTAATTTTGGGCATTTTGGGTTTCGGTCTTTTAGCCTTTTCATGGTTTGAACCTTTCGTGATTGGGGCTATTCGAGATATCGGCCCAGTTGAGAAACTTTTATCGTTTTTGACGTTTTTGAATTTTAAAAATTTCGGGATTTTGTCCTTCCCCTACTTTAAACATCTTTTTCAAAAATTGACCTTGATGGTACCCTAAACGAGACTAGTATACGGGCCCAACAACGTCTACTTGAATTTATCAAGGCCTAACATAGTTAATAATTTGAATTAAACCAACGCCAGCCTTTGTCACACTGACAAATGAAAGGAAATGAGAAATCAGTGACCTGATACTACCTCGCTATACCGTGTTCCGTCGTTACTGGACATTTTAACAAAACTGCAACTCAAATGTCCTCTTAAATTGAAATAATAAGTGTTGCAGCTACTTTTTATTTTCAACGGCGAATCCGCTCACAGCTCAAAAAATCGAACACTTTGACTACTTCAAACAGTTTCCCACAACAGTCCAAGCCCTTCTCCTAATGACCTTGACATTTAGGCAAAAGCTAAATTCATCATTCACCCGAAACCCTCTTTTCTCCACGCCATTAGTCAGAAATCAGTCATTTTTCAAAACTCTTTCAAATTTGTTTGTCGACAAGTTTCCTTAACTGCCTTTGAAACAATTCCCAGGAAAACGAACAGCACAACAGTTACACTAATGACCACACAAGCGTCCAAACTAAAAGAATCCTTAGGCAAAACTTGTGCTCCACCCCATTCAAACTTTCAGTCAGCACGAAAGTCACCCTCACCACCAAATTTACATAGTTGTCAATGACGGGGTAAAAACCGAGGAAACCTGCTGTGATGGAAGTCACGTTAGCCATAATTAACTTGAAGGACTAACATAGACGGATGCATGCTGGTGTTATGCAGCAGGAAGAAGGAAACCCTTCGCAGGGTGGTTATAAATATTTGAGCAAAGTTAATAATCAAACACCGTTTCAAGTAACTTTGAACTTCAACGTGTGCAGCAGCTTCAACTCCGTTAGCGAAATGATAGAAAAAGACACGCACTGTCGAGGTAGCGGGCGATCTTTCATATTTTTTCTTTTGGTTGCTGGTGTCTGCGGAGGAAAAGTTTGATAAAGCCAAACAAAACTTTGATATACACGCTAATGCCATTAATCGAAGAAGTTTTATGGCATCCACTCAGTTGTGTGTCTGTCTGTGCGGCACACAGGTGTCTCAGAAAAATCATTTGTGTCTCAGGGAAAAAAGTTTTCTTATCTCAAACGTGCTAATACGCATAAAAATAAAAGAAATGTTTTCGGCAGACGGTCAAAAGCCGCCATTAAGTGATTGAAACACAAGAAACGGAACCAAAACAGAAGTTAACTGTAATGCAAGAATGTATTACAACGCAGATGGTGTGACGTAAGTTGTCGTGACATGACATAGAAATGAAATTCATTAACCCGCGGTTCATAATCAACATGGGGAAAATGCTCTTGACAGTTGACACGATTATGCAAACTTTCATTTGACAGAAGATGTCTCTTCCTCTCTCTGTCTTTCTGGACTGACACTGACAAAGGGATTTTCACTTTTCGGATATGCATTGGAGCTTGCGTAAGTGGATGCAACATCTGTCGAATTGCATTCAAATTCATCCGGAAAGAAATGTCAACCTTTTATGTCACCCTTTGGAATTCGGCTAATCAAACGGAACCCTAATCAAGGCGGTACAGAAACACACCCGCCCGCCCACTGGCAAGCCCTTGACTGGTCAGACACTGGCTTATGCAACGCTGGCGGCGGTGATGGACTGGACGTCCTTGGGTGTGTGAAACTGAATCACTGACATTTTGCATTTAAAACAAAGCCACAACAGCAGAATTAAAAATTCAAATTCATTCGAAGCAAAAGAAATGATGAAGTGAGTCATTAGTATTCTCAGTGCCCGTCGATCCACCGTTTCTAGATTCCGACACGCGTCTCCGCGTTGCTGTGGTGCGCCTTAGATGATTCATCCGCGTAGCTTAAAATGGTAACCCACCTTCCCCCCACAATCGGCGTGTGGGTATCGCTTACTGATTCAAGTAGTCTTTGCGCTCCGAAGGTGTGGACGTTTAAGTAATTACGGAGCTTTGTTCGCATGATCCACTCCGAGTATCACATCAATTCGGCTCTGTTCGTTCTGACATTCCGACAGAATGTCAAACTGACAATTTTCACTTGCGGCTGCTTCGCGTGCTCATTCGGCTGATTGGATTTTTCTCCTCTGTGCGGCTTGCTCCAATTTTCGATTTTCTATTTTTCTGCGAAAGAGAAAAAACGAAAAACGCACGAGAAAAGCGATTGAATGAAAATTCGATCGATTTGGGACAACCGCCGACAACAAAGGCGTTCGTACGTCAGAGTCGAGTGGACTCTTCGCGGCGCTGTGGAGTGGAGATGGGCGGCGCTGGCTCCGTGAAAACTAGATCGCCCGCTCGAAGATTGGTAAATAAATTAATTAAGTAATCTTTTGAGTTGTTTTCGTTCGTTCCTTCTGTGTTTTGCTGCAGTTTGTGTGGCGCTTTAATTGCGGCTTATCGGTGCGAGAAAGTTGTGCGACGTTGGATGTCTGTCTGGTGGCGACGGGGCGCCTCTCACAGCCGATCTCGTCGCCTATTCCAATCTAATTGCTATAATGAATGAATTGAATTGAATTTATTGTTGAATTTCAGCGAAGGCAAAGGCAAGCCGGGACTGGGTTCGGCTTGAGTAAGATGCATCGCGCAATTGATTCAGATAAGCCAGCAGTTGATGGCTTGAGATAAACACTCGGGGAACCGGTACCGTTTCGAAGGAGAGGGCATATCATGGCGTACGCAAACATACCGTTGTTTGTCTACCGTCCACCGAGAGATGGCTTACATAAGTTCTGTTTCTGTGCATCTCTCGTGCGTTGGAGGGCCGCCTTAAGTAGCAATTATTGATTTTAAATTAAATCGCAAACCTCTAAAAGTTACTTGTTGGCTGGTTTTGTTGACTCAGCTCAATGGGTCGGCTGCTGAAAGTATCTGTCACTTTTATCAACTTGTGGTATCTTCTTCTTTTTTTTCGCATTTTTTCCCGCACTTATTGAGTAACTGAAGAGATCTGTGTATTGTTTAGTAAAGATGTCTTCTGCTGAGTGTTTGAGTGCGGGATTATGAATATATTTTGTTTCCCACAATCATCGTCGGCTGGTGTCTGGTGGCGATTCGTGATCCTGTTGTAGGTGAAAGTGGGCAGTTGGCGTCGTAAGAGGATGTGGCTGCTGTACCATTTGTCACACAGGCACAGTGAAAGGATGCGGATTGTATGACGAGTTTATTGTTTGGGTATGCTTTGCTTAATGGATGACCCGTCTGGCCTGGGGGGCTACGATTTTGCCAGATTTATTTATAGTCTGTTGACTGATAATGAGGTCATTTAAGATGGGCGAAAAAAAAAACACAGTTGTGGTTTGTGTCGAGTCACACTGAGTCACTGTTCAAGACGCACTGTTCCGGCTTTGAAATTCGTCTACGAGAAGAGCCTGCAAGACGTGGGCTGATGTGGGGCTTGGAACATAGTTTTGAATACGAAATTTGTGGTTTTGATGTGTGTTGCTTGTCTGGCGTCATTCTTGACACTGAACTTGTCTCAACTTTTGCCACCGGAAGTGCTGTATAGGATGAAGTTTCTATTTTTAAGTTTGTGGGGTGTTTTGTAGGGTTGCAGACTGATTTCGTTCGTTTTGTATGGAGCCATCCCCTTTTGAGTTAAAACCAGCACTCAAAGAGCAGTAATTGTCTTTGAAAAACTCCTCAAATTTGGTCATCCAGAGTCAGCAAAAAACCCTACTGTTGAGGTATCAGTAGTACCCCCAAAATGAGCAGATGCCCAAGATGCTTAGCGCTGGTCGCTTGTGGAACGTATGCAGGTAACCCTGTCAAATATGAAGGTCTATATTCAAAATTTTATCATACACGATATTGCACTCACAAAGACTACCTTTTGCTTTACCACTTACCTTCAAATGGTGTGGGCATTGGACTTGAGGGGATACCCCGGTTTCCATGGAGATCATGGGTGCTGCTCTGTCTGATGATTTCCAAATATATGTGGAAGACCTTGTTCTCCAAGTCTGAAACCAGTGGATTCGTATCTAAACTCACCGACGGCCTGTTGCTGTAAAGACAGGAATATTAACTCTTAGCCAATTCAGCGTGGTTTTCAGTTCACGCGTTGAAGCAGATGCCTGTTTAGAGAGCAATCTGATTCAATTTAAAAGGAAAAGCACATCTTCTTAATATACCTTCTCACCAGAATTTACTCCTTTCTCACAAAAATCGACACCATGGTGAGACATCCCCCACCAAACCATGACGGAAGCTGGATGATTATCACATTCAACCCCTGAAACAACGTTTTTCACTTCCTTGGATTAAGTGGCATACATTTTGGCATTTTGGTGGTTGAAAACTTAACCGAAAAAAAGTCCTCATCCATTCATGGTCATTGTTCCACTGAAGGAGGCGTTTGCATGTTTCCAGCCAAATGGTTGTTTCGTTGAGGAATAAGAAGACAACCCGTGGATCGACGATTGGCTTTCATTCAGATGCACATCTTCCCGATCATCCCTCATTGACTTGATGAGGATTCGTATTGGCGAGCAATTAATTTAAAATCTTGCCGAGACTTCTGGTCAACTGTCCGCTTAGATCATGTGATATTCCACCTTTGGTCTATTTCCTCTGGGGATTTGTAAAGTCTAAGGTCTTCAGGAATATGGCAGCTACGATTGACGTCTTGGAAATCACCATTACACCTTTCAACCGCAAGATACCACTCGCCCAAATTGGACTTTCCGAATTGGACCACATCAGACGTAGTTGTGGGCAACATTTACGCGATATAATTTTCAAAAAGTAAATGCCCTCAATTGTTCTTTTAACCTATAATTCAAATTTTAAGTTCACTTAAACAGTTATGTATTTTATTTAACATTAAAAATCGAACCTCACAATGGATCACCCTATTTTTACTTTTTCATTTCACTTACATTGAGTGCATCTTCTTTGTTGAATGTATTTATTTTACAAAAAGTCCAAAGTTTAAAAATACCCCAAATTCCATGACATTTCCCCTTTGCAAAGAGAGGACTCAAAGATGACCTTTCTACCCGCTGCATCCGAATTCGATTGGCTTCCCATTTAATTCCATTTCCTTTATCTTAAATCGAACAACACAGTCTCCTCCACGTTCGCCCTTTTCGGTGTTAATCATCGTTGCAGAATTCTGAAGAAAAAAAAAAAAACACAGTCATCAAGGAATCTCTCCTTCTGAGCGCATCGATCGCATCGACCCTGACACAATGCATTCCAGGAAGTATGCTCACATTTGCATGTGGAATTTGTTTTTCCCTGCATTTTTTGTATCTTATTTAATTCCATCTCGAACACAAAAATTATGCAAAAAAACATGTACAATCTTATTCAGCGCATTGAGTACTCGAACGTAATGTCTTAAGTGCGGGAAGAGCAAAAACGATGCAGCAGTGAGGGGCGAACAAGAAGAAAATAAATAAAATTTCACAGCACATGTGTGCAGCATTTTAAAAATACTTCGACCCCATGCGGTGAGTTTTATTTTGCAACACAAAACCAGCCACAAAGTAGATACTTAGGATTTCTGCTGAAAATATCATTCTCCCTCTGCCGTGGTTTGCAGTTTTCCCCGTTACAACTTCACAAATGTGCATTAAGAAGCTTTTTATAAACTGTGAGCATCTAGATACGCATCTACATGCTTTGATTTTAAAGATACACCACTGCGCGAACACAAGTGAGAGAATCTGTGAAAATAGTGCTCGGTCCTCCACCTAAGTGGTGTCTAGTTTGCAAATGGGAACAATCGAAATTCCGCTGTGACATCGAGTCGCCGCCGCCGTCACCGTTGCGAGTTCGTTGTTAATCGTTGACTCGAAAATTCCACCGTGCTGTGCCCTGCCGCGGTGTGGTGATAGACAGCCGGGTCTTAACACACGCTCACAGGGTACTCGTATGTGTCCACACTTAGCTGAAGCCATAAATTAATGCAAAACATGCTTAATGTGGTGAGTGAATCAAGACATCGCACAGACCAGTAGAGACCCCAAAACGTTTCGCAGAAAAACAAATCAAAAAAAGGGACGGCATCAAAGAACAACAAAATAGAAGTGTTCTGCGTGCGGTGAAAAATGCGCGTGTTGCGGGTAGTGGATAGCGAAGCCTACCCCAAAATGTGTCCACAAACATCTTGCAATTAGGCAGAGAACGAGAGAGGTGGTCTCATCCTTCAAAGAGGTCATTGTCCCCATTTGGAGCGTCGTGGTATCCGCTTCGACGCACGGTTGGATCACAGGTGATTACATAAGGCGAAGAACTTTCGGGCGGCGTCGGCGGCGGGCGGTCGCTGACGCTGATGGATGATCAATTGGGTAACGAGATATGTGCATAGATATTCGGTTTGTTAGTTGGCCGCTCTTTGAGTGGGTTCCGCGAGTTTGCGTAGATCTGGCGATATCGGTGGCGGAGGCGAATTCGGACTAGTTTCTGTGGGTGAGCAGAAATGGGTATTTACGAGCGATGTAGGGCGATTAAAATTACTGGGATGGTATGCGAAAGGACATGCTAATTTGAGTTCCGTTTGGGGAGTGTTTTTTTTGTCTTTTGTTTACAACGCGGCCACTAAGTGGGGCAATGCGTAATACGATGTGGATAACGTCGGAAGTTACATGACTGTTCTGTTATCGATCTTTTTCAAATGGATTTAAAAGGAATTTTGATTGGTTTTGAGGATTGTTTGTTTTCATGTTTTTTAATGTGAACGAATCTCCGATTCCGCAACAGCTTGGGGGATCGGACAACACGTATATTCGAAGTGCACAACTTGCACCGTCCGCTTACACGCCAGTTCGAAAGAAGGAACCAAGGTTCCAGACTTGCAGAGCTTTATATACTTGAGGTTTTTAAGTTTTGAGGTTTTGAACCCGAAACCTTGCAGAGATATATTGCGCTAAATTTCACTTGGATCGAGTTCTGGATCCAGTTGTACTAGGGTCTTGGCTTCAAGCAGACATATTTATCCAACATTTGTGTGCCCATCGTGGATTGGTGTGTAGGTGAAGGTCTAGGACACCGTACACGGCATCAATCCTCTGAATTTGATCACCCTACCCAGACAGCATTGACTGTCTGTTGCCAACCTATCAGGTTTGTTTTATCTTGGGCATCGACACGCAGAACCATAACCTAAAAGAATGTAGTTAATTAATGACTTAGTTTGACATAGAATCCACACTGTGTGACGTATTTGTTTTCTTAAAGTCACAAAACTTTCGCATAGGCTTCAGTGAGTTGGAAATTTGAAAGTATTCGTTATCATGGCGGCCTCATGACTTTTATGGGGCGTTACGATTTGCTCTGTATAAATTTGAGAAAAAATATGAGCCAGTGATTTTAGGAATTTATGTAAACTCACTGAATGGGGAACCATGGCCTGATAATGATAATGCCAGACTAGGCGACTCAGTTACTCAAGTTCCAAATGAGATTATATTTGAGGGACAGTCACTCTTCGTTGGCTTGGAGCGGTGCCCCACTCACACCTCTGCTGTACTACGGGTCACAGCATCCTTTTGTAATGCAACTCTACACTGAGCCGCGAAAGGCTTCATACACTCTGATCCGAATCGTTTAATTAAACAGATTGATTCATGTCAGTCAGCATGGGACACTTATCTTGGCTTTGTTTGTGATATTGGCAATGAATCCACAGATGGTAGCTGAAACTTATACAAGTTGGGTTAGAGCAATTTCCAGGGACTACTGACTACCACTGGCACGAGACAGCCTTCGTTTCAAATTGTCACTGCCGGTTAGGTTCCCTTAAAACATGGAAGCCACCAAATAATCGTTGGGTCCATTAGTGTTTCCGTTGACACCAATTTTTGTGTTATGAATTTGATTCATGTGATTTATAAATCCAGTCACATCTTCTGTGAAACAGTTGAACAGTTTCTTCAACTTGCCTTGGAAAGTTGTCTTATCTATAGTATATGGCGCTTACCATACCCTTCTTACATACCATCGAATAATTGGGAGCGAACCTACAGTTTAATGGCGACTACGAGTGATACATTTTTTCCAAACAGTGTTCTACGTCGAATTTCTGCTATGATGTGATGACGTTTGATTGCTTTCCTCCTATTTTCGTTGTCCAATTTCGATCGATTGTGCTTCAGTCGAACGGACTAGATGGGCACAGTAAAGAATCGATTGCCTTGTCCTACCAGCCCGAAAAGATAATTACTCTCCAATTCCACCAAACACTCGCCTGAAGTGGAAGCCTGGTTTTACGACCTTTTTTCGTAAATCCAGGCTTCTAAGTCGTTTGTGGTCGGACATCGGTTTTTGGATTTCCTCGTAATTCATCCATTTTCATTCATTCATTCATTCCTTAGGAGGAATCGCTTCAAAAAAGGCTCCAGCTCGTTACGTTACAGCAGCGTTTCACTGATGGTTGGACCGTCAGTGGAACCCAAACACCGAACTTCCTTGAGTAGCCTGCTTGCCTTAGATGACTTAAATGTATCATACGGTTGGTGTTTAGTGTCTCTTTGTCATCTGATAACTTTCGTGCTGGCCTTCAGTCCATCAGTTAAAAGGCTTTATTGACTCTTTCAGTGTCAGCCTGCCCAGTGCGAGGTGCGCTCTTACATCAAAGTTTTTGAAATGAAATTGAGCAAATCATCTTTAGGCCGGGCGTTAACACAGAATTTCCATTGTTAATTGCACAAAATTGGCTGCGTGTGTTGGAAGTGATTTTCTCTTTCTTGCCATAAAGAGGCATCACATAGAGTATTTGTTCGGAAATTTCACTCAATTTCAAATTAGTATAACTCTTAACACTAGGAACGGCTTACACAACTATCTTCACAGAAATTCAGCCTAACATGTCAACTTTGAAACTCGTGTTCGTTCCACACAATCAGATTGGAGTTTCCAGGTAAATGTACGTCAACGCCATCTAGTGACAAAAAAATGAATATTTCTTGAACGACACGCTATGGTGTAGTTTCAGTCCTTTTACAAATTCGTTTCCAGCATCAATTGCTTGAGCCTTTTACGATTAGTTTGTCATCGTGGGCTGAACACTTTCTGATACTCTTAACAAGACCGACTCCACGTGTACGATTTCTGTTCGCAACTTAATTAGTCCTTTCCGCTTGTTGCTAAACCAAAGGGGAAGAAAGGAAAAAAAAAACGTATTTGTATACCTTCATCAGAAACTGTTGCTTTTCTCATTTTCCCATGTCATAAGTTCAAGTCCAACTCTCCCATGACCTTTTCAAACGTCGACGGTGTTCATTTTCCATTAGTGCACACATTTTTCCCCTTAATGAGCACTGACGGTATTAATTTCGAATTGAACGTGAAGAGCTGGAATAATTCACGGGAAATAAATCGAGAAGCTCAACAAGTGACGAGTTCGCATTTAAATTCACTCAAAATTCGTAACCGAACATAAAATGAAAATTAATTGAAATGTCTTCCTCCACCTCCTCCGTCGTCTGCTCCCCCTCCCCCTCCCACATCCGACCATTTGCAATTATCCTTTGCCTCGGTGCTTCATCAGAGAGCATAAATTGACAACAAATTAATTTGTACATCAGCCAAAACACTTTCCTATTTGTGTCAATGACATTTCGCTGCAAAATGTCTCATAAACTGTGAGGGCGGCATGGGGCGAAGCAGAAGGAAGAAGAAGAAGAGAAATAAATATTTCGTGATATCCACGCGCACTGCTCCTTCAGCGGTCTTGAGTTTTATGGCCGCAGTGAAATGTGTAACAGCGTCTACTGTCGATTCGGATTGGCGACAGCGACGCGGATAGACGAACGATTTATTTCATTATGATCCGATGCCTCGGCTTGATGACAACTTAATTGAGTTTACTCCTTTCGCTGGGGGGCGCTGTGCGAGCGCTTAAATGAATTCCCTTCGGGCGCACTCCAGATTCGGGTGGCGCTGCCATAATATTATGTTTGGAGAATAAATTAATAACAGGCCATTGCACTTGTGAGCGCTGCCAGATGATATCGATCTCGGATTGCGTTCACTCGCGGGCGCAAAGTGTCTTTGAGCTACCAATGTCTCGCGTATGTCCGATCTGGCTTTGCTCTATCTACAGGTGGAATCGCTAGGAATTCGTCATAAATATCTGCTCAATCTTGACACACTTGACAGTAATCGCACGGTATCCGCGCACGATTCGCGATGACTCACACGACGCTCGGTCAGTGCGGATTTGACGATAGCGTGCGAAAGCTAACAAGCCAGCGATCGGTGTTGGCACAGGAGGCGCTGCTGGTCTGCAGTCCGCGGATGCAACTGAGCGATGGGTTAACGGTCGGTTTTCACAATACGCTCAGTATTTGCGTTTAATTATTTACCCAAAGCTAATTGGCAGTATTTTCTCACTCCGCTGCTGTGCTGTTGTGATGCAGTGGCGCGTTTACCGTTCGCGCTGGCATGCGAGTCATCTGGATGTATCTATGACGGGAACGCAAGAAAGTAAACAAATTATATCGCTAGGAAAGAATGTTTCTCGCAAACATTTCATGCATCTTTAAGACGTCTTGATGTCGTTGTGTGCTGCTGGCATATCTCCGAGTATGTCAGGCGCCGCCACCGCCACCGCCACTGCCACTGCCGTCACCATGGCGAGGGAAGAATAAAATTGAACGAAGCTCCAGCCGTCGGGGAAAAGGTCATGTGTATCTATTATTAAACGTAATAAGAAATAATTTGAATTCCTTCTTACGGCGCAGCACGGCTCTATGTCACTCCGGACAGGTGAAGACCTCGCGCTGATGCTGCTGCGGCTTCCGCCTTTTGTTTAAACGCGTTAGGGACTGGCTCTTAGGCAAATGGAATCTAAGCGAAATTAATTTCACGCGAATTAGTCGGAGCTTTCACGGGATGTGTGCGGTTTCGGCGAGGTACTCGTCGTCGTTGGCCTTTACGATGAGTCGTTACGATTTTAGTGGTTCTGAGTCATGATATTTTGTGTTTGTTGTTCTTTCATTTGCAAATATATCATAAGCGCACTTTATTGAAGAATATAATTTTAATGATTCGTGTTTTTCCTTTCTTTTCAGGTATGTATGAGTAACTTTGAGTTGAAATCGCACAGAAGATTTTCTCGTGAGTATCCTTTTTGGAAAGTTGGCTCCAACTAATTGGGGAATAAATTTGCTTGCGGACGTGATTTGACTGTAAAGTGTTGGAGCCGGGTGAGCACACTATAAATCGATGTCGGGGATTTTCGGTAGTTAGGAGCCTAATTGGTAGCGAGCAAAATAGTTTTCCGTTTGATGATGTTATTTCTTGGAAAGAAAATCATCATAAATGATTAAGCAGGAGGAGGATGATTGTTGATTCTGTATTTAAGGTGGAAATTTTTGACTTTGATTGTAGACGTGACCTATAAAAATGTTCGCTTAAAAATGCCATCTTAAAAATTCTCCTAAAATACGGATAGCAAGAAACATTTCCCACATTCAAATGTGAGGGTTTTGCATGTCCAGCCGAAATATTCTCTCTGCACAATGCGGAAACCGTGTGGTGGCAAACGTTGTTGGTTTTCCAAAAACTTTCCACGTGTAGAAGAAACCTACCGACTCCGAATGGCGAGATTTGAGGAGCTTTTCATCGACAATTGATGCTCTTCGAGTGTTGTCAGCAACTCGAAAGAAGTGGTGCAATGAAAAAATTCGAGGTGTCCCGTCCGGACCAAGGGCGTTCGCCATGGACAGGAACAGGTGGTAATCACTTGGGGGGTACGTCCGGGCTATATGGTGCATGCGATAACACCTTCCATCCGAGCTCCCGTAGCTTCTGACGAGTCATCAACGAAGTGTTTGGTCTGCCGTTGTCCTTGTAGAACACTACACCCTTCCTGTTGGCAAATTCTGGACTCTTCTGGCAGATCGCCTGCTTCAAGCGGTCCAGTTGTTCACAGAAGATGGTAGAATTAAACGTCTGGCCATATGGGAGCAGCTCATAGTGAATGATTCCCTTCCAATCCCACCAAACACGTAGCCTAACCTTTCTGGCTGTCAATCCCAGCGTTGCCACTGTTTGGGACGATTCACCGGCCTTTAACCACGACCGTTTTCACTTGATATTGTCGTATGTGATCCATTTTTCGTCGCCAGTCACCATCCGCTTCAAAAATGGGTCGAGTTCGCTCCGTTTCAGCAGCATATCGCAGGCGTTGATTCGGTCCCGAAGGTATTTTTGCGCCAAATCTTGCGACCCAAACATCAAGCTGGCTTAAAATGGTTTGGTGACTAACTCCCATCTACTGGGCGATGTCACGAGATGCCACATGCCGGTTCCAACTTGATGATTTCCATGATTCGACCGCGGTTCGAAGGGATAGAGTACCGTCCCCCAAAACACCATTAATCTTACGGAACGTTTCTCTAACGGATTTGCCTTTAACAAAGGAAAACTTCAAAATAGCGCGAATTTCGGTGTTAGTGAACTCCATTCATGCATAGCGTCCTTTTGTAGCTTATGTCAAGACCTTTCAAATGATGTATAGTATTGCCAGATACGAGTTCTGTAGCGCCTCGTACATAGGCGGAAATTTTAAAAGACAAAAAGGCGGAAGGAATATTTGACAACCTTATAACAGCATTTCTTGTGGATCAGTGTCATCTGCCCATTAAATTAGGACATTAAAGCCTGCTAAAACCTTCAGTAATTGTAGTCGAATTGATTCTCGAATAATGTCTTTTTATTGTGGCACATCCTCGGCAAATAAATTTCTTAATATTTTCAAGGGTTTCTGTTCCACCACGTGAACAAGAAGTCAAGCCAAGAGTTCAGAGAAAAAGGGTGAAAATATTGGAATTGTAGGTCCACATACCACTAGTCTGCCATGCAAAACGCACTCCATACTTTTTACCTACATGAATGCATCTTCCAATGTTTTATCTATGGCACGAAGGAAAAACGTCTTATGTGTACCTGTGACCATTTCCTGGTCAGTCTTCACGCTATGTCAAAATTTCATTAGGATTACTTTGATGACCTTATACTTACTTGCTTGAGAAACACCAGACAAATGACCAAATCGAAATTAAAGTCATTCAGATTACAAGTATACAATTGCTACCAATGATACTTATTGGGTTGTTTATTTAAAAATAAACTCTTCTCGGCAATGAGAAGAGAAATGGAATTCATACACACGTCGCCTTACCTCAATAGGTCACCCTTTCTTCTTTTCGACTGCAAATTTGTCAATTTTGACCGACGGAACTGCTCTTATCTGAGTCGGTTACACTTACAAACTCATCTTTCTGCCAAACTTTTTTAACTGCTTGACGTAAGTAAATTTGAATGTTGTAATTTCTTAAGTGATTGCCATACTTTGATTATAAGCAGTTTTATGTCCGTAAAGTGGTGACAAAACAAACTCCAGATTCGTTGTGAAAACTTGAAATTTTATAGCCCCGTTTGAGAGCATTCAACTTTCAATCCATTTACACTAATTTTTTGATTTTCGCTCCCACGCCTGCAATAACTTTGGATTCATTTTAGTTGTGTTATGCCGGTTTTGGGTTTTCCACAAATTTTTTATTACACTTTTATCTAACCGGCTTTTTAAAAGCGTTTGTATATTTGTTTTCGTTTTTGGAAACTTTGTAATATCGTTTCTGTTAAGTGACATTCCAATTTGCTTATACTTCCAATTTGTATGCATTCAGTTGAAAATTTAACCTTCTTTACAAGGTTGCACTGCATTGGTTCTCAACAAAGCTGTTTAATGCATCTTATCTTCTTTTGCTGTGAAATGTATATTGTCTTTGTAACAGACTAAGTGGGCTTCTACCTCAGTGATCAAAACGAGAATGTCGTAGGTATGTCCGAATACCCGTTCTTTTTGGCTGCGAAATTTTCCAATCATTGTCCAGTTGTTCTCCAGACTTAGTCTTACATGCCAGTGCAACTCGACTCCGTTTATTAGCTTTTGAACCTCCATTCTTAGCGACCATGCCGCCAAGCGAAAAGAATTGTCGACTACTTCTGTATTAGAGCCACTGATCTGAAAATTTTGAGAAACATTGCTGTTGATGGACATAATTTAAATTTTAAGCCTCGCTAGTACCGCAAACTCGTTAACTGCTAAGGTAGCAGCTAGTTAAGGCAGGTTAATAATAATAATTGAGTGGTATTACAGCCCATGAGGAACCAGAACCCAGCTTCTTCAGCAAACACTCGTGTTGTACGTCCTTCTGTTCCCTCACCAGTAGTGGGGGGGACCTTTAGTTTTTAGCCAACTCCGAAGGAAGGGATTTAAGAAAGTTTTCATAGACAATTAGTGCTCTTTAAGTGTTGCCAGCAACTTGAAAGCGGTGCTGACGTGGAGAATTCGAGTTTAGTCCACTTATTGAACCTGGACCTTCGGTGTGTAAGTCGAAGCTCTTACCCACTACGCCACGGCGGTCAAAAGTTAAGGCAGGGTGGCACGATCTAAAGTCAATCCTAAGCGTTCATTCCGCGTTAGTTGAATAGACACCACTGGTAACCTAGACCAACATAACAAATGCCGCCAGATTAGATCTTTTTCACAACGACTTCTGTTGCAGTCTGCCGACACGAAGAGGAAGTACATAGCGTCTGTCACTTCCTCTGCCCCTGTGAATTCTATTTGGAGGAAGGACAACCCGTTTGGGTACAACACTTCCATGATCTTCGAGAATAGGGTGATGCTTGTATCAGTCAATTCCGTAACCTTATAAACAGCTTGTTGATACCCAGACTTCTCAATTAGCAACGTTTGAAGATTCACCTGGCTCTCTCCACTCCATTCAAGCTTCGCATGTTCAAATTGAACTGGAATACCTTACTGTCGTGTGGATATAAAACGTGGAAGGCGACCAACATCATTGCTTTCAATCTTCCGATCTTGGTCAATAAATGCTTGAGACGAATCCTAAAGGTGTTGCGGCTGAAATAGATAATGAAAGAAGAACTTCCGTTTATGGCGCCCCCCTATATGTCAGTCTCCTGGACTTATTGAGTGATGTGTTAGCAAAGATTCTGCCAAAAGAGTAAATTGAAGATTTTGTCGTATGTTCAGCTTGAAGGCTTTTCTATTACAATTGAAGTCGACAAGGATTACTCTCCATGGAACTGCGGATGGGAATGTTGCTTGTGAAGCGAAATAGATCACACCCTATGTAAGCCTAGATCGGACATCGCAAGAAGCGTATAGTCTGGGTTGGCACACTGAAGCAGTAGACGAACCGTGGATAAAGAACTCCGTCAGACTAGGAAATCCTGCCCGGAAGTGATTAGATTAGTCGAAGACAACCGGAGTAAATGTATCGACTCACACGCCGAAGGTCCTACGCTCTAATTTCTGACCTAAAATCTGAAAATTTTCACGGCAGCACCTCCTTCGAATTGCTGACATGCTCAGAGAGTACTAGACAACTAGTAAAAAAATTCTCAAATCTCAAAATTCGAAGTCGGCAAAAAACAGTCCCTTCTAATCGACGGGAAGCAATAGCGCACACAACACGAGAAGTTGCTAAAAAAACTGAAACCCTGCTCTCTTGGGGGCTGTGGTGCCAGTCAATTAAATTTTTAAGACAAAGTCGCGTGAAGATCTTTTGCGAAATCCCTATTAGCGCGCGTTTGGGGGGTGAGGGCGTCCACTGAATTGAACTTTATTTAATACAATCAGTTTGAAGGGAAGGGAAGGGGACTTCAGACTTTTTATGCTACTAGACAGAGGAGTTAAATGTCTCTGTATCCATTTGTTAAATTTAAAAGTTAAATAAATAAGTAATTCATGTAAACAGCTCTAAGTGGGGTGCAGGTTTCAAGAATTAATGGGCGCCTCTGATTACTGTGTCCTTACAACGATCTGTTTGACTGACACTCATCAACAAAACTGTGTGACTTCGAAGAGCGAATAACGATCAGGAAAGTTGAAGCGTTCGCTATGATGTCTAGCGCAAAAACTTGAAAATGCAGGATCTATCAACTTTATAAATTTCCCTCACTCTTCAATTTCCCTATCCTTTTTCTCTCTCTCTCTCTGAAAAGAAAAACACATTCCACCAGTAATCCCATGCAGCCCACATGGCCTTGTGAATTTCTTTCCATGTCAACACAATTTTTTTTAATTTCCTCAGGGAGAATGTGTAATCCATTGGCTTTAATATTTATAAGCCAGCTAGTCGCCACCGCAACGAAAATTTGTCGCCTCCCCACTTCATGAAAGATATAAATCAAAAACACTTTAAGGGCCAACCAGGAATCATGCACTGTCATTGAGTTCTAGATACGGTGCTCGTGACTGTGACTCAGCCGGCTATTGCCGTCGTTCTCAGAAATGAAGTTGTTACATTACATTTTATGTGAATTTGCTTGCCAACGATACACCGAGGAATTGTGTGTGCATTTTTAAAATGTAATCCGATGATGAGGAGAGATTCAGCGATGGACTTGAACCACATTTACAAATTAGAATTCTCTCAAGGTGCCCTGGGACGGACTGGACTTCAAAATTTTACAAGATTGACCAGTAGCGATAAATCCGCATTCATCGCGTAACCTTTTGTAGTGTTTCCAGTTCAAAAAGTGAACATTTATACGTAAACGGTTCAGTGAAGGCTATCATTGTGCAACGGTTGTTGATGATCGAAATGTTTCATTAACACCACAAACTCAGATAAATGGATGCCCTTCTAATCGATTGAGTCGATTGTTTCGATTGCCCATCGACTCTCATTTGGATGCGATGCATTGATTTGTAATTCAAATATTTTAATTCACTTTTGTCTATGCCACGCATTTGTTTCGCGTCGCCCGTTCGCTTCTTCTATCGCAGCCAACAGATCTCTAGCCGGACAGCAAACACATGTCGCCAAGACTTTAAAACACAATCAACTACTTAACGGCTCACAATTGAAAGGTTATCACTTCATTACCACAGCAGACAACCGGCTCTCGCGTACCCCACACACAGCCAGCGTGCGCTATTCCCGAGAGCCATTTCAAAGCCAATCTCATCGACAGTTCAAAACTATTTAATAGCCCCACCAACCAACAAAAGAAACACAACTCAGAGATACAGATACACAAATGAACGGCGAGTGTTGACGCCGTGGAATGCGCGTAAAGGCACCAGCACGACAAATAACAATAAATAAAGTTCGTTGCACGCCGTAAAATGCAAACTTTAAAACTTTCGAATTCAAAGTAAGTGGCGAAAAAAAAATCTGCAATACAAATGTTCAAATATACTGTACACGCGGTGAACTGAAACACGGTTGGCCTTGAATTCTGCGGCGTCCGAAATGGGCTTGCAGAAGCAAGACTCAAACTTTAGACCCTCGCCTACACTTGTTTTTCAGTTTTCGGTTTTTTTTTTTTGCGCTCAGTTCATTTGGTGTCTGTCCGTGAAGGTTAATCGAAGTCGTCGCAATTTTTCGTTTTCGGTTTTGTTTTGTTTGTTTCATCTCAAGAACGCAATGCCAATTGTTGAGTGGCGCTTCCATTACGGCCGCACTACGCACACAAATTTCCGGTTGAAGTAATCCAAAAAAGAAAAAAACAATTCAGCTCAATTCGAATTGTAGCTGTCAAGGCTGGTGACGGTGATTGCCAAAATTCGACGCGCTTTATTGTGCGGAATGTCAAAACACACACTGGTGCACACAAGTAGTGCGCGTCTTTTCGCATTGACAGGCGAACACGCGAAAAAAGTCGAAAAGTCGACTTAATCCCGCGAAACAATATTTATCGAGTGAATTTAAATTCCCTCCGACATGCAGCGGAATGACACAATATCGACATATCTTCCCCCCACTCATCGACGCGATAATAATCACAACAGGGAGACGAGAAGAAAATGCCAAAATAACCTTCACTGTCAATTTGGAATATTATGCAAAAATTGAGTCGCTTCTGTTTGTTTTGTTCGATTTCATGTCAAACCGGCTGTCGCACGTAGGACTCGACTCGAGCAAACGCCTGAATTGTTGACCTCTCTGCAAAATGTCGGCCACTGACACTTTTTGATGGATGACAATGGCGGCGCGCACATGAACTCCCCTGCGAGTTCAACCAAACTCACTTAAATTACCCCCGTTGGCAACACGGGCCATTCAGACCTCCCAAAGACGATTGGAGTGTATTGGCCGATATACCGACCGGAAATCTAAAATTCTGACCAGATTATGTCAGTCAATCGATTAGCGGAGAGCCGGGACACACCTTGCATGTCAAACAAACAGAGCTCTTGAGAATTGACATTCACGCGCGTTGCCAAGTGCTGCATTTGTAATTCATCTGCAAAGTCAATGTTCCCAGCAGCGAAGAGAATGAAAAGTCTTGGGGGATTTTGTGATTCTTTCACATTTGTCTCTCTCGCCTCAAGTTGAATGGCGTGTAACCTTCAAATGGTAAGCCAGCACTCGCCTCGAGAGAGAGAGAGAGCGCGACATGACAGCACGTCTTTGCCACCGCTAAATGGAATTAAATGAGATCAAATTGAAAAGTGCGTACAAAAATGTTATGACAGCTGTGAGAGGCACTGACCCCCCGATTTGTACTCGATGCCAGCACCTGCTGTGTGGCGTCGCAATCCTCCACGTCGTCGCCGTCGCAGCGTTTATGTCTCAATAGATTGACCGAGCGATTTATGGCGTCCGATGGTTTGTGTGGCATTTGAAGGTTTTTTTTTGACATGTTGTGTGCGCAATGCAATTGATTGATATTTTTAGACGACATGCAAAGCGAAGAATTGTCAAGTGCGTATGACAGCGCCTTAAATGTCAAATTGAACGTGATGTGTCATCTTTGTGAACAGTGAAGTGAATCTAGGTAAATAGAGCCACCACTGCGTGGAGTGATTTCTTTTCTGAATGACACGGGAGCGGGAGGGGATGTACCGTTTTGGGGGGATGAGTGCGCCTATCTAACATTTAACTTGACATATAATAACGCTGTGTTTTCCCGGTAGATAATATGGTGGCTTTGTTGTGCTGTCAGCTGTCAGTTCTCACATGCAGTTGACAGTAATTAACCAGGAAAAAAAAATGAATGATAAATAAAGCGTCCATGTGATAAAGACCATTCGCCTTGTGAGTGATGGTGAGTTGTTTGGTGCCCAGGAGGACGGATTGAAGTATTCACTTTTGTTTTGTTTGATGTGGCCATTCATTAGTCAAGAAAAGGTTTAGATTAGGAAATGATCTTGGTGTCTTAAGACGGTGTGGCTGTGCGTATCCAGTGATTACCACAAGTGTCTGGGACGTTTTCAGACCTCGTTTAGAAGTATTTTGTTCAAAATATTTTTACACATAAAACTGTGTCTAATAGACTCGTACAGACGGCCTATCGTCACAGACGACACATACGACAGTTGGAGTTTTCAGGTCCACGCTATGAACATTGCATAAGAGGCAGTTGATTTGAAAATGAAAATCAGGGATCAAAGCACGGCTGTTGGTGACTCCGAACGATGCGAAAGACAAACATTTTGTATATGTCAAGAGTCAGTAGGATTACAAATTAGACACTCGAATGAAAGAACCACAAGTTTGTAATTCCAGGTCTCGAACCATGAACATCTTGAGAGCCAGCCGGCATTCAAATTAAAAAACTGGGCTCAAAGCAGAGTTGGCGTCTTCTGGCACGAAGTACGATCATTTTGATGGAAGAGACTGCACGGCTGTTGATGACTCCAGGTCTCGAATCACGAACATTTTGCATGAGATTCACTAGGCTTGGAAATGAAAATCTTGGATTAAGCCACAACAGTTGGCGACTCTATGAACACTTTGCCTAAGAGCCAGCTTCTTCAAAATTTAAAATTGGGCTGAAAGGTAGGCGACCTCTTGGCAGACCCAGGACGAGGTGAATGGATCAACTCCATAAAATCATCTGGTTGCACCTGGGAATAGCTTCTGATAAGTTAGAGTCGATGACGGAGGGACGATCGGCTTGGAGGGCGTGCATTACCCTCGCGATCCCTTTAGTGGAACATGAGGGTTAAAGAAGACGATTTTGATGATGATGATCTTAAAGCAAAGCAGATGGTTAGACCATGTAGAGCGTATGGACACCACTGCTCCGTTCCGAAAACTCTTCGAACCTGAGCCATTGGGACAACGCTACAGCGGACGGCCTAGGCTAAGGTGGCACACACAAGTGAAGAAGGACCTCAACCAACTTGCAACTGGCGGCAGCTGGCGAAAGATCGTGCTGGCTGGAGGGGCATGTTGGTTGAGGCTCAGGCCCATCCCGGACTGTAATGCCACAAGGAGAGAAAGAAGAAGGGTTCAAAGCACAGTTGGCGACTCCAGGCTTGTATAAGAGATAGGTGACTTGAAAACGAAAAACTCGCCATGTGATTCGAACCGTGAGCCTCTTGCGTATGAGTCGGTAGGAGTAAAAATTGGATTAAGATTAGCACGACAGTCGATAACTTCGAAATCGAATCAGGAACATTATGCATAAGAGCCAGTAGGCTCGACAGACAGACCTTAAATTGGTGACTTGCTTAAGAGCCATTAGACTTAAACCTTGAAACCTGCACTAAATCTTAGCATAGGATAAACTCTGGGCTAAAAGACACGCTGAGAACCATACATAACTGGTTGTGATTCTAAATGGCGCGGTGAAAGAAAAGAAGGAATCGCCATCAAAAATAGCTCTATAACGTACCCTCCAATAGGAAGACCCGTTGTGCTGGTCTACATGATGTCGCAGCTGTTGGATCTTGGACGCAGTTGGACGTAAAGGCACTTAATAACCTCCTAGGTGTCCAAACGTTAAAAACGTACGCCTCTGGAGTCGGATGACGAGACATTGGAGCTGATAGTAAGAATAATTCAGTGGCACTACGGCTCATATGGGACCAGTGCCTAACTTCTACAACAACTACTCATGTTGTGCATGCTACTATTCTTCACAAGTAGAAGGGACCTACAGTTTTTTGCCGACTCCGAACGGCCAGATTTGATAAGCTTTTCATAGACAATTGATACTCTTTGAGTGTTGTCAGCAACTGGAAAGAGGTGGTGCCGTGAAAAATGCAAGGTGTCCCGTTCGGGGTCGAACATAGACTTTCTTCGTGGCGGTCGACGTATTTAGCACTACGCCACGGCGACCACTGGATCATTGGAGTTGATGCTTTTGCAAAATAAATGTGTGGCCATGCGATCGAAAGACAGAATCTTTACGCAGGTGTCCCCATAAGGGTTAGTCACGTGGAAGCCTAGTCACGAACCTAATGCAAGTATGTATAGAAGGAATCAACTCTGGTACCAAACCACAAATCCAAAAGTTTTCAATCAGAGGAATCTTGCTGCCCTTGGCCACTTTTGGCTTGGGAACTTGGCCCCAACGCAGAGTCCATCTTTGTACTGCTGACAACTTCTTACAAAACTTTTATTGATTGCTATTCTGTCAACGATATCTCCCCATAGGCGTGCATTTCTAGTTGAGCTCCATGAATATAGCTCAATGTGGGCAGTTTATCTTGAGTTTTCATATCTTAGTCGGCTTCCGTCTACAAACCCTTGCCCATGTGGTGCAGGCCCCTAGGCAATACGTGATATCACGCACACTCGTTCTACGCGGCACAGATATGACCCTCCATTGAAGTTGTCGCTTGCTAAAGATTGCTGCTAATCAAGGGGGCGGAAAAAAAAGAAGACTAGGCAACAGTCATTAACCTTGTGGCACTCCAACTTGTGTTTCAAAATTCCAATTCCCATCACATCTGATGTCATCTTCCTCCTTCCTGTCACATTGCAATGCTCTGCTCGTGTGATCAATAAGCATAATTCCCTCGAAACAATAAAACCAATTTCCACGACCAACCCGCGGAATATTTTACGATAAACCAGCGCCAATAAAATTCATTCATTCATTGCACTGGGCCCGTACATTCCTCTTGCCAACATACAAAAAAACAGAAACGCAAAAAACAGAACGTACCCACTTCTACTACGAACTTCTGCTCGGCCGAACGTAGGGCAATGTCCGAGCTATGGCCACTTAAATTCTACACGATACGCTTGACTACGCGTAGTGCCTGACTGAATATATTCTACTCCAGTTCTACATCTGACCACCTCGCTGCAGAGGAGTGGCGGTAAGCGGCAGCGGCAGCGGCAGCAAAAAAAAATACAAAAATACAATTTATAGGGTAATTAACCATTAGGGCCTCTACCGCTCCGCGCCGCCCCACATCAAGCCATGAAAAATTACCTTGAGTCGTGGACGTGAAAATGTCTTTTCCTCGTTCGTAAATATTTGTTTTCTTTATCACTCAGTGACAGTCTCCGCTAGCATTCGTGCGAGCGGGTTGGCTTAGCGCCCCGCTCCACTGGGCAGTAGCCAAATACATTAACGTTTATCTGCTCCACCGCCGATGGGCGATAGTTAAGCCTTTTGTTTGCCACCTTAGGACATCCTATTTTGGGCGTTCGATTTGGGTCAAGGCCAATTGTGTCGTGCTTCTAAGTGCGGGTTACGGAAACTGGGCCAGTTGAAGTGGTGGTGGGCCCCCGAGGGACATAACTCATGATTCGATGGCACACACCGACTGGGGCACGAGTTATTGATCCCACTTCCGTTCAATTCGAAACGGAGTGCGGAGCGGCGAGTGCCCGAGTGTCACCACCAACATCAATTGACTTGAAGACACCCGCCGGTTGGCGTCCATATTCATTAGCCCGTTCGATATTTTATATTGACCCAATTGCAAAAATTGCATTCACACACGCACACAGCTTGTATGCTGCATGCATACCTTGGGTGCTCGCTGTATGGCACAATGTGCACTCCTCCGTAGCGGCAACATGATGGTGGCTTGCGCACTCCTCCTGCTGACCGTCTCGCCCGTCCGTCGACTCGTGTAGATGCATAGTTGAACTCATGTTCGGCTGTCACTTGAGTCATATTTCACTCGACTGCATATTGGTTGTGTTTGGGGAGGGGGATGGGGAGGGGGATGGCTGGTATTTCTATTCAGAGCTCGCAATTCGCAACTCATTTGATGTCGCCGAGTTTATTTGCGTCATTTCTTCTGCCGCCTCCCACTCCTGCTGCTGCTCGCTCACTCACTGGTTGTCATCATCTGGGGGTCGTTTGTACGTGATTTCGCCTGTGGCGCGCTGACTGCTCAAGAAGTTGCTCCTCAAATAAACAGTTTTTCAGTGTCTCGCTTTTTGCACAGAAAATTTGAGAATTTTATGGGGTTGGACTTGTTCGGTTTTATACGGCCGCCACATGTGTGGGATACTAAAAAGCACGCTGTGCCTTTCAGTGTGACGGGGGGGTGCGAATCGAGTGCGTTCGGGTGGGGGAGTCGTTTCTTTTTTTTTTTTGAATTGGAGAGCGTTCGGGGGAGACACTTGACGCTTTTCGCACTTCAGTTTGATTAATTTGGAGCAGAGAGTGCAGACTTGAGCGCTTAAGCGGGGTTATGGGGCATAAGATCATGTTATCTGTCGTGAACAATGGGAGTCAAGTGCTGTGGGGTGTTGCAAAAAGGAGTCGTAAAGTTTGCTTAATTGGCCTTCGCTGTTGCAATGCTGAACTCTACGCACTCACCGAGTTGTTCATTTATTTCGAGGTCGAGAATTTGCAACGAGCGAGCTTGATTTCGAAATCTGTGTGCGAATTTGAAAAATAAAAAGCGAAAGGTAAACTGTGGTGGCATGGCTCCTTATCTGTTGAACTGTGTGTCGAATGTTGGATCAGGGTCACGTTTTCTGTGAAGTAAACAGCAATGTTTGCGATGAGGTTAGGAGAATGCAAAGATTTTGGGTTTTATGGAGGAGTTGCTTGTTTTAAGGGTTTGATGGGTCTGTTGGATAAAACTAGAATAAGCCTTTGGTCGCCGTGGCGCAGTGGGTAAGTGCGTCGACCCACACGCAGAAGGTCTAGGTTTGATTTTCGGGCGGAACATCTTCTTATTCTTTGGATGGCGCTACAGTCCGGGGTGGACTTGGGCCTGAACCAACATGCCTCTCCAGATAGCACGATCTCTTGCCAGCTCTTGCTCTTGCTTCCAATTCCGCACTCCAAGCTGGTGGAGGTCCTTTTCCACTTGTGTGCGCCATCTCAGTCTAGGACGTCCTCTGTTGCGTTGTTCCTGTGGTTCGGATTCAAAGACTCTTCGGGCCAGAGCAGTGTTGTCCATCCGCTCTACATGGCCTAGCCACTCTCGGGCGGAACACCTCAAATTTTTCATGGCACCACCTCTTTCGAGTTGCTGACAACACTCAGAGTATCAATTGTCTATAAAAAGCTTCTCAAATCTCGCCGTTCGGAGTCGGCAAAGAACTAAAGGTCCCTTCTACTCGTGGAAGAACAGTAGGACGCACAGCACGAGTAATTGTTGTAGGAGCCCTGGTCCCTTGTGGGCTGTGCCACTCATTATTCAGCCTGTCACTGAGAGGTTTGCTTTCATTGAGTTTCTTTGGGAGCTTAGTCAGTCTTGTCGGTGTCAGAGAACAAATATGTAATTTCCTCATCTTCTTGGATGACGCAATAGTTTGCATTTGATGTGGGAAGCCCACAGGCGAGCACTATTCATCACTAGCTGTCAATGTGTCAAGTTGGTTGAAATCCGGTTCAGTTTACGACTGTAACATTAATTGTTTGAGCTTATGTTGCCTCTAGCATGGAGTCTAACATTTGTCGGAACTGTACTAGAATGGCTGAAGGTCATTTGTCGGTTTTGCGCTATAAGACGATTGGATCTTTTAACCTTTGCCCAGTTATGAGTAAACCTGACAATTTCAGCGTCTGCTATGATTGTTGTCTCTGCTTTATTTAATTGTTTTCAAATCCTTGGCTTAGCACTTAAGGTTCAGACGTTCCAAAGCCTCACAATGAGAACTTGATTGTTCAGGGCATCAGGGTCATCTTCGAAAGGACCATCTTCGTCTGCTTTCACACTCAACTCCCTTAAAGTCAAAAACATTCCCACATTGCAGTTGCCAATTGCAATTTGTTAATTCAAGTAAATTCTTCCTCAATCTACGGCACCAGTCGCACTCTCATCTCGCAACCGCCTTTACTCCTTCGGGAACGAATCCAATTAAGCGCCCAAATCGTATGTGCGTCTGCAAAGATGTCGTGAGTGAAATTCCCCTTCGACCCATGTGAACCATCCCGCATCGCTTCTTATCGCTGCAATTGAATATAATTTTCTGAAATTGTCCATATGGATCCACTCTATTCCCCTTTCCAGAGCTGGCATGACCTAAATTCTGCACGAGATGGGCTTCATTTACAGCATTCTGAGCATCAATGGCACTTACCCGAGCAAGTGTGCCGCATAATCCCAGCAATTGTTGTGCCCCACCCCTCCCCCTGACAGAAGAGGTTTCCCCCAAAAACAATTCCAATACCCAGTGACTTTCTAGGTTAGGTCACACATTGATCCGAATTTTGGATACATTTATGCATAGAGCTTTAGCCTGATTGCTATTCATCTATGCATGGCGGGTGCCGCCGGGGAACAACTTCATCTAATCAGAAGTTAAGTGTCTCTTGGCCGGGAGAGTTTGTGACAATCCATCAAGAGGCGCCTTGAAGGCGAACGGAATTTAGTTCAGAGCCTGGTTTAATAACCGTCACCGCCACCGCCACCACCACCACCGCCAGCGCCACTGCCTGCGCATCCATGGCATCGAAGGAACTTCCCGATTGAATGGGAATTTGATTGGATTCTAAGCCGAGGGGGATGTAAACTGAATTCCGTTCCATAAATAACCTTTCCATTTGTTTGCGTGGAAGACGGTGAATCTGTTTGGGTACACCTTCACATGGCATTCATATGCAAAGCTGGCGTGTGAGTGTACGAGCGTCGCGAAAGCACTCTCGGAATCCTAATGAACAGCAGATGGCTCCGAGGACGAAGCAGATGTTGCATAGGACCGTGCGTTGCCGGTGAAGTTAGGGAGTGGCAGTGGGAGCTGGATGGCCAAGTTCAATGCTATCTTCAGCGGGCCACACGTCCGCAATTAATTGCGGAAGTTACCGGAATCATAAAATAAATCGTAAACCACTTAATAAGTGTGTAATTGCTGTATAAATGCTACTTCCGTCGGGCGCGCACGTAGAGGCGGTGCAGAGGAGCCACACCTGCCCCCTCCGAGCGGTCGGAGTCGTGCCGATGACTCCTTTCCTACGAATCGAACGTCGACCGAGCGTGTTGTGTTTCTTCCCATGAAATGCAGCTGCCACGGCGTCCTTAGAGCATGCATGCGCCTCATAAACTATAAGCGCATTCTCGTCGGCATTGCACATAACAATTTCCGATTATGTCATCTGTTTGAGGACGCCGAAAGGAGATACTGCGAAGTGGCCGCCCGCACCTCGCGCCGGTGCCGCCAGCAAGGATGACCGCGGCGGTAACTGTGTAGGCGCGCTTGAAGCTGCTAATTAGCCGTTGGATACACACTCAAATGGCCAGATTAGAATACGTCGGCTTTGCCGATGTCCATTAACATGTCTGTAATAATAATTAGTCAAACGGTCGGCGGCACCGACGACTACATTTGATTAATGTCATGCGGTGCCGGCCAGATAAAGCCGGAGACAGGCATTAGTGTCGCACTGCAATAGCCGTCAAGTGATACACGTAACAGATACACAGTTGGTCGCTGTGTGCTGGTGGCTTTAGATCTATGGAAATGTCGGCGTTATATAACTCATCGGATTTGTGTCTTCAATGTCAGTGCCAATCGTGTGTTTCGGAGTTGCCCGAGAAAGGAGCGCGCAGTGGGAGGAGGATTAGGATTTGTGCACACACGGGGACAGCAGGAAGTTGCTGGTGATGTGAATGGGCAAGCTTGTTCTCATTCTCGAGAGCTTTTGTTTTGATCGTTGGGGGTGTCAGCTGGGAGTGCACGACGTCAAACAACGACTCGCTTTGCATTCGACCTTTCATTGATTATAGTTTATGGCGCACAGCCTGCATGCATATGGCCGCTGTTTGGCCTGGAAGAGGCACTAATGAAGTTGTCATTAATTTTTATTGTGTTGTAAATGTTGGGGGAGTGCTTGGATTTCAGCACGCTTGGCCTTATATTCAGTATTTGTTTTTTTTTTTTTTTTTTTTTTCGTCAGCTGGCACACCTTTGCTGTAGAGCATAGCATAGAATAAAGTTGAGGTGTGATGTCAGTCGATTGATAGTGAGGCAGGGTTTTGAAACTTGTCCAAAGAGCGCGACGTTAAATTCCGTTCGAGTCGTAGGAATTATTTACACACGCACCACTGCATAATCCGCAGAAGAGTAAATAAAAACGTCAAAAAATATTTGATTCTGTTTCTGAAGCAAAAATAATTCGAACGGATTTTTCCGCCATCCGCGGTGGCAGCACATCTTCCTCAACTACTCAGCATGTGTTTACAAGACTGCCTTTAATTTTAGAACGTTCAAAATAAATACTCCTCCGCGCAGTTGAACTTAACAATGAAAACCGCCACCGCACGTTTCTTAATTCCGCTTCCAGTCACTCGCAGTCAAAAGTATGAAATGTAAACACCGCCGCCACCCGCACAGCTCTGCAGAAATAAACGCTCTGCGTACATGGGCGGCACTAAAGTCGTTGGTTTTGAATGAAATAAGATTTTAAAACAATCACACAATCGGGATGCGGAGATGCAAAACAAATGCGCTTTGCCATGCACACCAAAGTCATCGAAAAAATTGCGCACTCAACGCAGAGGGGTATTTACAAAGACGAACGCAAACCGCTCCCTCTCAACTGAATTGTGTCGGTTTAATTGTTCTCAATTAACCTGCCGTGGTGCGTTTCTGTAATTAAGTGAAGTCAAAAGATTAATAAACACAACGAAAGTGTTTGGTAGCCGTCCCCACTTCGGGCCCCGTATTGCTTTTGAATCGACCTTCAGCTCCGCGCATCGTTGGCGGTAATTGCTGTGCAAACAGAAATCAAATTGTTAGAGTTATGAGGAGCTTCGACTCAGACACATGATTTTGCAAAATAAACGGCGAGAAAATCTCATCTATAAACGGCCAGGCGGATGGATATGATCGCCTTCGATGCAAAGTTCAAGTTGATGATTCTGTAAAGCGGCACCGTAACGACTGTATCAGTGGAGCTGCGCTCTTCGCTAATTGGCATTTTTAGAAAAGAATTCCGGACGGAGAAAGGGGAGGCGTACGTGAGACAAGTGTGACTGGTAATTGCGATTAGTTGCTGTGACTTTGACCTGAAGATGGTGATTTATAGGAAACCTTGGCTGGTGAGCGGATAATAAAGATTCTAAAGTTTGCTGCAAATTAGAGGAAGTTCAGGCGGGGTTAAGTGTACAAAATAGGGTGCAAACAGGAGTGTGGGGCCTTCTGGTTTTTAGAATGTCGCTTAATGAGCTTAAATCATGGAGAGGAAATTATGTGCCTTCTGAGTGTACAACTATAATTTGTGCAGATTCAGAAAATAAGATCATTTATTGCATTTAATAGCATTTTCGAAAGAGTTCGGAATGTTGAGGTCTAAGTGTGTTTTACCGTGTAGGACAGATACGCCGTTTCCCTTCCATCTCGTTTAACCGACCTTTATCTGGCTTTGATGGTTCAAACTTCGGTGACTGTCAAATAAATACGTCTATGGTCTATTTTCGACCCATTCGGGTTGTTTATGTTAAGATGAAGAAGGCGCCATTCACCCCCTCTAGGATTACAGAAGACGAATGACCTTTAAACTTTCTGTGGTTGTTGATAATTATTGATTACAAAAAATACTACGGCATATGGTTTATGCAATTTTGACAGAGAAAGCAAAACCTGTGTAACATAAATTGACTTCAAAACTGGATGCTGTAGCCCTAGAAACAGTCGAAAAATAAACGTCTTCAGACTGTTTGTGAAGATGAAGTGATATTTTGCTGCCGCCATTTTGCCTGTATAGGCGATCACTAGCCTTGGGTGACCAGTAGTCCTTATCACAACGTTCAACTACTCATTAGGTCATTGAATCCAAGAACTTCACAGTCCACAGGGTATCAAAGGCTAGCTTCATGCACAACCTTCTTCTTCTGCTTCAAAATGTCTGTTTCGTAATCTCATTTCCCGGTATTTTCTGCTCACAGTATGCCCTTCAGTCTTCTTCTCTTCTTCTTCTTCTTCTTCAACTGGCGCTACAGTCCGGGGTGGACCTGGGCCTCAACCAACATGCCTCTCCAGCCAGCACGATCTTTCACCAGCTGTCGCTAGTTGCACACTCCAAGTTGGTTCAGGTCCTTCTCCAATTCTATGCGCCACCTTAGCCTAGGCCGTCCTCTGTTGCGCTGTCCCAATGGCTCAGATTCGAAGTCTTTTCAGGCCGGGGCAGTGGTTTCCATACGCTCTACATGGCCTAGCCAGCTTAAGCGCTGTATCCGAAGACGCTTCACTAGGCGCATGTCGCTGTGCAGCCCATAGAGTTCCTCGTTCACTCTTCTCCTCCAGATGCCATCAACGCCATCAACGCAAACAGGACCTAAAATCGTACACAAAACTTTTCTCTCGAAACGACTAAGGGCTTCCTCATCCGCTCTTATTAACGTCTATGATCAAGCTATTTAAGCACAACCACACGTGTTTTTGTTGTCTCATACTGTGAGTAAATGATAATAGTAATAATTGAGTAGCACGACAGCCCACAAGGGGCCAGGGCCTAGTTTCTTCAGCAAATTCGCGTGTTTTGCGTGCCTCTGTTCTCTCACGAGTAGAAGGAACCTGCAGTTTTTTCATATTCAGTCCGGCAATCTAACGTGAACCCACGGTTGGTGGGTTGACCCACTACGTCACGGCGACCACGGTGGTAATTGATTGATTTATAAAAATCCAATTTAGGAATAGAACCTTGTACACCCGCGTACACCACGATAGCTTCACAGAGTCACACTTTTGCTAATGATGTCTCTGTACATAATGATCCCGGGCACGTTTCTTCTAGTCATCAACATTGTCATAGCTTAAGCATTACTGCTCGTCAACGGATTCACGTCGTTGTCCAATTTGTAAACTTGGAAGTTGTGTCCTTCTCGTCTATATCCCACAAATGGGATCTTACATTCGCCAGATAACAAACGAAGATAACAAACTCTGCAGCATGGTATGACCCTTCAAGTTTGAGGATTTGGGGTGCTTACATAAATTTAAGAATAAGGGACAATTCTGCCTCGGGTCTTACATCTACGCTCCGAGACAGATACACCCGTTTGTTCTTTTCAAAATTTCAATAGTCATTGGCAACATTCTGTTTCCGAAGATGGCGCATGGGGTTTTCGCTTAACAGCATCTATTTGGTCTTATTACGCCATAAATTACTCACTCGCCGAGGGTTTCGTTCACTCAAAATAATTTCCACTCCAATCACTTCCTAACATGAATCGAAATCAATCGAATGTCTGGAAAATCACTCAAATTTGTGTAAATTTTGCGATTTCAGTGAGGACTACAATGCTTTAAATTAGGGTATATTAGGAAAACAAGGGTTTTTGTACTAAATAAGGAAGGAGAGTATACTTATCCGTTGGCTTTTATTTATGCCCCCACCCGACTACCCTGTGAACTTCTATTCTATTTACAGAATTTTGAAAACAGAAGAGTATGGATAAAGTTCTTAAGTCAAAGTCGTAGAGAGGCAACATTTTTTGGAAAGGGTACAGACTAAGTACCCTGGGGCACCCTCCATCTTCGTGAGAGACTTGCTTACACCCTTACACTAGAGTTTGAGTTTGAAAAATGTCTTAAGAAGAGGTCTAGATAAATTGCGTTGAGGAATGTAGACACTTACGACACGAAAAGGAAACCATCGTTGACCGAAATTGCACCCATTCTGCACCTTTCTTCTGTCTATTGGTCTTACTAATGACATCGAGGTGGCCGCTGTGTTAAAATGGGTGAGTGCGTCAACTTATACGCCGAAGGTCCTAGGTTTGACTCCTGGAGTATTCATCTCGCACCATCTCTTTGGAGCTTGTGACAAAACTGATTGTCAACCAAGAGCTTCTCAATGACACCGTTCGCAGTTTTAAATAAACTGAAGGTCTCCTCCACTCGCAAGTGAAGAAGTTTTAAATAAACTGTAGGTCTCCTCCACTCGTAAGTGAAGAACAGCACGCACAATGTGAGTAGTTGTTGAAGATGCGTGGTCCCTGTTCGCTGTAGGCTAAAATTATTTTTAATTTGTACGATATTCAAGCTTAAGCGTGCCATTTTGAAAAGATAGACGGGCTGAGTCCTTAGCCTCTCCACACACTTGTGCACACTGATAAACTTTATTTTGACCACTGTTTTCTTTTTGCGGTTGTCACTGCCTTCTCCTGTCACCTGCCTGCAAATTATACCAAACCCAATCGATTAAAAATAATCTGACAAAACTCAACCTGCAACCCATCCATCCTTCAATCGTTGAAGATATCTTGCACCATTCAGCTTTGTGATGAAAAATGTATTACGCCGCATCAAAGTCAATCCTCAATCGGTTGTCATAAATCTTTGCGACATTTCACATATTCATCCCTCCGCGAATTAACATATGAATGAGCAAAATTTAGTCATTAACCGCACAACCGAAACACCGCTAAATCACGTCACTGTCACTGCTGTAATCAAATTAAAGCTTAATCCCCGATATGTGTTCGTTTGAAAGCAACAATCCCATAATCCCCAATAAATCCCGAATCCATTCAAATCAAAAATAAACACTAATCCTCATGAGCGTTTAATTAAGCCCGTTGCACAATAAATTTTTACACAATTCCGTCGCTGCTTGATTTACCTAATTAATTTCATGTTTTTTTCATTCTTCTCTTTTCTTCCAGGTAAGTGGAGTGGAGTGTGCTCTAGGAACCCCTAGTCGACTGAACCAAGCCCTTTTTGTGCTGATTTGGTTATCGTAGACTGCCGACGTAAAGTGTACACACATTTCGTAAGTGCGCGCCGCCCTCTCTTAATGAAAATTCCGACGACGACGACGACGTTGAGAACGATGGCGATGACAATACATCACGCCGCCACCGTTCGCAACTAGCGGAGCAGCGGCATGTTGCCTTCATTCCGCCCCTCGGTCTGATACTGGCGGCGAAGGGCTTCTACGCCGTGCTATCGATTTTTCGTTTTTTTTTTTTAGGTTCTCCCATCACCAAGAGAGGTTAGGTGTGCTAACACCTTGCCCAACTTCAGGTCATGATAAGGGAGCGAAATCACAATTTGTAGGCGCATGTCATGGCGGGCAGCCCTTCGTCGTAAAGTGAAAGATAACGAAGAATTTAATATCACTCGCAACACACCTTGTGAGGTCTTAATTGCGAAAGGGAAGTACGTTTGGCCGTGATTCGAAACCATCACCACGAGCACTTGATGTGATGCCCCGCACCGACTTGCGATGGCAACAATGAAGGAAGCGTTCACGATCACCGAGTAAGATTGATCTCTTTGGGGCCGATGGTGTGGCGTGCGTTGGGTTTGCAGCATCTCAGTGCCTCAGTGGATCAGTTCACTGTTCCGTCTTCCTAGTCGGCGTACGTACACATGGTGATGGTAATTTTTCCTAAAGCCATTGTGGTTTCTCGACTTTGTTTCCTCTTTTTGCGCAGTCTGTTTTTCATTTTTTTTCTGTGCCTCTCCCCTCCCTGGTGTATTAATCGACTAGGTTATGCGTCTTATCGTCAAGATATCAGATATAAATCATTTCTGTTCGTGTTCGTGCTGTTGCCTGCAAAGTGGCGTTGTGCCCTTTCCAGTGCGCGCCGCTCAAACGCAAGCGACTGAACTTTGTGCGAAAATGGCATCATATTAACCGCCGTCGTCGTCGCCGCCGCCAACACTTTCACCAGCTTGTTCGCCCGTAATCGATGGATATTACAGTAAGCCACCGCCACAATGCCATCATAATAGTGATCATCAAACTGGCGGTTTGCGAATCTACTCCCGCCCCTCGGGCTACGAAAAGACAAAAACCACCGACTCTGCGACCACGAAGTCGTTCAAGATTCGCCATTATCCAGCATCCAGGTCCAAGGCATTGTCAGAATTTTGAGATCAGCTTCGCGGTTCGTGGAGAAATTTTCGTGTCGCCGCTCATCATAATCGAACAGGTCTTCAATTTGTAATTGGCTTGACTGAAATTGAGCTCAAGAATTCGCCGTGCGGTAGCAGTTGGTAGTGGGATGTGAAATGGAGGGGATTGCCGGTAAATGCACTTGTAAACGTTCAGAGGGGGAAGGAGTGGAAGACGAAGGCAGGGAGACGTTTGTGGTTGATGCGTAGAGTGCAGGCGCTAGGTCTAAAGAATGACGGAGATCGGTGTGAAAATTGAACCTTTGTCGTTGGTAATTGTGGTTTCTGGGAGGGTCTTCGGCAATTTCGCACTCAAGTCGAAGGGTGACGTCATTTTGAACACCTGAACAAACAGGAGAGCCTTAATGCCAAAAAAGGGTGTCCCAACAAGAACGCAAGTTTTTAATTTTAAATAAAACGCAAATATTTAAAAAAAATCGTGAATTCTTTATAATATAGCGTAAAGTTGACATGATGAGGTTATGTGTGGAATAACACATCGGCCGCCGCGTGCTGGCATATAGGCGATCTTCTGCATAAATGCTGCGGTATTTCATTAATGTAGCGTCCAATTTCCTCTTTTAAGGCTTGAGTCGTCGTCGGCTTATTCGCATAAATCATCGACTTCGCACGATCTAGGCGGCCAATTCTGGTCTCCAAAACGCGAAATAACACGACCGGGAAATGACTGATGCAGCAATTGAATTGTTTCTCTGGCTGTATGTATGATGTGGCGCCGTCTTGTTGAAACCACATCTCCTCCTTCAATTAACCCTTGAAGCGAATTTTTTGGGAAGGACAAAGTTTTTTCGGGAAAAATGTTTCAATCCACGAGGGATCGGAACCTAGTTTCTTCAGCAACTCCCGCGTACTGTGTGAGCTTATACCGAGGTAAACAAGTTACACTCAAATGTGGGACTTTATCCCCGGCCGTTGTGAAGACATTTTGTTCAACTATTCCCATCCCAACCCATCTTATGTTAAGCCAAAACTTTCACCAGTTTTTTTTTTTCTTAATTCTCATTCAACAATTGATTTGAAATGACACCTCTTAATAGGTGACAATTACTAGAAACGTTTTTCAGTGATGTCATCGTTCATCATGTCACTCAGATATATTTTTCAAGATATTTTCTCAACATTCCGCATCGCTTGTCAATCTTATCGCAAACGAAGACAATCATCACTCTGCGTGGTACCGCGTCTCTTAGTTGTCACCCTGCCACCCGAACAATTTCCCGCCTAAAATTGAAGACCAAACTTAAATCCTCTGCATCTCCGCACCCCTCCCCCAAATGATCAACAATCAGCCTGTGTAAATACAGAACTTGACTCAATTCAACGAGGAGACGAGACAAGACGACAACAGCTCATAACACGAGACAACCGGCGTCAAGGGTCCTCACGCAGATAAACACCTATCGCTGTTCCAATTACTCACTTTTATTCGTTTTTCGTTTCACGTTCACATGTCCTCCGCATCGCAACTTTATATCGTATCGATCGGAATGGCAAACAGACATGATAACACTTGGCGCAGAATACCGTTAATCGCTTAATGATAAATCAAATATTGTGAAATTATTTACATTCGCGTGCACCCCCCCCGCAGTCGCCGGAGATTAGATTGAACCGCAAAACCTCCCCGTCCTCGGTGTCAATCTGGAGTTATTTACACTGAAGGGATGTAGATTGGCTACGAGACCTAAAAATAGAATCCCGCTGGAACCTCTTAGCGCTGTGTATGCGCTGCAATCTTATCAACACAGGGTGGTGACATCATGCGGCTTGTGTCAAGACCCCTCATCCCGGATAGACTTTCACTTCTCTCGGGCAGACGGAGGAATTTTCATTTTTTTTTTGAGGACAGTGTTTACAATTTCTCTGGACGCTTTGACGCAGAAATTCTAAAGGCTTTCTGTTTGCCGACCAAAATCTGACATTGTGCTGGCACCTGTGACCACATTCTTCTGTGGATGGGCAGTATTTATCTTTGACAAGAAAGTAATTTGTCGTGACATCTGCGGTCGTGAGATAGGCGGCAGCAGCGGGCGTATGGATTTCACTGACAATTCGGGCCGTAAAGATGGTAATAAAAATCATAATCGCCTCGGTGGTTACATCGTGTCGGCGGCAGCGTGTGGGGGGGCATCGCTTGCTTTCGGTCATTAGCATAGATATCAATATCGTTTCGAGTTAGGCCCAATCAATTATCTTTGTGGAGACGTCCCTGGCCCTGCTGACGATGCATCGCCCCCGAAGAGGGAGAGAGAGGCGTTTAATGTTGAAAAGTCGCTTTTCAAATGTGTTTGACGTTTCTATATCAAACATTTTCCAGCCTCAACGCATCAATGGAAAGTAAAAGCAAGTGTGCGTCGTCTGCTCAGGTGACGGATTGCCTTTGGCCCGGCCAATGGACGGGACGGGAGAACGGTTTGCTTGTGGATGGATTGTTGACTTTTAAATTAGCGATGTTAACGATGTCGTCTGATGATTGATTTCACAAAATGCATTTCCATCGATCAAATTCCGAGACGTGGACACACTTGGTGGCGTGGTGGCGGAGAATGAGAGTCTCTAATCTTTTCCGTTTTATTTGTTTTCTTGAGCATATTTATGAGCTACCATATTTAAGTTGATTTAAGTTGTGGTTTTGTCCGGGGGAAAACGGTACAAAGAGGCTTTCTGCTCGTATGAGCGTTTTATTGCCCCGTCTTGCTCAATGGCGGTGGGGGCCAGAATGCTGTTTTATTGAACTTTTGCTAAGGGAATTAATTGTGAGAAAGTTTTTCCCTTTCATAAAATGCGATGTCTGTCGAGAATCTTGTTTGAAAGCGTTTATGTGTCTTAAAATGCCTCGGCTGGCTGGAGGGCAAATTTCTATAGACTAGAGTACTGTTTTCGCTACTATTTTGATTGGAGTGACATCTAACAAACGCAGTTTGACAGGCGACAAGGACAGTGGAAGAGACTTTAATGGATTTAATGTGCCTCGTTTAAACAATCGTTGCCCTCTGTGTTGCAGAAGTGATAGGTTCTCGTTTGACCAGTCCATTACATAGCGCCTCCTGGTTCTGCTCTGTAGCAGAATACGCACGTAGTCTTTTTACTGGCCTCTAAAGAATCAAAATTCATTGTTTTTTGTCTCCCTGCAAAGTCCATCGTGAGGTGACCCGTCTGTATCCGTGTAATTTTTTCGTGCTGTGGGAGTTAACTCCTAGGATAGACCCCACCTTTGACTGGAAGGTTGAGAGAAATCCGACGGCAGTAATCTTCCTGAGTCTGTGGGCGCTATTACTGACCCTATCACCGACATCTCAATTCCAGAATTCCGACCTGATACTAGAAGTCTCCTTTTAGACATGGGTGACGAACTACGTTCTTCCGGGCCTAAGAGGAGTGTTGCGCAGGGAATACTCATTAACTGGAGGTGTTGCCTGATCTATTCTGGAAATTCATTAACGACCATCTCGAAAACGAGCTTAGGCTTGATTCAGACTAACTCTCCCTCCAATTGTCGATAGCAGGCAATGACTTTACATAGGAATCTTGTCCATCTTAAGTTGACGGTACTTGGCAGTCGCGTTTAAATACATGGGAGTGAGACTAGGAGCCCAGACGAACGCAGATGTGTCTCTATCAGTCCCATTCCAAAGCCTTAAAATTTGCCTTAGGTGGTTACACTTCGCAGGCGGAGACCTGCCATGGGCGGACACCTTCTTAAGGCGGACACCTCCTTTAGGCGGACACTTCCTTCAGACGGACACCTCCTTTAGGTGGACACCTCGTTTAAGCGGACACTTCCTTCAGGCGGACAGCTCTTTTAGGTGGACACCTCCTTTAGGCGGACACTTCCTTCAGGCGGAAACCTCCTTAAGGCGCCCACCTCCTTTAGGTGGACACCTCGTTTAAGCGGACACTTCCTTCAGGCGAACAGCTCGTTTGGAAATATTCTGTTGACCCTTAGTACGTTCTAAGCGCCTTTCAGCAACTCGAGATGGGTGGATTCATGAGAAGTATGGAGTACGTTCCATTTTCAATTTCGGGACTTTACCCTGTGATCTATAGGGTAGAAGGTGACGCACCGCCCTAAGAAGCCGTGGCGTCCACTCATCTTCATGTACATTGCTGTCAACATCATATCTGAAAAATTACCTCAAATTACATAAACTGACACCAAAACCTCATCCAAACTCCAACCAAAAAAAAAAATAAAATGAAATGAAAAGCGATTAAGTCAAACTTATGACCGGTTAAAGGGCACTTTCCCGTTCGCCTGAGAATTTCATTTAAACTTTCATTAAAGTAAACTGAATTTGGAAGATAATTCATCAATCGAGCGACTTGACGTCGCATCATATCTGTGTTGGCTTGGTTCTCTTGTTTCGCTCCCCCCCGTCCTTGTGTTGTTCGCCTTCGCCATGAGGGTTGATCATTAATTTGTACATCCGAGTATGAAATAAAAACAACAAGTTAATGATTTTGTACATGGTTTATGGAAAAAATAATGATTTTCCATTTTTAAGCATCAGTTCGAGGGAAAAAAAACTGTACGAGTACTTGCGCTCGGATGTGTAGTTGTTTTGTTTTCCCAAGGTTTGTAAGTTTTCGCTTTTCGCCCACCCTGAACGAGGGCAAATAAATGGATGATGTCAAGTTTGTTTTTCTTTTTTATAATTGATGGTGAAGGAGGCATTCTTTCGTTCTCTTCTCGAGTTTAAGTTGGTTAATTTATTTCAAGGCTCTATCATTATGGTTTCCACTTTCACTATTGTGAGACGGTATATTTGGTGGTGTGTAATTGTGGGTATGAGGAAAAATTATGTCTAAAAGGCGTAGATGTAAGTCACATCGAATGCCAAAGAAGATAGGAGCCAATCATTTTAAATGTTGCGTGTTCTTCACATGGTCACCATTCACAAAACAATTCTGTCATGAGTTTGCACATAATAGAAGGGAAACTACATCCTGTTGGAGCTCTTTGAACTATAAGACAAAGATAAGACCTGCACAAAGACTTGGATAAATACTTTTCAAAGTTCTTATTCTTCTCAATGCCTTTGCCCAAGATGCAGTTTTGTTTCTTATTCAGTCCTTTTCCATTTCTATACTCTTTAAGCGTTGTCAGAAACTCGAATTCGAAATGTTCCGTCCCTGAAGCGACTAAAACTTTCAGCGAATCAGTCGAAGTACTTAACCAATACACTACGATGGACATTTATGCACCTGCGACTCCGTTTTTACAACTGAGGAAGAATCGGATCAATCTTTTGTACTGAGGTATACTCTGCTTTAGGTCTTCAATAAGAACGGCAAAGATCGAGAACATACATATGTTTGCTCATCGTTTTCATGTTGCACATGAAGGCTGGGACTTCTAGCTGATGCACGGTTGATGTACTGTACCGGCTTCATGTATCCGGTACAGTACATCGACCGAAATTTGCATCGCAGACTTTATTCAAAATTTGTCAAAGCTGTCAGTAGCTTTCTGGGTACAATAACTGATGAAAGGCACAGTGAGCACATATTGGCAAATGCAGAAAGCGCTAGGAAGTGCCGCCTTGAACAGAAAGAACTGTTCCCAGGCTTTACAAACAGAAAATACTAGAATAATGAACTACACCGTTGTCCGACAGAAGGAAATAACAAACACAAAATAGAGCAGGAGTTCCATCTTCAAATTTTAAAAGACGTTAAGATGACAATAGCAAAGCTAGGTGGCTGCTAAGCTGTACACAACTGGGAATAAACTGACCGAGAACATGCCGTAGTTAGATTATAAAACTGGGCCAGAGGAAGAAACATGCCCAACAAGTGCAACCTCAGTCTTCTTTGCTTGAAACATAAATAAAATGGGCAACCGTTGGACTGCCCTAACCACCAAAAATCGGCCTTCTTCACACCATGGAAAAAACTAAGTTCATTTTTTTGATGAACGCTCGAAACACAGGATTATATCCCTTAACCAAGTCTAATTCTGAAAGAGATAATGAAGCGGACTAGGAATCTAATACAATAGATGAGAACTTATTACCTATACGATCATTTTAGGGAGACCAGGCCAAAACGTCTTAAGATACCTTAAGTACCAAATGGAACAAGCACTTATCTTTGCAGGTTAACTTACCCCTTTGCCGTTCTTTGGGCTTGATAGATCCGGTGGCAGTACAACTCAACACTGCCTAGTGTGACGCTCTGTCCGAGACGCCGATGTTGTGTGTCCTTCCTTGATGACAGCATATACTTCGTTTTGCCCTCATTTACCACCAGACCCATTTTAGCCGCTTCCGCTTCATTGCCAGCAAACGGGTGTTAAATCACCAGAACCATATGATCTAGAATTGCTTGGGATGTCATGGTACAATTTTCCTCTTGCTCTTTAAGCTATGATCCCACAAAAGGACATTCTACATGATCAGGCTAAAACTTTGTTTCAGGGGCTCTTACTATCCGTGGCACCAGAATTTGTATCTTTCGTGAAATTGTTATTTTCAGTCAAGTCCCTTAATGCCTAAAACTGGTAGCAAACTATTTTTGACTCCGTCAGTAGTTCCTCTAACATTAGAAAGGGCTGACCCCATCAATGCAGCAAAAGATCAGTTTACAACATCTGCATGGACGTGGCGAACAATTTTGTATGCCCCTGTTCCAAAGTATTGAAGAAACGATTGCTTCAAGCCAGAAATAAAACTTACAAGACTCTCTGTTTCCTGAAGCACTGGAGGCAAAGCAAAAACAGAAACGATACAAATCCAGTAAGCGTAAAATTGTTTTGTCATTCCAATCGAGTTGTATGTTGTAGAGACATAATTGCTACTAAACGCGGTCCCTCAACCTAGTCTACTGGTGCTGTCCAAGCTACTAGGTTCTACTACTCCCATTAAGTCATTTATAGAGGATAAGGTCCTCCATGTCGTGGTGGCCGTGACGTAGTGGTAAGTGCGTCGACCGCCACGCAGAAAGTCTAGGTTCAATTCCCGGACGGGACACCTAGCATTTTTTTATGGTAGTCGAGTTGCTGACAACACTCAACGAGTATCAATTGTCTATGAAAAGCTTCTCAAATCTCGCCGTTCGAAGTCGGCAAGGTTCCTTCTACTCGTGAGAAAACAGAGGCACGCACAACACGAGTAGTTGTTGTAGAAGCTAGGCCCTGGTCCCTTGTGGGCTGTAGTGCCACTCAATTATTATTATTAAGGTCCTTCATGTCATAAACATCCCCTTTCTCATCCTCATCAACTATGACTCACATCTCACCGTAGCACCTCCTTCCCTCCACCATCTAATCACGTGAGAACATCTTCAAGGAGGAACAACTGAAGCGTCAAAAAAATAATTTCTCACAAGAAACACCACAATGCCGTCACATTGGGTAACAGACAAAAGCCATTCATCCACCTTGTGTCGATTGTTTGATATTTAGCTTGTCTGCGAAAAGGCACTCAGCACTTGTCACTCAAAACGTCTCATTTGTGCCGCAGCCACCGTCGCACAGCCATTCACCTCTTCGACAAATATGGACACTGATATTTTATTTCATATTGCCTCACAGCCACGGTGCCTCTGTCTAAGTCCCAAATGCCCTAATGGGGAATATTTACATTTGCCATACGTCTTGCGTTTTGTTGGTTTTTGGCTTTGTTGTTGCTTCAAGAAGTCGCTCATCGCGGCCCCAGTTACGTATCCGTCTGCCAGCAGGCACCAAACAGTTTGTATCTCCCGTCGCGCACATGTGATCTTCTGCGGCCGTTTAGTTCTTTGTTTTGTTTATTTCAGGGGAGGGGGAGGGGGAGTGGGAGGAGGAGGAGCTGTGGAAAAAGAGAAACAATAGCAAAAGTGAATCAAAACAAACGCTGGTCCAACTTTTATCTGCATCTTGTGTTACACATCGCTGATACGATGACGGATCCCCTCCGAAGATGGCATTTTCACTTAAGATACACCTTGCTATCCCAATTGAACGATGAGGCGACGGCAATGGACTACCGCCCGCCCTCCCCCTCCCCCACCAGCCTACTTTCAAGTGAATGTCCCTCCGCCGGTCCAAGCACAATGAGATGATTGTATCGCATCGTATGTGCATTAGATACCACTATCTCGGGCATGTTTGTACTCCCGTTTGCGGTGCATGAACCCTAGAGGTGTCATTAAGTTGCGCAGACAGCTGCGCGCCAGCAGCGGGATGCGACAACGACTAAGGCACACATGCAGGCGGTCCATTTACAGTGCGCAGACCTCTTTAAGTCCACTGCACACCTAGGCGATGGGGGCATGCGTGCGTGCACTGTGTCTTCTGGGCCATAAAATCGGTGTCAAGAAGTTACGCTGCTACTCGGCTTCGGTTCAGTGCGGCAATGAGTTTACTAATAATCTTCAGCTTCCGCTAATGGCCTCGACAAATACAGTATCGTCGTCGTAACCGCGGCGGCGTCTAACCGCAGGAGGCCGCGAGATATGCGCGGGCAGCTGTGTGCAGCTGTGTAAATTGTTATTGTGCGTGTACAATGTTGGGGACCGCACCGGCGACTTGTGAAAGGGTTAAGCATTTAAATGACGATAAGAGCGGATTCGACTGCACTGTGGCGGTGGTGTGGCCATATCTCAAGACGTGTTGATGACATCTAATGATGCTTCTTGATGTCTCATTAAGCAACCGAAGGTGTTGCCTAACTCCGCACCGTGTGCGGTGAATGAGTGAGCGGACGACTGGGTGAGATGTTCAGCTACTTCCTTGATGCGATCGTTTAAGCGCAACCGCTGAGATCGATCACTCGGCGCGAACGGGCGCAATCTAGTTTTATTGATTTTAAATTGGGGGCGAAAACTAGGTGTTGTCTCAATCTTGCTTTTAATGGAATCTCCCTTCTTTTTGGCGGAACTTGAAGTCCTCGTCTAATTGGCTTACCGCTGAGACGACACAAGCGCCGCTGGGACGTACGTGCCGTGCGGCTGAGATCTTTCTCTCCGTCCGCCGCCGCGATGACAAGTGTTTTCTGTGTACGCGAACACACATAACAAGTGAAAGTCCAGAGTTAAGGTGTACCCACAGCAAATGCGATTGGAAGCGCAGCAATCCTATCCGCTGTCATATAATACGTGACATGGATAACTCATAATATTTTATTTTTCTCACCGAATTAGTGTCGGCGATCTGAATGGGGAATCCGTGGTGATTGGCGATGGGTCGCGTTGGACGGCATTTGCGTGTAAAATTCAATTTCGGGGAGTGTTTTCTGGAAAGTTAAATTTGTAATGGCTCTGGAATCGCCATCAAGGGAAGTGCCCGCAGAGATTTATGTCGCTTTAACGGCTTAAAGGATAATGCCTCGGAGGAGAAGCGTGATTAAAGCTGCATATTTCTGGAAGGCGTGCCCGAGTGTTTTTTTTTTAATTTGTCACACCACCATTTAGGTGACAGGTTTCTTGTTTTGCTTGGAGGTCAAGGGCGTGGATTGTTGTGATTTGTCCTTGCAAGAAGGGCAAGCTGATGTGATGTGAGATATATGAGGAATCGGGCAGAGATTTTGGTGTTTTTGTGGACTTAGGGAATCTATGGTAGGCCTTAAATTTCGACTTGAACCAAGGTGGGTTGATAAGTCGATAAAAATGACAGGACGAAGAAAGCCTGTCGTAATACGACAGAAATCAACTTTTTTGTTTCTTAAGAACTTAAAGTTATTTGGAAGAAAAACTAGGAAGGAAGTTTCATCAGTTTGTCTAGATTGTTGAGATGAGTGACGTTTAACCTGCCTAGCACTTGATTGCGGCACCTACTTTCTTTCATAACCAAACAAACATATACATATATTTGTAGTTCATTTGTAGGAGTTACAATTAAACATAACTGAGCTGGCAAACATGCTTGCGTAGGCTCTGAATTAATAAGGTGGAGTTAAAAGCCGTCTTCGGAGATTGACCTGTTTAGTCTTACTTACTGATTAATCAGTCTGATGACCATGGAAAGTCCGAACGTGAGCAATAGTTGCTCTTTATCGTTGTGCCCTTACCAGGGTATCTTACATTCGCCATTATACTTGGTCTTTATACCGAAAATGCAGCTTACCACTCCTTCTCGAACGTTTGGATTGGAAACTCTCTTAGTAGAGGCGTTGCAGTCCGTGCGCTCGATGTGGCCGAGCTAAATCAATCGATGGATTTTTGGCTTTCGGACTGTACCCACTTCCTGATACATCTAGAAGAGTTCGCGGTTATGTCTTCTTCACCATTCACCTTCCTCGCAGAGGGGACAATAACTTCTACGTAGAATTTTTTTTCAAAGGCATCAGGTCTCAGGTACCCAGTTTGCTTTTTCACCTCCACTTTTATACATGAGGACTGTCGATATAAGACTTTTGTGGAGAATGACTAGAAACCTTCGAATCAGACGTCTTGAGTCCAGTTACTTCGGTGGACAGAAGTGGGTCAGATTGTCGACAGCGGTTTTAAGTCGGATCTCCACTGCAATGTCATTTTTTGGACTTGCGATACCAGCTCCTCTATTACCTCGAAATTATGGCTGTCGCTCGTAATGTTTTGTGATCTATGACGGGATGTTTGTTGATGAACAGTTTAGACAAGTGGCTCAAAGACTCACCTAGGAGGCTCTTGTGTCTGTAAAACAACTCCAAGTATGTTGGCACCTTAACAATAATTGGACGTACAGAACAAACAGTTTTATGGTTACGGATGATTCATTCCTTTAACCCATCCTAAAACCATTGCCTAACCTAACTTGAGGTACATAGGTGTAAGGATAAGCTTACTCGTCCTGTGTTTTGCTCGTCCAAACAGGAATCTAGTTTGGTACACAAACCGACGGAAAATAGTGGATAAAGTCGAAGCTATTTTTTTTCCAATTGGGTCAAGTCCTACTGTCTTCCAAACTGAAATCAACACATCTTTCCTTAAAGGACCCCTACAATGCAAATTCTTTCGGGCAACCAAAATTGTACCTAAGTTCAATCGTTCAACACTATAGGCTTCAGAGGCTTGAAGTGCGCTCCAATCGCTCGCCAATCATCACAAAGTGAAACTTGGTTTGTTCTTTGGACACAATGTGGCCAAAGTCTCATTCCGAAACTGCTTTCTTTGATCTTAAACCTTACCGTCTTTTCAACAGATCTACAGCTTCCACGCTGATTAACGAATACTAAAATAAATTTCTAATAGACAACTGGATCCATAGGATTAGGTGTGAGGGAATCCAAATTTTTAAAAACAGTTTTCCCTGGTAAGCAAATTCTTCTCCCAGACAAGGAAAGTAAACAGAAACTTACTGGCCACAGATGGTTGATATACCAACCTCACAAAGAGTTATTTGTGATGACTTCAGTCACCGGAAAGCCAATTTTTAATGTATCATCATCGACATCAACGACTTGAAAGGCTTATGTTGGAATGTCTTAGATTCGGTCATTTAAGGAATCGGACAAGTAGAGCCTTTCACCAATTCTTTGTTTGTCATTTAAGGTACAGCAGTGGGGCTGATATGTAACGAAACGGCACTGCTAAAATGGTAAATAAATTGAATAGCACGACAGTCCACTAGGAACCAGAGCCCAGCTTTCTACTCGACCTGTTTTCTGAAGAGAAATGGAGACCTACAGTCCTACAGTTGTGGTCCTTGTGTTGTCAGCAACTCGAAAGAGGTGGTGTCAATGTTGTCAGGGGCACAACTGCGCTTTGTTAATGTTGGCAGTGCCGTTGCCAAGTCTTTAGTTGTTTGAACTGAAAATTCCCTTCCGACGTTAGCATGTGAAGTGACTCAAGCTGCGATCTGAGACCGAAAATTTCAAGCAATCACTTCTTTGTTTGTTCAGAGCTGGAAAACACTGCACTCGAGCGCTCAAACTGGAAAACGTGCCCATTGTACTATCAGGCGGTGACCTATATTTAATGTAATTTGTTCGTCTTCCAGCAAGTGCTTCTGTGATAAAGAGCCTAGCTTTTCAGCTTCCACCACATCAGGCATTTACATCGTGTGCACTACCTTCACAGGGATAGAGTTCAGTTTTCTAATCTGATTCCAAAATGTAAACCAGACATAGACTGCCAAGGCCTTTACCGTTTTTTTATACAGCAGTAAGAAATTATCTACTTTAAAATAATATACGTGTCCTACGAAGTAAAGTCCGTCTACAGTTCCTTCGTTTTTTGGTGACACACACATCAAACCGGAATGCCAGACAATAAAGAACAGATTAAGTAGTAAACGCTTTTCTTAAGATTGATCGCATTGAACACATTCTCACAAGTTTCGCCAAATATTAAATAAACATCCGAATCCATTGCATCATCACAAAAACGTCAATCTCCTCTTTAACGCTCATCTCGAACGTTTGCAAGTGAATTTCCATTTCCACCCAATTCTTACATAAACCACCTCACGCCTCTCATTTCCACCACATCCGCGCCACCAGCCAACAGAAAGTCACACAAAACGTGGCCTGATGTAGACCTAACAGTACAGAACAGCTTAGATCTTCAATTAGAATCACCACTTTACAGATCACAGCTAAATGGCGCTAATCAAAAATAACTAATTCGGTACGACATCACGTGTGACAGGGGAACAGAAGATCTCCGAAGTGATTGGTGGGAACCTAGTAAAGCTGCTTAATTGATATAGACACTAATTTGTGGCTTTTTAGTGAAAAGTCTATAATTACAGCGGCATCACAAATGTCATGCAGCATGTTCCAGGGGCTGTCAAGTTGGTCGATTCTGAGTGCACTTCTGTGTGCTTTTATTGGGGATAATCTAATTACTTGACAACAACGCGCTAAGTAAAGTTATAAGGGTCGTCTGTATGCGGCATCGCTTAAGCTGAAGCGCTGACTTGGGAGTGTTTCGAATTGAGTATTTTTTTTGAGGGGATTGCATTCGAATGAAGGAGAAGTGAGGTGTTGAGAGTTGAGTTGAGTTGTGAGGTGAATAAAATTGTCCGCCTCGTCGGAGATATGCCCATAATTCGAACGCTGATGTCAGCCATCATCCATCACCAACCAGTTGAAGAACACCTCAGACTACATTCACACTCGCCTTCAAAGCTGATTAATGCGACCAAAGTTCAATCAAAATCAAAATTCATGCAGTCTTTTGTTGGCCCAATGCCTCGTGAGTGGACAATCTCCAAAGAAGAAAAAAAAAACCCCATAGGAAGTGACTGCGATCAAAGCGCCTTCCTGTTCCGCGAACAGCCTTCCTCTCACCTTTTCGTATTCTTAGACCTGACACGTTTCCATTCAAGCGTGAGAACTCTGCGTCTAAATATAACCTAATCAGTCATCAGGTTGACTTCTAAATCGAGTCGCGTCCACAACTCGTTATCTATTTTTGGCCCAGACACTGGCATACAGTGCGCTTCTCTATGACTCAAAAGATTCAACAGCTTTTGTGTCTCGGAATATTGAATTCCTCAAAGGTCATCTGTGATCGTTCAACATTCCGGAATACAACTGAACCCCACTACTGCAATTAGTCGGCAATTTTCTGCGTCATGGAATTTGAAAATGCGTCAATTGTGTTTGCTCACGTGTGGACGATGTACAGGTTTTGATTGCAAATCCATTTCATTTCATTTTCCTCACGCCATAAAGCGGTCCGGAAGATTTTCAAAACGTCCCATTGGCCATTCGCACAGACTCCACGCCATGGGAAAATCGATTCACAGCCATCATGCCGGTGATCCCTAACATCTGCGTCCTCCTGCGTGAAGGGGAAAACTATTTTCTCGCATTTCTAACCACTGTGTGTTCAGGTGCCAAATCCCTGAACCACGTGTCTGTCTATCCCCGCAGTCCGTCTGCGGATTTCGAGGGTTTAGGTGACACACACATCAGGTACACAGTTTTTCATTCATTTTGTCCTGGAGATGGTGGTGTGCTTGTCTCGTTGATATTTGCTCGACTTAGTGTGCTTGTGGCATGTGCAACGTTTTGAATTCCTGTTTGAACTGACGTCAATGGAGTTTAGTTGCGCGTTTGACATTTGACAGTGAGATTTCACAGAAGCGTTTGTTGGGCGAAAAGAAAATAATTTTCTGTGTTTCTCCGTGAAAACAGAAAATGCTCAGTTTTGCGGAAAAGGTTGTGAGCACAGACGGAAACGGATTTTCGTGAGCAAATAAACAATCTTCCGACGACTACATAATGTGGGCTGCCTGCAGATTGACGAGGAAACGAATGTGTAGGTGAAACACCTGGTTTTTCGTGCTGAATTCAGTTGTCGAGGTGGGAAATTTAGGAGTTTTTGAGAATTTTTTCAATTTTTTGTCCGTTTGTAAGTATAGGGTGCGCCATGTTGGAGTGTGATTTTGGGGCATTTTTCCGGCAAAGTTTGTACTGTCTGTAGCACTATTCTTCGAGACAAATGCAGTCTATTCAAAAAAACATTCAAATCATGCTTTAAAGTTCCACTCAAATGGGAAGGACTTTGATTATACGACACAAGTACGTTCTCCACCAAATTGTCTCTTACTGCTTCAAGCTGCTGACTAATTGAATGTCTTGAGCGTCGGTGAAGTGCTTGTTGAAGGTGGTCTCCTATCGTATGGTCAGCAAAAGTAATGTAGTCAGGGGTGTCGACGATGTTCACATTGACACTTCCAGTACTGAGGTACTACTTTCAATACGCAGTGTCAACTGTTTCGAGATTGATTCCATTGACTTGAAATTCCGCACCCATGAAGGGTGAGAGCCTGAGCAATTGCTGCCTTCCCTTGCTGACGGTCCTGGGCACGCTGCTTCCAGTCATCAAGGCCAAGCTGTCTTACGTCCGCGATGACTTGGTCTCTATACTGGAGGTTTGGTCCTCCTCTTCTTCTCGAACCAGGAGGCTCAGATTCGAAGACCCTCTTCGCTGGAGCGTTGTTGTCCTTGCGTTCGATGTGGCCGAGCCAGTGTAGTCGACGGATTTTTGCCTTCCGGACTACATCCACATCCTGGTACAGCTCGTAGAGTTCGCAGCACAGAATCCCTAATTCCGAATTTACTTTTAAAAATCCGATTTGTCAAAATTACGAAATTCCCAAAATCAAACAAATCTAAAAATCTGAGAAGAGAACATCTTGAAGATGACTGTGTAGGGGGCATGAAGCATCCCGGCAAAGGCCCCATGCTCAGGCCACTGTAAGACTTGGAAAGGCATGCAAACTTCTCAAGTTCACAGCTTCAAGCCTATTTTGAGCATTTTAGAATTTTGGGCGTATTCGAATTTTGATCATTTCAGTATTTTGCCTTTTTGGATTCTTCTGTATTTCGTGCTTTAGGCTTCTTGGTTTTTGGTCGTTTCGATGATTTTTTTAATCGCCTGCATTGCGCGGATTTTCTTTTAAGATTTCCGCTTTTTGTGAATTTTGGATATTTCGAGATTTTGGATTTCGAGAGTCTGCCCTATTCCCTCATGTCTAATAAAGTTAATCCACGGCCTAGAAGCTAGGCCCTGGTCCAGCCTACAAGGGACCAGGACCCAGCTTCTACACTTTCTCTCACGAGTAGAAGGAACCTACAGTTTGCTTCCGACTCCAAACGGCGAGATTTGAAAAGCAATTAGTACCCTTTGAATGTTGTCGCCAACTCGAAAGAGGTGGATCAGTGAATAAAATGTGAGGTGTCCCGTCCGGGAATCGGACCTAGACCTTCTGCGTGTGAGTCGACGCACTTACCCACTTCGCCATGGCGACTTTTCCCTTTGCCTATGTTCTCAGATTTTGAATGTCAGTCAAGGGCTAACTGAATTGGAATTCAACTGACCCCCAAAAAAACATGCACTAACTTTCACACCCTCGCCTTTTGCCAGTTGAAAGCCAATTTCACCGAAAATTTGCTCCGGCTCCGACAAACCGGTAAATTCCCCATTGCTAATTGACTCTTTCCAATATCTCTTCTAACCGCCTACATCTGCAAATCTGCTGAAAAGCAATTAATTGCGAAACTACACAAAACACATTTCTCAACGTCAATCACACGGCATTTCATGGCCAATTTGTCTCCCCAACAATCATCTTCACGCACAATCAAGCAGCCACGCCCACCAGTCACAAATCAAATATTGGGAAAACTCTCGTGATTGTCGCTGCTGTGCCGTTGGATTTTTGGTAAAGTTCAATCAAAAATTTGCTAATCAATGATGACAGCTTCTCCTCCTTGTGCGCTTCATTTCGACAAGTGATAAGTGCCTGTGTGATGTGACATAAGAGACGCATTGTAAAGTTCACAAAATTATGAAACACATCTACACGCAGCGTAGGCAGTCAGATTTATTGTGTTGAACTTTTCAAAGAGATGTCACACATCAGTCACCCGCGAGAATGTGCTCACATACGTTTGTATATCTGCTTGACTTCCGTTCGACTTGTTTGCGCTTCAACAGAAAAAAGTCCCTTTGAATGAATGGTTTTCCCTTTGGTTGGCGGGGAAATCTCAGAAATTCTCAAATAAGTGATGAGACCTCATTCTTATCGTTTCGATATCAGATGGGTGAATAATGACTGGTCGGGTGGATGGGTGTCTTCCGGTGGCAAGGGTGCGACTGCTGATGTATTGATGACTTGCCATCCATTCTCGGTGAGCTTTCGCAGGAACTTCTCTTACGCAAATGACTTTGGTGATTTGTAGACACAGTGGTTTGTGGCATTTGTGGTCATTTTCTTCAAATTTCCATTTCGAATAGGAAATTAACGATGTTGGGACTTGAAGTGGAGATTTTTGACTTAAAGTCGAGATTTTTGACTTGAAGTGAAAATTTTGAACAGAAGTCCTTTATTTGGTTAACAGCTGAAATTGTGGAAAGTTTCAAGTGTATACGTTGGATGCTCAACACACAAAGTTAAATCTCATAACTTTTCTCCAGCTGCATCAACTCACAGAAAATTGAGTTACTATCCGCGAGAAGAGGTGTCTTTGGCTTAAAGTGCAAGGCGCCAACATCGAGTCCTTTCGTTAATGTTTGCATTCGTTAATGTTTGCACCAGCAACCCTTGGCATAGGGGTCAAAGTATGTGTACAGAACAATTTCAAGAAAAGATGAAGGATGTCTGTAAACGAAACCTTAAAAACACATCTCAAACGCTAATGAATATTTTAACTTAAAATATGTCTTAGTGTCAGTAACAGTACTACCAACTTAAAATTTAAAAAAAAATTCTGTTTCGAAACTGTATGGCCTTAAGTCCCTTTTCTTTTGCTTCTTTTACTGGCGCTACAGTTAGGCGTATTCTTGCGCATCAAGCAACATGCTTCTCCAGCTACCACTGTCAGTCCCCTCCTGCCTTCACTTGCGCACTTCAAGTTGGTTGAGGTCCTTCTCCACTTATGTTCCCCATCTCAACCTAGGCCGCCCTCTGTTTCGTTGTCCCAAAGGCTCGAATTCAAAAACTTTTCGGTTCCGAGCAGTGGTGTCCATACACTCTACATGGCTTAGCCACCTTAAGCGTTGTATCCGACCCTTGACCAGGCGCATGCCGCCGTACAGCCGATCGGGTTCCTTGTTGAATCTTATCCTCCAGACGCCATCCACACAAAAAAAAAAAAAAAAAAATCGATCTTATGAAGCCAGTATAAATTCGGAACATCATGATATCGGGTGATTCATCCTGAGGTTTGAATTTAAATGGGGTTTTGTTGACAGATCACGTGTGAATCCTATCAAACTGCTTTGTCATTTCTGTTCAGTATTGACTCGCACCACCCAACAGCGTGTCCCAATTGTTGTGCTGTATTACGGAAACCAGCGTTCTGCGAAAAAAGTTTTTTGTGCGATCCGAGGAACTTACATTATCGATACAAATTGAGTCGCAGTTAACATTTGTGGATGACCTGTTAGATCGGATCCAGCACGTAGTGAAGATACTATAGGGGCTGAGAGTGTACGCGAAGACCAAAATGAAGCAAATTAAAGTATTGACATCAAATAAATGGTCTATGTGCTTGTTTAAATTCAAGTATGTCGTCTAGATGAGCTCTGGTTTCGGCAAGACGGCGCTACGAGCTATAGGGGGTCTGAATCAATAGGCCTCCTAAGATTAAGAAATTTCTTTGGTGAGTACTTAATTTCACGTTCAGACACGGTAACTTGGTCGGCTAGATCGTTCGATATTCCATCTCTGGACTATTTTTTCTGGGGATGGGTAAAGTTTCAGCACTTAAGAAATACACCAGCTACAGGTGATGCTTTGGAAGCCATCATTAGTCGTGTTCTTCACAAGATTTCAGTCGTATCTTCTGAATGGATTATCCCACCCGTAGTCGAGGCCAACATTTTGAAAACGTTAATGCCATCTTTTGCGCTTCTAACGTATGGCAAAATTTCCAAGTTTATTTTCAAATTTATGTGTTTTATGGTACATTACAAATCAAACCTCGCAATGAAGCGCCCTTTATTTTACTTTTAATTTAGAGATAATTTTGAGATACGCTTGCGTGTTGTCAAGATCTCGAGAGCGATGAAGCCGTGATAAAGAAAAGTTTTGTTTCTGAAAACTTGGAACTTTGAGGGTGGCGATGCACCTACCGACAGCCAAATAACGAATATCAGCACTAAGGATGTCCCGAAAGTATGAAAGCTGATTCTAAATAGACTCAAGCCATAAACCCACTTCAAAACCACGTCGCCTCCTTTTGAGCGTTTTAAGTGTGTGAAAGTGTAAACATTGAATATGACACCCCATAGCAAAAATGCACTGTGTATTCAGTTCACGTCCTCGTGTCAAATATAACAGAGATCATTGACTCAGCTACGAATTCACAATTTTATTGCGTGAATAATCGAAATCACCGGCCCTTACGAGCAAAGTGCATTCCTTTGATTCCATTAAATATTAAGCGTCGTTAAGTAACAATCCCTTTGCTGGTGGCGTCGTTCTATACGCGCGTGTGGTGACTTTCCCGCTTAAATCCTTTATATATTCTGAATTGTATATGCCATCAGTGGGAATTACTTTTCGCGGTTCTGGAAGACTCATTAAACCAAGACGCCGCGAGGACTTTGGTCACTTTGTCGCCTTCTCGAAATCACAAAGTCTGCACGGATAATAAAAATCACATAAAAGCTCCTTAAAATATTATTACCAACCAACCCTGCTCCCGCGCACCACTCCTTGTGGAAATTTTCAAGCACCTCCCAGAAACTGAAAAAAAAAAGAAAAACACGATGTCCTTTGATTCCCTATAAAACCCAAGCAAAGAAAAGTGTATAATAAAGCAGCGGAAAGCGCGCAGAAAAAAAAACAGTAATCCCTCGCCCAGCTATTAAAACGCTTTCGCACTTAAACGCAGAACTCACTCCGTGGCAGTGAAGTCGTGAAATCAAAACCGGAAAGCCAGCATTGATAAGACACATCAAAGTGTATCCGTCATCGCTCTCCCATTTGCCTACGCCGCCCGCCGGCAGAGCGCCCCCCTTCATTCTCAACGTTGCAGCGACTAAGTGTCTGTGTCCCTCTTTATTACGGATCCGAGCATAATGCGATAATGATTTATGCACGATGCTCGATGTTGTCTGTCGCCTGTCCGCTGTCGGTTATGTAAGCCTCCCAATAGGCGGGCGAATTTAAATTCAAATTGATACACAGCGATCATTGAAGTGACGCTTTCCGTGTATTCTTCTAGAATACTAAGCGCTGATAATCTGTCGGTTTACATCAAGTACAAAGTTCGGTCTAGAGGGCAATTAGTTAAGTTGCCCGCCTGTCAGTTTATTCGTACAGCAGTTCTAGCAATGCGCTTGTCTCCCCATGTCGTTCATTTGTTGGAGTGACGTAATCTTTTGCGCTTTGTGACAGCAAAGTGCGCGTTGACAGCGCGAGATACTCTCAATAATATACATTCTAGAAGTGAAGTGCGTTTAGTAGTCGATAGGTGGGAATAAATTTGAAAAAAAAAGGAACAACGTCTCGATGCTTGTGCAATGCCGCTTGTGAATTTTGTCGGCGCTTGTGTGAATGAAATTACGGGCGAATGGAGTTACTGAACAGTGAAATGAGTTCGAGTAGACAGAGATTAACACGGACGTCGTTAAAATAACGTTATTACACAGCAAAAAAAAAAGAACTCGAATAAAAACGGCGTGGGAACGTCTCTTGTGTCAGGCTCCAAAATATATTCCGCCGCCAGACGTGCGACGTTTGCTGCTTGTGCCAAAGAATCCAATTAACGAGTGTGTAAGCAGATTAATTATTAGATTCGTTTTAAATATGGAGTGTTGTCAGTGTTGGCCCTGTATTCACAGAGAGATTGTAATTGATGGTCTGAAAGGATGCTACCCCATTGAAGCGCTTGCGGAGGCGTTTTAAATGTCAATGGTTCGCTTGCTGCATACTTATGAAAACGGTTTTACTTCTGTGAAATTATCTAATCTTGTTTGGACGTTTGATGAAAAGCGGTCTGCATAAGGAACTTTGTTGCTGTTGGCAGCCTTTGACTAGGGCTAGAGCGGGGTGGTGTGGTTGTACCTTTTCCCAGAAAGGTATCATCTGTGACTGTAAATGATTTAATCTTCACCTTTTTACTTCAGGGGTAGTGCTTTCATTTTCATAGAAAATAAGCTTCTACTCAGGAACCTTATCTAACAATTCGTGCAGGCAATGAAATTCTCTTTTTGGCATTAAATTTTTCTGTGGGAAGATTTTCAGCGAATTGACACTTAATATTGTTCCGCTCTCACCCTGTTGAGAGTTTGTTATTTGTTTCTAAAAGTTGAGGGCAGAAGGTAACAACATTAGATAGATTTGGATGAACATTTCTACAACTAGCTGTAAGGGTGGACACTGGTCAATGTTGGTTTGTCCCACAAAGCAGTAAGTTTTTGCACCTATACTCTCATTAAAAGCTTTTCCGGTTTTGGAACAATTATTTTCGATCATTCCTTGTGTAAATTTCATTTTCAGTCTGAACTGCTTGGTTCACCATAGCCAAAACGAAAGTATCCCTTCTTTATACAGCACGACCGAGATTATAGGTTTAGAAGGAACGAATGTGCTTACAATTTGAGGATGGAGGCATCGATTGGAGTAAAGAAAGGATAAAGAAGGCCGGTGCCCTTAAACCTTCTTCGATCAACAACAAATCGTTGTCGATGGTAGACCTGAGCCACAAGTATTTACACATTATCCTAATGACCCTGAGTAGGCACACACATTCCCGATAGGACACAGACATAAGTTACAAAGGACAAGTACGAAAAGCTTGTCGTTTATGACAAGAAGCAGCTTGTGTTGGAAGAAATATATTGGATTGAAGGTCAAACTTAAATTATTCTGATTATTACCTCGTTAAATCTTTCACTTGTTGAAACAAACAAATCCGGACATTAAAGCATCAAAAGAATTAAAATGCTGGTCTACCGTCGGGCGCCAAATTAGAAAAATATAAAACACGTAACTTAATTCCTCCCCATTTTTCTCCAAATTTCCCTGTACAGAAATCGCAACCAAACCTTGTGCTTGTTGGTTCAAACAAAGAAAGAATTGAATTTCCAGTCAACCGTCGGGCGCCATGATAAAAACTGTGAATTCCCTCCAACTCAATTTTAAGATCCCTTTTTTGAATCCTGCGCAAAAATCATTTTTAACCCTACAAAAATATTTCGACACAAAAGTCCAAGATTAGAAATAATTGAAATTTTAGTCTGCCGTGGGGCGCCATAAGAGCAAAGGCTTCTGGGATTTCTTATGTTGAAGACAGCTTAAGTTTCCCCGTGCAAAAAAGTGTCCATTAAACTCTGTACTTGTTGGCACAAACAAATCTCTACATTTTAAGTCCAAGCTTCGAAACACTCAAAACACTATTCAACCGCCGGGCGCCAACTCCTCCACAATATTTTTCCAATGTTGTTTTCTTAAAAACTAATCAAAATTTCCCTGTTTAAAAAATCACCATCAGAACTTATTTCAATTCAGAAAGTAAAATTCCAAGCCTGAGGTCAGACATTGGGCGCCAATTCGTAATGTTTTCCAACCAGCTGTTACAGCAATGATTGAGTCATCATCATTTACATCAACGCCCATAGGCGAACACCGCGCCCTTGTCTTTGAAAACAATGCCTCATTGCCTATTCTCTCAAAGTCTGCCAACAACAACAAAAAAATCAATTTCCAAACACTTAGTGAAATTGATTAGCGCACACATGTGATTTTTCGCACACACAACAAAGCAGCCATCGACAGGCGTCTCCGTTTCTGAAATTTTCTATCTCCACGATTATCATCGCCATCATCATCTCAAGGTGAACATTAGGCTGCGCGAGTAGTTTCCATTCGCGTTGCTTTGTTTTTCCTCGAACTGCACTCGTTTCCATCACTGCCCACATGGAGGCATCGACAGGCACCACGGTACCTAGTGTTGTACGTACGAGTCATTTAAATGGCCACTAGGTCTTTGGGTTGACTCCTTTTTAAGTAATCTGCGCTTGTCACCATTTGTTTTGAACGTGTTCCCCACATCCATGCACTTGCACGGTTGATTAAGAGCAAACCTGGTGTGTGCGAGATCGCGAATGAGTGGGCAGATAACTGATTATATGATGTCCGCGGGTTAATTTTTCATCGCCATAACTAAGTGGATGTGAAAAGTCGAACAAAAAAAATCCCCCCCCCCCCCCCATTCAGCGAATCTGATCTACTCCTGGTGTTGGTTTCTTTTGCTCGTCCCGTCTCGCATCGGATTTTCCATGTCCGACTTTATCTAGGATATCTAAATACAAATCGATTTTTCATGTCAACTCAATCTTTTCACTACTCATTTTCTATCGGTTGACGGGGAGGGAACGGGATGCGGAAGGAAGGAGAGGTGAGAGGTGCTCGATAAAGTCTTCGTTCGTTTTTGTCGACTTCACTCTCTGGGTATCGCGTAGCTGGATTGTTATTAAATTTCAGAGATGACAACGGTAGAAAGGAGTCGCAAGGGAATGACAAAGTAACTTATCTACTGGTGGAGGAAGAGAAGCGACGGCAATGGCGGCGGTAGGAGCCAAATGTAGGTCGAATTTCCTTCTCCAAATCGGGATAGATACAGGTTCATTGAAGTTATCTGTCGGATATGAGATTTTTTATTAGCTGCCGAATGTGAACTGCCCACAGCGCGACGTTCGTGTGTGTGTCTGTGCATCAGAAGTGAGGGCGTGGGGGGACTGTTGAAAGCTCCGTCCGCTTGCAAGATCATTGAACTGCACCGGATGCAAACGCGCGACTGTAAATTATTATTTAACGTAATTAATTAGTTGATAAATTGTGATTTTATAAACGCTTCGAGACGTTATCAAATTACTTATCTTGACGCGGAGATAAGCAGCAACTCACGGACTTGCCGCGCACAGCACATCGCGTAAACGCAGCCATGGTCCGCGCCAGCTGAAATGGGTGGAAAGTGTTTAGTTGCAGCGAGAATTGATTAATGAATTTGAGATACAATGCGCGCCGCATCGGCAACTGCACTACATTACGGGGCATATCAGCTGCAGACACGCCGCGCCGCCGCGGGCAAGAGCAGAAGTGAATTTAATTGAATGAAAATGTGAAGAATGCGAAAGCGTGCGATTAAAATTAATTGAAGTGAAATTGTTTTTTTTTTGTTTTCCTCAGCCAGGCCAAATAAATTGTTGGTGTTTGATTTTCGCGTGAAAATTGATATGCATATGCTCCTCTTGTTGTGTGGAACTAAATGGAAGGCAGGGAGAAAAAGAGAGAGAGAGAGTGAGAGTGGAGTGTAAACCACACTGACGGATGTAGGGCAAGGAACTAGGTTAACACACTATTGCCATGGCATTAACGCTGACATATTTTTAGCCTGTCTGATGGACAGGATAATGTTAACATCATCATCTGCTGGACGGTCTCCCCTGCGCACTCGAGCGTTCTTTTTTTTTTTTTTTGGCAATTTTATTACAGCATGTTGTCATGTGGGGGTCACATTTGTGTTTTTGTGTGGTGGCCTTTAAACAATACAACGCTTGACTTGGTTGTCATACCTTATCTTTTATTACATCGACGTAAATGATGTATGTAAATGTGGCGGCAATTATTTGGCAAAATGTTGTGTTTCGCTGGTTTGCTGTCTGAAACTTTACGACGTGACAAGTGGGTTAAAAGTCGCAAATTTTTTGACCTGGAATTGTGAAAGTATAAGACGCAAATGGTTTTTAAAATTAATATTAAGTCAGAGACAAATTATTTATGTCTTCCAGTTCACCTAGTGAACCCGGAAATGAGTTAGTTAGTGATGATTGACATTAAGATGGTGGGGCGGTACTACAGTGTGTTTTAGTTTTTGCTTTTGAAATTGGAAAACCAATTTGAGACGTCCATTTTTGTCAGGGAGATTCGATGCTACTTCATGGGTATTGTCTGAGGAGTAATGTGTGTCCAATCCCAAATCTGCCGCAGCGGCAATGTTCAGGAGGTCTTCGTTTTCACATGAAGTCTGGCTTCTGTCATGGATTGAGGGGTGCAGAATTGGGTTCAGAATCCAATTTTGAGAAGCTACAAATTTCTCGATACCCCTTAAGTGAAGTGAAGTCAAGTAAACATTATGAAGTGTTTCAGAAAAAGACATGTATCCCCTTATTTTGGTTTAGGATTCAAGTGAAGCTTTTATGAGTTTTCTCTTTTTGAAAGACTCCTCCTTTTAAAAAGCATTCTTTTTAGAGGCATCGAGCTGTGAAATTGTTTAACGATTGAATGATGATTTTTTCTTAAATTAAAAGGAAACTTACTTTAGCTGTAGTAGCTCCATTAAAAAAGAAAAAGGGAAAGATTTCTTTTACGTAGACGTAGTCTAATCTGAAGATCCAATTTTCGATTTTCCAACTTTTATCGCCGTATATCGGCAACAACGTGGCGAATGTTGTCCTTTAAGTGGTCAATTGTTTCGGAGTTATCGTCGTAGACTAGCGACTTTCCATATTCCCACAGAAAATAGTCAAGCGACGTTAAATCGCACGATTTTGGAGGTCAATTCACGGGTCCAAAACGTAAATCTGTGCGGTTATCAAACGTTTCCTTCAATAAATCAATTGTGGCACAGACTGTGTGACATACTGCGCCGTCTTCTTGAAACCCCAGCTTCTGCACGTCATAATTGTTCAATTGCAGATGAAGAAGTCAGCAATGAGGGCGGTCACCATTGAAGGGAACGTTCTGGCCAGCATCGTTTTTAAAGAGGTATGGACCAATTATTCCACCAAAGTATCAGTTTTTGTGGATGTCACAACATACAGTTGAGGACTGTCACCACTCTTAATGTGGCAGTTTTGTTTCTTGACATCTCTATTCAAGAGTGAGCTTCATCGCTAAACAAAAATTCATGGACACAATTTGGAAGTGATGTTCAGGCGTCAGTCTATTCATGTTGAAATGTAAAAACTAAACTAAAAAATTGACCTGACAGCTGACAAAATGACCACCAGTTTAAATAAGGGCTGGCAACTTAAAGTTCGAACGTCGAACAAAAACACCTGTTATTTAATTTATTTGTCATTTTGAATCTTTCTCGAGCAGGCTAGGGCTGTCTACGTACCTGCATTTGCTACACAGGTTCTTTTCCCAAGCACTAGACTTCTGTGCAATTAAGACTCTGTTTAAAAAGCTGTTAATTGTGTCATGTTAGCGCACTGCCTAGTATTGTTCAGTCTACTTTATTCAATTCTAGAGGTTTCTAGTCCTTTTGTATTATGTTCCAAGTATATTTTTATTTTTTATTCAATTTTAGAGCTCTCTAGCCCAATTTGTTTTCTTCCAAAAATTGTTCGTTAAATAGCTTAAAACCCTTTTTGTTGACTTAGAACTAGGTTCTTTGTTTGATGATCCACTTATGTGTGTATATGGGTGTACGTTTATGCCCATTTTGTTGAACCCATAGAAAGAGGGACACCCCCGAAGGTCATTTCATCTCAATGTGTTTGGCCCCTTCCCTTAATTCCAGTGTTTCGATGTTTTTGAATCCAAACTACTTTCAATTTGCTTTGTTCTATGACATTCTCAGGCTGCCTTGCACTTCAATCAATATCTCCTTACGACCTTAAGGATAAATTGACATTCTGAGAATTTTGATATCTTGATGTTGCTGTATGTATCTAGCACATATGCAGTCTGCTGTTTGGTGATTTTTAATAGTTCTGCTTAAAATGCTGTCTTATTACAGAGAGGAATATGAAAGGTAGACCTCCAGCCATCGAATTGTTTTCTAATTTTGACCCATTTTTACACCATTTCTGAGCTCCATCTTTGTTTCAGGGGGGTGGTTGTTGTGCCATTCTTCTGTGCTTGGTATGAGTAAAGAATGTCATTTAAAGTTCACCTTAGAGGACATCAGGCCTCTTAGTCGGGTCAATTTAGAATTTTTGGGTGCTTGTAAAGCTTAAGACTTTTATAAGAGTCGTCGTCCCGACGGATAAACAATTATTTTACAACACATAATATTTGAATTAAATTGAATGAATGCATGTAAATTATATTAAAGCGATGTCCTGTCTTTACATCGGAGTGTTTATACCTATTTGTCAATGATGCTCCCTAGTGATATGGGGTCGTCTAATATTTTGCCAGTTTAGCCTCGATTATGGCTTATATCACACTGAAGTAGAAGTGATACGACTCGCATTCGGTGGTTGATGGAGAAAACGTCTAGTCTGTCCTCCTTAAGTTCCTGATAATTCGATAAGGATGAGTTTCAGTTTCTTCCAGTTCCTTTTTGAAAAGTTTCACCAAATGTTGTAAAGGTCAAAGGTCTGTTTACACACTATTTTTTTGAAGAATTCAAACAAATTTACCTCCATGTTTATTGCTGATGAGCCTATAAAAAGGAAATTTGTTGGAAACTCCACAAATTTCAGAGCATCAGTTCACCGCGTTTTTTTTTTCAGTGAATAAAAATCAAAAAAGATGTCACGGTTTGCATATCATACCCTCGTTTTAGTCTGACAATCAGTAATCACATCCAATTGTTTACAGTCCTTGCAGTTGATAGCAAGTTTCTCATTCACCACCCGCTTTGTGTCAGACAAGTAATTCCCTCCCACGACACCCAGATGACATGATTCACTTTCAAAAGAACGTGTCACGACATAAATGAAAACAACCACCAAACTATCCCTCTGCTGTCAAGCATTGTTCACCTCACGTATTACAACACACTCTTGTTAACATAAATTTGACATGTGTGCCATTTTTTGCGTAAAACATTCAGAAAAAAGTGAACAACTCGGTCACACGTGTAACACTTCGCCAATCCACTAGAAATAATTTCAATCAATTTCGTCCACACGCGCCTATCCATGAACAATTTTCCATTTTCCAATGAATCATAAATCAAGCCGTTTGGTTAAAGTGCATGTGGTCCATAAACCAAAATCCCCAACTGCTCTTGAAGTGAAAACGAGGGAAAAATTCCACCCAGCCAGCCACAAATTTTCGATTTCATAACTTTTGCATGGTCTAACTCAAGGTGTACACGAGTCCTTTCCTCAGCCCCTCCGGGTAACCCCATTTTGTCAATTCATTAGAAACTTTGTTTCGCTTCGCACTACAAAGCCAGAGCATCCTCATTGCGTCCGTCTCACGGCGTGTGAAGTACTTAAAATGTTATAAACGCTCCGCTGCTGCTGTTTTGTTGCGGGGGCAGATTTGCTTACATTTTCTCTTCAGAATTCTTCTGCAAGTGGGAAAAGTTTCGAAGCGAATTTCCGCACCAGGCAGAAAAGCGTGAGGCAGGCAATCGACTGAATTAGAAGCCAGACGGCTATTTGTTAATCCCCCTCAAAGCTAATTACTCCACATTGATTGCCTGCGCCCTGATTTATCGCTTTCGCTTTCGGGCGAGTGAGGCAAGTGAAAAAACATCCGTGTATGCAGAAGCCGCCAACACCGACGACGTGTGGGAATCTCCGGAATCTCCGCCGGTATCTAGGCCATTTCATCTAATCTGCAGTGAATTTCGTAAATTTTTCTTAGCACATCAGAGCATCGGCATCGGCAGAGCAACTTTAGCCACTGCCACCACCGATAGCACACGCGAACTGTGCAGGAAGTGAATTTTTATGGCGTTTTCGGGATGGAGATGTTTTTCTTTATTTGCCCTAACCCCCACCACCGCCCGCTGCTATCCGCGTCTATCTCGTAACAATGATATAAACAAAATGCAAATCAGAAAGAAAAAAAAATCGGTTGTTTATGGGGTTTCGGTTGAAGGCATCGATCGATCAAAAACACAAGCATTTGGAGCGATACACTTTTACCTTTGGCTACAGCAGGAGTTGGGCATAAGGAGCACATGTTGTGGGCGTCGGAGATGATGGCGATTGATGTAATCGTGTATTGTAAACATTGCATTTGATCAGGCATTCCTGATTTTATTTGTTTTGCCCCAGTGCACCGAGCGACGAGCGACTGGGGAACATATGGCGGTAAGGGAGTGTGACTTCGAATGCATGCATATGTGCAGCGGATTTTTACTGCGCAGTATGCTGATGGTAATGACGGTGTGGAATGGACTTTTAAGTGACTTGACTTCTTAGTTTGCCTGATGGAGAAGATGTCATTCCGGATCTATGAAGGTTTCTGGGGGTGGCCTTAAAGAATAGCTTTCATTATCCCCTTATCCTGGTGCTTTGTCCTCTTGGCTTGACAAGTTTATTCCTTACAATCCCCTCATGGTTTGACTGCTGCACATGTTGAGGATTATTTCAGCACCTATAAACCACCCAGAGTGAATGGTGGTTTAAATTGTATTTTCTTCTCTTCTTGACTGTAATCTTTTAAAAGGTCAGGACAGCTTTAAGGTGATTAGCAATCACATGGTTTGCTAAGTTCTCAAAATGTATCTACTCCCAGGGTTGACGTCGTTGTTTGATGAGAATATCCGCCTTGAAAGGAAATTGTATTCTTCTTCGGAGAAAGATTGAGATACGAGGGAGTTTTGTGATTATATTGAAGGGAATTACACGCATGTGAAGTCAAGCACGTTTTGAAGGTTAATGTGACGTATTTTCAAACATGACCTCATGGCGCTTGAGGCAATGCCATATGACATTATGCCACTTGATTGGAATCCTCAAGTATAAAATTAGCTGCCGTTGCTATCCTCAGACCTGGCAACGGATAGGATTTTTCTTGGGTAACACCCTGAATTTGAGATAGCAACTCCGGCCACAACAAAATTGAGAAAAATTTCTTATTCTTCTGAAGATTGAACTCGAATGTCGTGTTCAAGTTATCAACTTCTTAACATCTTTGGCTAGCGCTATGCTTCTGGGCACCAGTTGTGGGATTTGGTTTTACGCGATCACCTGCCTTACGACTTATATCACGGAGTTCATTTTCCTAGACTAGACGCCTAAGTGGTTGCAGTGACGTAGTGGTAAGAGCGTCGACCACCACGCAGAAAGTCTAGGTTCGCTTCCCGGACGCGACACGCATTTTTTCACGGTACGACCTCTTTCGAGTTGCTGACAACACTCAAAGAGTATCAATTGTCTATGAAAACCTTCTCAAATCTCGCCGTTCGGAGTCGGCAAAAAATTGTAGGTCCCTTCTATTCGTGAGAGAACAGTAGCACGCACAACACGAGTAGTTGTTGTAGACGCTAGGCCTTGGTCCCTTACTCAAGTACCAGAGGAGATCATGCTTGAGGGACAATCGCCCCACCTTGGTATGGAGCTAAGCCTTTCTAAACCCTTTGTTGCTCCATCGGTCGCAGCACCCGGTTGAGAATGCATCTCCACACTGAGCCGGGAAAGTCCCCTTACCGCCTGGGCTGAAGCAGTAGGCTGAACAACCTGATTCAAACCAGTCAGCACGGTACACTCACCAAGGTTCTGCCAGCGATTTGCGTATCAATCCACAGCCACCACGATACTCCCACAAAGGGGCCTACCGCACGGTCAGGCTGAAACCGAAGTTGTAGTGGCTCCTGACCTCCCGTGGCACCTAGACTCTGGTTAGGCTGCCACTACCAGTCAGGTTCCCTCAAAACCTGGGTCTGATAGCCGCCATTCCTCCACCAAATGGGCATTGGCTCCATCAGTGATTCCGTATACACTATACACGGGACTGTGCTTTCTAATGGACGGGGCAGTGTGTTACTGTGACATATGAATTGTGGATAGATTTTGGCATTATAATAAGTTGCTGTTGGAGATCGGAAGAGGATAACCCTGGCCAGTCGGCTTGCCCTTCGGCTACGGATGTAATTTTGAATAAAGTGATTCATAAATCCAGTCACATCGTCTGGGCTTCTGGTCACCAGTCCCCATGGCTCTCCAACTAGAATAGTCTTGGGCTAGGAACCTCCAAAGTCAGCGTATTAAGATCCACTTCTGGCGGATTACGTCATCGAAGTCGAGGTATTCCCAATTCCCTGCCGGTTGGGCTTAAGCTCAAAGACTTCCCGAGCTGGAACGTTAGTGTCCATTTTCTCATCAAGAAACGAGCCATCTGAGTTGTTTAAGTTGACTTGGTCGATGTTGGCCTACAAGTCGTAGAGTTTGTCGTTCAATCTGCTTTTCCAAACGGGGCGAAATATAATTCAAAGGATATTCCTCTCGAACAATCCCTTCGTCCGCATTTGAAATTGTCAATTCCTCCGCTTCATACACCAGGACTTGGACTTTCAGGTTCTTGTATAAAGACAACTTGATTCTTCAAGTGGCTTCAAATTTCGTCCAAGCCCAAAGAAACAGCGTTTAGCCAAGGTTATCCTTCGTCTCATAAGCTATGCAGAAAGAAAGAAAGGAAGAGACTACTTTATCACTTTGATTTAATTGAACTGCGAGCGCGGGACTTTCCACATGCATTCGATGACGCAGGTTTACATACCCGCGTTACAGTCTTTTATCGTCGGTCATGTCATTGCTGATGTTTCCAGAGCTTACTACCGAGTGAAGAAATCCCTAATGGATTCCAAATAAAAATTCCTTGTTTTGTTATAGAAAACCACAAATTGGCCGGGTTGGAACCGGCAGATCTAAATGTTTAAATGTCAAAAAATTCTCGCTACGTGTGAGGTATCAAGTATCACAATGGACATAATTGACATCGTGTTCCTCCCTCTAGATTTTAATCTCCTTCAGTCGTGAGAGAAAAATTGCTCGCACGGCACCAGTGGTTTTAAGCCATCTGATCCTTTGTGGGACTGTAGCGCCGATGAGTTTATTTTTTAGCTACCTCTGCACTTTCCCCCCGAAGCTAGAGATAAATATTGGACAAATAAATCCACTCAACCAACTGACTGATCGGTTTAAGATAATTCTTCCAATTTGTATGCCATCAAGAAACACGAAGCTTCTCATCGCCAAAACCATCATCGGCACCCTTCTCCTTGGTTCCACGTTACTTTCATGTCAATCCTCAATTAGTGAATGCATTTTAGAAGCACCTACCAGTAGATGTCATCGCCAGGAAGAACCTGTGGAGAATGCTTCAAGACAGCATAATCCCCTTGAATTCCTGAAATCAAACAAACCGCACATGTTGCCCTGAAGGGCTCCTTAGATGACATCAACTTTATCATCACGTTCCACCAAAGCAGAGATGAACTTAATCAGGAACCAAGATTTTATAACGCACTGTCCTCACGAATGTAACTGCCTGTGCGCAACTTGTGTCCTTAGAGCTCCACATGTTGTCCGTCTCTCCGATTCAATAAACCCCAAGGAGAGAACAAATTCAAAAAAAAAAAAAAACGAAGTGATCACATCCCAAAGATGCTGAAATTGATGCCGGACACATGTTGTCCTCTGCGTCGTTTCGGATTAATGTTAACGCTGACAAAATGACACATGACAAGTGTGGGGGGGCTGCTCGCTCAATAGAGATCATTTTGATAGCTGATGAATTATGGCACGTGTTTGAAGAGTTTCTCCTCTCAGGCGTGCTTAATTGAGCCATGTGAAATGTGAGAGAAAAAATTGTGTAAAATAATTGTGTGAAACTTAGACGCTGTCGGCGATGCGATGAGCAGCAGACTAAGGGGATGCTCTTAAAATTGAATGAACCTGAATGAGATGACCTTGTGAGATTAAGTGCGAAATTCCACTGAATGACTGGATTCATAGTTTCGCCTTAATTAAGCAGTTAGAACTGTGTGGTTAAGGGGGGGATACGGGGAGAAACTTTTGATTGTTCTTCTGAAAAACTAAAAGAAATGGTTAGGATTGAAGTTCTTGGAAGGGTTTCCTTGCATAGACACGCTTTAAGAGAATTGTCATTCCACTTATCAATGTACACAACAAGGTAGTAGAATACAAAGAAAAGGGAACACCGAATTCGGTCAAGGCTGAAGCAGCGATAAGCAAACAAGATGATGTCACCTCAGCGCTCTCGCTTTCAACTGAATTTACTTAAACCTGGATAACGCCCCAGAGTGAGCCATAAAGTCCAATGTGCCGAACACTAAATTTCCTGAATGTGCAACACTCCGTCAGCGTTGGTCGGTCGTTGGAAAATAGAATTCTTATGATTCCGGAAATCATGCAAATTTGCACAAAGAGATTCATAAGCAAAGGCCACTGCTGTGCATAAATGAATCTCATTCACACACAACGCACGCGAGGGGAGACGTGTGCTCCTGTGCTGACCTTTTCGTTGCGCACTCCCCTCTCTCTCTCTCTATGTCCTATGCAAATCACATTTTCAGGCAACTCATAGAGTTCATATCTGCCCCTCCCTCCCCCTTCTTCTTGTACTTGGGTTTCGCCTTGGCCGTGGACTCTGTACTCCAGTTTTAATTACACAACGCTCAACTAGGCCACGTTTTTTTTTCTGTATTCCTTTTGCTGCTGCTTTCGTTAGATTTCCCTGTGCAATCCAACGAAAAAAGAAAAATTGTGTGCGCCTAACAATTAAGAAGAAGAACGGGGAAGCAAAGAAAAAAGTTGACAAATGTTAATTTAGTTGCAAGCCGTTCTACGCTGCCCACCCACCTCCACAGGGCACCCACGGAACTGCCGCCAGATAGCAGTTGACTCAGAGAGGGAGATAGATTAGAGAGGGAGGGTAATTCCCATGTTTTTTCTGAAGTTGCACTGCCAAGTCAGTGCGGTGACGGAGAGGATGTTGTGGCTCGCAGCGACTTGTCATCAACTAGAACAAATGTTACGTAAAATCAAGTGATTAACGCCAGTGAGTCTGGGGCGGTTAATGTACGCGTTGCCAGGCACAATGTTGATTGCGCACAGGCAACAAGTTTTCACACCAACAAATTGCATTACGAAAGTCCGGCTAATGAGAGTGACGGCGGGCACACGAACCCTTCAGATGGTGCATTCCTTCAAGAGTCGCTGAGTGCTGCCTCTCACAAGGATGATGATGGAGACGGGCGTGCTTGTCTTGTTCTATTTTAAAAATGTTAAGTACCGCATGACAAAGTTGCATCGACCGAGTGGGAGGGAGTCGGCCAATTTTGGTTCGGTTAGCTCGTGTCTTTCTGAATTCACACGAACCCAAGAAGGCTTTCCTTTTACGTGCGACATGTGGGTTGCAATTAATTTATCACTGTCCTCGGCTGACTGCTGCAAGGGATCGAGGCATTGATAAATCGATTTAATGTTATGGCAAATTGCGATTATTATGTAACCGACACCTCGCTGTCGTCGTTGTCGCGCTGGAGTTTAATTGGTTTGACATTTCTCCACGTGTACCTCGATAATCAAGATCCGGACCAAGGCTACGTGGTGTAAGTGAGTTCAACAACAATTTATCTGTGATTGTGCATGCAGGCGCCCGATTGATGTAATTAGCTGCAGTGAATGTCCTCGCACGGCATCCTTGAACCGGCATCCATCTCAAATGTACTTGCTTTACGTTTACCCAGTGAATGTAATTAGTGCTTATTCATGAGAATCCAAGAGACTGCTGCACGAGCAGATGACTTCCCCATTTGAATCAATGTCGAACTTGATGTTTGTCTATTCAAATTCGATGACATCAAAATCGAATTCAATGCGCTGCCAATTCATGCTGGAGCTATTGACAAATCAAGAATAAACGCTCGTAGAATACGGCCAATTAGTGTGCGCACCCAAAAGTGTGCGCACCGAGGTAATCTGACCTCAAATCAGAAACCAGACATCGTCGTCGTCGTTGCCGTAGTCCAAAAATTACCTCATACCTGATACGGATTCTCTTTTCAACGAGATATTCTCTGTGTGTCGGCAGTGATTATTCAAATGTGGTTCTTATCCATGTGGGCATGTGGGTAACGCGAAATGTAAATAAATAATCCGCAAGATATTTTTTGACAACGACTTCCGCACCACAGCTCTATGGCTGGCTAATTAAAAAATCTGACGCAAATAATAAAAGCAGACAGTGGACACGGGAAAAGGCGAAAAAGAATGAAACGAGTTCTCTCGTGGAACCATTACCTCACCACTTCCACTTGAGAATGACAATTTTGGCCTAGCCGATCGACGACCACTCACACTGCTCGTAATCTTCTTAAGACAACATTTTAAAGAATCAACAATGTTTTGGTATCCAAATGGGGGATAAACTGCTCATACTCGTCCATCAATTCATCATCGAATCGTCAAGAGCCTGAGAATTTGAGAAGAGGAAAGAGAACAGTTTCCGTGACAAGTTCACGACAGGCAACCCCTTTCGCTTGCGTCATTTGACAATTTCATAGTTAAACGCATCTGCTGCCGATGGAGGGGGATGATGGGTGGCACTGTGCACTCCTAGACGTGAGTGGGTGTGATCCTAATTACTTTCCGTTCAAATGGAGCAAACGGCTTATTGCCGACTTCAAAGTTGACTTCGGGGAGTCAGCACTTGCGGATTATTCAAATTTATTGATTACATTCACGTGGGAGTTCTCATTAAAATATAATCTCTCCTAAGCGCGGCGTGGTATTATTTAGTTCGCCATTAGAGCCCGTCGGGTGTATATTTAGAAGCAAACGTGAGTTTCCTTCTGCTAAACGCCTCTGAATTCAATTTGTGGTAATTACAGGCATAATTTGAATGGGAAAGGAAGTGGGTGTCGCCGGAGGCAGTGTGTATTTTAAGGCAGATTTTTAATTAGCCTTTCGAGGCAGTATATCATACCAGAATGGTTAAGTGGTTCTGTGGAAACATTCATCATTTGATCTTCAATTGTTTGTGACAGAATGGGGGAAATTCATTGACTATGGAAGATAAGCTCTTTGAAGCATGACTTTGTTTGACTTTCGGACGAGTTACCTCGTTTGTATTGAAAAACTAATTCACAATCGAATTCCCTCAAAGGTTCTGTAGTGGGAATCTGTAAATTTTAAAATCATTCTTATCTGGAGTTACCCCCGTCTAGCAGTTTGACAGTCGTTGGGGTCCATGTACAGGGCTATTCATCTTGTGGCTTTAAGTTGGTACCGCTGACATTTCATATCTGCCAAACTCAGTCGTCATTTGAAGTTCCACAATATTAGCTGGATGCTTGCCATTTAGGATGATGAAACGTATAAGAGTCGGAAGACGCGTCCAAATTATGAAAACTTACTACAAAAGTGGTGATTTAAACGTGGCCACTTTTCGCACATTATACGCCATGTGGCCAAATATAATAATGACGACCACTTTTATAACGGCCGCCATTATAGACCGACTAGAGTGGAGAGCGGAAGCGTTACTAATGTCGTAAGGGTCCTGCATTATCGTCAATTGAAAATAATGCAAGTGCTGCTAATGATCCGAATTTACCAATTTTCTACTGTTTGCAGCAATTGGACGAACACCTCGCTATGGCATGTTGTGGATTTGCATCTCCATCCTTGCATAGTTCAACTTAGGCAACGATTGAAGGCTGTTGATCATCCATAATGTCACGCCCTTGATATGCTTCTTGGTTGTTGAAAACAAACAATACTTTCATCAGTGATGAAGCACATTTCTCACTGGTTGGGTAGGCCCCATAAAAAAATTGAGTGGCACTACAGCCAACAAGGGACTAGGGTCTACCTTCTACAACAACTCCTCGTGTTGTGCGTGCTCCTGTTCTCTCACGAGTAGGAGGGACCACCTAAGGCGAGTTTTGAGAAGCTTTTCATAGACAATTGATTGTCTTGAGTGTTGTCAGCTACTCGAAGGAGGTGGTGCCGTGAAAAAATGCGAGTTGCCCTGTCTGGGAATCGAACCTAGAACTTCTGCGTGCGTGTCGATGCACTTTCCCACTACCCTACGGCGACTGGGCCTACATATATGAGTGATCGAGGAGGTGTGGTTGCGTTCAAACAAAGTGACTATTTGGTGTGCCCTGCCGTCAAAAAGAGTCTTTGTTCGACAGCGTGCGGACGGTTATAGTCAATTCGAATATTTTGTTTTTTGTCCGACGATTGTAGGTCATGACTCGGACTTGATGGTTTAAAAAAAACGGACGGGTCCCTGAGCCACACAACTTCACAATTATTACTTTATTGCGTGAAGTTTTCTAGTTTAGAAATTTATGTTTTCTGACGTCAATTGGTCACCAAACTTTTGTCTTTGGACACCGTTAGATATTTGTCTGCTTAAATATTTTAATGACCATAACGACCCCAAATGATGGATACATTAGAAACCAACTTTACACAGGTTATGAGTAATAGCACCCAAAATGTCAGTCTTCCCGAATTAACCATTTGAATGGTACTGTCATTCACACTTAATGGCAGTGTCTTAACTTTACAAACAGTCTTTAATTTCATTGAAAATGTAGCACTGCGTATGTTTTAATAAACCTTGCTTTCGAAACCGACAATTGAATTACCCTATAGAACATCTACGAAGAGCCTGTGGCCAAAGGGGCGTCTGCAGGTTGTCGGCAAGTACTGAGTTATTTAGTAACTTAGTAGCACTTCAAGGTAAGTAAGTAAGCGACTGGCGTTAACAAAGAGAAGTACTCTATACAAGCCATAATATATAGAAAAGGCGCCTCATTACATGAGAAGATGCTGTTCCGAAATTGTCATTAAGTTTTTGACAACGCAGTGGATCCATATTGATCCACACGAGACAAAGACCTGCACCCTCAAATAACCTTTATCTCAGAGGGATGATATACCTCCCTCTGACATGCTTCCCTCAGTCGATATACACTCTGTAGTGGTCACCTATGTTCTTTGGATGTCAGTGACTCAATCTTATGCCTCTCGTCCCTAGCTTCTCAAATTTCTCCATTAAAAAACAGAATTGAACTGAAAGTCCCCTCCACTGCAACTAACACGCATGGCAAGACTGATTGTCGAGAAGATTCAGCCCAAATTCTCGTCGATACAAAATTGATTTTTTTTTTTCATCAAAACCCAAAATGTCAACGTAACCAAATGCAGCATAAAATTCCCTTTCCCCACTTCAAACAAATCGGTATCTCGGATTGACATCTCATTAAATTATTTTTCGCTTTTCATTATAGATGAGCCAAAATTAAACGCCGGCTCCTGGGAAGATCCTTTGCCCGTTTCAACGTCAACGACATCCATTACAACGGCGCAACTACACAATTCATCGTTACGTAGACCGGATCCGCTGTGCACGCGTTCATCGTACAACGGTATCCCGAATCAATTAATACTGCCTCCACATCATCATCATCACAGTAAAAGCTGTAGCAGTCCATCGACCTTAGGTATTGGTGCCTTAAGTGCCAGCGGTGGCGGCGGCGGGGGTGGTGGTGGTGCTGGTGCTGGCAGTGGCGGCGCCGTCGTTGGAAGTGCTATAAACAGTAGCGGCGCCGACATCACTTCAAATAATGGTAGTAACAGCAAATCAGAAACAGGAGTTTCATGTAAAAAACGCTTGGAACACACCCCATCGGCCAGAACGATAAACAGCTCCGAAGACAGCTGGTGTTCAGAGCGATCCGATCAGGACTTATCCTCAGACGACGACGAGCAGGACGAAGACGATCGCAGTGAGCGTAGTGTCACATCGACAACCACTCATCAACGCAACAGTCAACTTCGGTCCACCTTCAACAAGGCTAAACAGCATTTGTCATTTGACAAATGGCGCACAAGTGGCGGCAGTGGCGGCTCGAACAACAGCAATACATCAACCTCCAATCAAGCACAGCTTCACAACCTGCAGCAACACTCATCTGCCGATAACATAAGTGCCAAAAGTAGCACCATGCCAACAGCACATCACCACCACCCGGCGCAGGATTCGACCACTCCTGGCGAATCGCCAGGTGGCCGGCTCTCTCGATGGTTTTCAATTCGGCGGGGCTCATCACATCAGTACGATGTGGGGGGTCGCGACGGTCGCAATTCATCGTCGAGCAGCATTGACACAACCGATGCTAGCACCATAGAGAATCATCCATCACCAAAAACAGCCTCCGTTGCATTGAGCTCAACCAAAATGCCAGAACTTCCCGAGGTCAGTACTCTGTCATATTCATTGATTTGTGTGCATGTTGTAAATGGTTTTGTGCTCTTTTTCCAGAATGACGATGATGCTACACATGGTTTCGATTTGGATCTAATATTGCCGCCCGGCAGTAGAGCAAATGGTACAGCTCGACCCCACAACCGGCTGATAACTCCTATGCTTCCGCCTGCGCCACAAGGTTTGTCTCAGCAACAGCTTAAACGACGCCATATCGTTGCGGCTATTGTTCACAGTGAGAACTCCTATGTTGCCACACTACAACGTCTAGTCAATGTGAGAATTTGTTTCATTCTTTTTTATGGTTTCTTAAATTATTCATTTCTGTGTTCGTTTTTCGTTTTTTTTTGTCGTTTCGGGTTTTTTGTATTTTTTTTTTTTTTGTCTCTTTATGTTTCGTTTTGTTTTGTTTGTTTTTGTATTTAAATCGAATTTTAGATATGTTCCGTGTGTTTTCAAATGCAGTTGGATGTGGGTTTTTGAAGAAATGCCAACAATTTGCGCCGCTTGCCAGAGATTTCTCATTTTTTTTTTGTTTCACTTTGAGACAGATATGTGGCATCCTATTAACGAATGAGTTTTTCGTCGGTTTGTCTGTTGGCATGTGAGAAGTGTGTTTAGACTCAATACTCAAATGAGGATATGCACGTGTGTTGTGAGAATTAGCAAAAACTCGGTCGAGCTCGAATTAACGATAAATTGCATTGGACAGCGATAAGGAAAATGATTCCACATGGGAGAAAGAGGAACAAGGAATGTCAATGACCCCGGAGTATCTACACTCATCCGAAGAGATGAAGTGGTGTTACAGCAGCCAATTAAACTTGGCACTTAAGCGTCTTCGAGTAAATAATTTGTTTCTGTTCCTCTCTTGCGAATGTGAATCACTTTTCGCTTGTCCACATGTCCAATGACTAATGATTCTGATCGTAGACCAGCTTAACAGAAATCGAAATCGACTGCATTTGAAAACATATGGACTGAGACGAAATTCTTTTGTTTGTTTTTTCAAAATTAACAAGTAAGGTGTCATCACATCATAACAGAATCAGTTACAATTCTTGCATCTTACATTCGGTTTTGTTTTCCATTTCTTTTCATTTCCATTGATTTCACTTTCGTTTGCATCCAAGAAAAGTGATTGAAACCCGAAGAGGCACATTTTAGCATTGTCTTCGAAGGCACCAAAACCATTGAATCCGTGTTCAAGGGAAGGATTCCCTCCACGTTGTTTGGAAGAAGGCCAATTTGTGGAAACCACTTTTTTGCCATCAAATCCTTTTCATTGCAACATAACAAAAGAAAAGTTTACTTTGACCTTGCCCAGGGGGTAGGAGTGTTGTTTGTTTTTCTTTCAAAATTCCACAACATCTCCGTATTGATGGTTGTTTTGTGATAGAAATGCTCAAATGTGCTCTCAGAGGTGGACAAGAATCCATTAGATATTTGAATAGTGAATGATTAATTTTCATTTGATTTCTTCCATGCATTTTCACCCTCATTACTGCTCATAATTAAATCAAATCCAATGTTCGTGTAAATGGTAGCCGTAACCACCACCACCACCATCACCACCCAACCAACCAACCAACCAACTAACCAACTAACCAACCAACCAAACCAATGCCTCTTAATTAAATAGAAACAAAAACAAAAAAAAAAATATATCAATTGATAGAAAGTGTAAATATAAGTCATTGTACATACACACACTAACATCCATCGCCCAACAAATAATCAGCCCTCCTTCCTACGTCTCCCAACCAAATCAACATCCATTAATGACCATCTTCTTCTCTCTCTCTCCCTCCATGTAGGATTACAAAAAACCTCTCGAAGAAAGCAGTCCACCCGTTTTGAGTAGTACGAAAATCTCAACCCTATTCCACCGTTTGCCTGATATTTTACAATCGCACAAAGTGTTTCGCATTGCGCTGGCCGAATGCGTGCGCAATTGGGACCGTGACGAGAAGATCGGCGATGTGTTTGTGTGCGCCTTTAGTAAACCACAAATTCTGGAGGTCTACAGTGGTTTCATAAATAATTTCTCATCAGCAATGGAACTGGCCAAAATGGAGGAGAAACGCAAATCAGCTCTGGCGGATTTCTTCAAAGTGAAACAAATCAGTGCACACGATCGATTGTCGTTTTTCGGTTTGATGGTGAAGCCAGTGCAACGATTTCCACAGTTTATACTCTTTCTACAGGACCTACTCAAGTACACTCCGCAGGGACATCATGATCGGATGTCACTGCAGTTGGCGCTGAGTCAACTTGAGCTGCTCGCGGAGATGTTGAACGAACGAAAGCGTGAAGCCGAACAACATCAGGGTTTCAAAGAGATGCTGGGCCATATCAGTGGAACATTCAACACCCGATCGCTGACATCGAGCGATAATAGTCGACCGAGGTATTTGCTGCGCGAGGACAACGTAACGCACATGGAATTCAATCAAGCCGGTTTCATTGTGAAGACAAAACAACGACGTTTGCTGCTGCTGAACGATAAGGTGATTTGTGTGTCAGTGGCACCGAAGCAATCTCATGATTTCGGTGCAACCGAGAAGCTGTCCTTCAAGTGGATGTACCCAGTGACCGATGTGGAGATTGTCGACAACAGCACCTCAGCGACTTTGTCCAGGATATTGACTGCAGGTAACGTATACGGTCTTTGTGTTAGAATAAATACCATCATCATCCTCTAAGTGGCCATTACCACAGAGACTGCAACTGCCTGTGAACTTGTACCATGCGCCGGCAAGTCTGCCGTTGCAGATGATATTTCAATTTCCTCGCTCACTTGTGCTGGCATTACTTGCTGCCACTTATTTCCCACAAGTTCGCATGAAACGTGATCATTTGCATGCTTCTCACTTTTCTCATCATAATTCAGAATTGAATGAAAGACAAAACAAAGAAGAAAAAAAAACACGCAACAGCCAGCAGAGCAAAGCTAACAAATCAACCGCGATCAGATCATTACCCCCAGAGAGAGGGAGAATCATAATAATAACAAACCGTTGAGGTAGGTTAAGCCTTTCGCACACATCATCCCCGCGGAGTGGGCATAAATAATCCCGTCTCTCTGAGGAATATTAACTTGCACGCAAAGGAATACATGAGATGCTGCAGCATGCCCACGGGATTGGGGTGGTTTGAATTCCCGCCGTAATTTGGTACTTCACTCAAGTGCATGAGCCTGTCCGCTTAGATGGAGGAAAACGACAGACAACCGTCGTGAATAATAATAAACAATAATCTGATTAGTATAATTGTTTTCCTCGCTCGTCTGGGGATTTGACTCCGAAATCCGGGAACTGCACGCGGTCGGCGGGCACTTTAAACGAAATGGGTCACAGACAATGCAAATTTAACCATCACGGGAAATGAATGTTGCTCCACGCGCTGAATTCTAATTCCTCCGACAAAGCGAACGACTAGGTTATGTTTCGCAGCTACTGCAATTTAGGTTAAAATTCACAAACACGTGCACGTGCTTCTCGTAACCTTTGCCAAGGTTTCGAAATGCTTAGAAGGTCACAGGCTGGCACATGCATAATTCATACGTGCATGACTCACAGCATCCAGTGTCTCTGGTGTGTGTGACACGAAAGGCTCACTGACATTTGGAGCAGCTCGTTTTTTTTTTTTGTAAATATGAAATACACACGCGAGAAGAGAGACAAACCCCCCCTCCCTTCTCCAAAGAAAGTGAATAAGTCGGCTGTCCATTCGCACATATTACTTTCCATCCAGTCATTTTTCTTCCGCTTGACCAGGCAGCATGCGCAGGAGACACGGTTAATGATGGTCAGGCAAAGGTATTCCCCTTCTAGCCTTGACAAGCGGTTCAGATTACTGATTTATTATAATGCTCGAGCAGGTCTCAATTGAAATCAGAGAATAATTCCATATTTCCTTTCTCTCCCATTCTCTCGCATCACATCACAGGCCTCAACCGAGGAGGAAGTCTTAAATCGAATAGCAGCTCATGCAATAATGATTTGCCAGCAACAATACTGACAAATGGCGCCGACAACCTATGCAATGAAATGAGCACGCTAATGTACGACTATGAGGTAATCTCGCGGATACATGATCTCGTTGGCAGCCTGAAGGGCAACTACAAAGAACTCAACTCGAATACCACACGGAATCTGCTGAACACAATACAGGGATCAATTCAGCGTAAAGACGAAGAGATGGCATGGGTCGACTCGTGTTGTTTGCAGTTGATCGCACGGAATAAATCTGGCAAAGAAGAGACGTTCACATTCCAGACACAGAATCCTGCGGTGAAGAAGGAATGGATCACCGAATTGAGACTGGCACAACTGGCCTTAGACACGAATAACTCGCCAGCTTGGGAGCTACCGGAGCAGCATCACGACCAAAGACCATCCTCGACTAAAATGCCACTTTTTGTTAAGGCAATGCCTGTTTTCAAATCACAGCATCAAACGGAGGTAAGTTTTGCAAACACACAACACCATGATCGCCGTTAACTATTTCCCCTTTCTGTTGATTGCAGGTTCGCTGTGGATGTTACTACAGCATCGCCAACGACACAAAAGTGGGAACGGCGCGCAGGCGTTTCAAGCAGCAGAACTACCTTTGGGTGTGCACCAGTGACGGCACCAGCAGTCACATTGCTGTCCTCTCCCAGCACCACCAACAGGCGGGCAACCTCAAAGATGTTGGATCCTTCGATTTGGTTGAAACCCAAGTGACCAGCATGGAGTTCGTGAAGGGTTTGGAGAACTGCAAGACCAAGGAGGAGCACAACAGTCTACTGGGTGACCTTATTTGGATGGGCACAGATAGCCGAAGAATTCTGATCTACTCAGCTCTGAATCCAGAACAAGAGGAGCAGCTGGGATGCTGTGTGGTTCCAGCGGTTGTTGTCAAGATCCTCTACCACTTTGATTCGGTGTTCGTTGCTTTGTCCAACTCCACTTTGCTGATATATAGGCGCGCCTTTGACGGTGTCTGGCTACTCAAGGAACCTCAAGTTGTGCAGCTGAGTGACAGTTCACTCGCTGTGTCCAGCATTCTTCCCATAAACATGAACATATACGCAAGCTGTGCGAACCGCGTTTACATCCTGAACGCGTTAACTGGAGACACGCAGAAGAGTTTCGAAGTTCAACACGGTGCCATGCAGCAGGTGAATCTGATGGCACACTCCGGAATCGGTTTATGGATTTCCCTGAAGAACTCATCAATCCTCTGTCTGTATCACACGGAAACCTTCAAGCATTTGCAAGATATCAACATCGCCGCGAGCGTGCTGAGAAGTAAGGGCTCGAAGAAGGACAGCGTCAACAACAGTTCTATCTACGTCACAGCTTTGATGGCGTGCAAAGGTCTCCTCTGGGTGGGAACGAATGTTGGCATTGCCGTCACAATTCCCCTACCAAGACTGGAGGGTGTTCCGATTATCAGCGGAGGAGTCAGTATGTCGTGCCATGCTCATTTTGGTCCAATCACTTTCCTGTTGCCATTAGTAGCCAAATCCCACTCAAACTACAAACCTCTCCCAGCAGTAGCGCCGGTCGAACCTCCTCAGCAGAATATGGGCGACGATCTAATCCTGCCTGCCATTGATGCAGACAAGAAAGACTCAGATCTGGACGACTCCGCCGTGATTCTTCGACGGGACATTAAGGATGACTCCTTAAACAACAGTCTGGACCAAGAGTCCCCAAGTCGGGGAAAACTGGACAAACAGCACTCACTGGACCAATCGTTTTCAGCCAAACTACGAGCGCAGCTAGCCAATAGCCCTGCTTTCGCTCGGAAACGCTTCCGAGACACACTGACTGACGTGTCGCGGGCCTCGAAAACACTTCCCCGAGGGCTGGGATCTGCAGGATTCTTCAACACATCCATTCACTCGAACACCTCATCAGTCCATCACTCAGACCACGGATACTGTGACGTCTACGGGCTCTACGGCAAGCTAATATATGTGAAAGAGGACTACGACGCAGAGGAGGGAACTCAAGGCAATCTCATGGACATGATGTACGAGGGCATGAGAAGGTCTGATCCTGAGCTTGCCGCTATTCCCGGGAAAGTGAGCACCCTTGACCGTCGGCTACGAATGAAAGCCAGTCGCCCCAGGTCCCTGGATTTGTCAAACTGGTCAGTAGACTCAAAATCCTCAAGCCTCTACACTTCCTCCGGCAGCGAAGAGAGCATGGGCATCCGCCTATTCGGCGGAAGGAGCGTGTCACGGAACAGCAGCAGTGCTAGTCACAAAACATCTGGCAACGGCAGTGACTTGGGTAACATCTCTGAAAACGGAACGATTACGGTTGATGTTCATCACAGCACACCGAAGAGTGACGACGGTTTCAAAGTCCCACTAAGCGTTTCCGATTCGGCGGGCAAGAACGCAGCAGCAAAAGTCGCCGGCGCATCAGCAACTTCGGCCGGAGCCAGTGCTACGCTGAAGCGTAAAAACAAAACCAGTGCCAAGAATGCCGCGATGAATGTCGACGGGCCCAGAACTATCATCACACTGATGGGTGGTCGTGGATATTGGCGACATGTTTGGTACAACAACAATTCATCGCCCAGTGCAAAGAGCACAAGTACAACCAGTGGAACTTCGAGTACAATTTCAAGGGTAGCGAACTCAAACGATGCCCACATAGTTATCTGGGAGAAGAAGTTATAATCGAGGGTGAGGCCAGAGTTCTTTGGCCAACGATTGGGATTAAAGGGATTACGGGTGCGTTTCAAATGAGCAAATGCGAACTCTTTCGTCTTCAAACATTTGTGGAACATCATTTTAAGGCTAACTATGAATATATCATGCAGGAGAATTGAATGCAGGCTAAAACACTGACACACAGGAACGTTTTTTTTTCACATTGTGAATGAGACACGTCTGAAAATGCTTCAGTTAACTTTGGATTCAGCACAGCTGAGAAGTTAAGATCGCAAGCTTCATTTACGGCAATTTGATGGGACTCACGTTTGATGATCTCTGTCAAGGACTTAAGCTTAGCTTTGAAAACGTTTTTCAATCGTTAAAACATCTACCTGAGGTGCCTATGCAATTGTGTTAGGTAGACGTCGGCAAATGTTTAGCATCTGCTCGCTTCTAATCTGGCAGTTTGCTGCCAATTTTTCTGATGGTTTCACAAGGTCACCGTTTCTCTTTCGATCATCCTCAGCCACTGGGTGCATTTTATGGGTCCAATCATGTAAAATATCAATCCTATGTCATCTCTCCACACCACAAAACTTGTTCACACAACAGAAGGCCCAACTTTTGTCACGCTCAATGCGAGCAAAAAATCAATTTGTAGATATACTTTCAAACACAAACAGCTGGAAGCCCACGACGATGGTGTATCACTGGAACAGAGTTAATTCTTACGTTGTCACCAACAAGCGCTTTTGTTTTTGTAAATATTGTAAAGTTGCGAAATATTTAGTGAACCACTCCTAAGTTCTCTCCATCTCAAAACATCGCATTTTCTTGTTTTCAATGGGAAACTAATTTTCATTCACCATAAAGTTAAACTATTATATAGAAAAAAAGTATATATATATATGAAATAATGATAAAGAAATAGAAAAACAACACATGGCATTGTTTTTTGAAAATATTTTTGTAAACGAAGCGGAGAAGGGAGGAATAATAGCGGGAATATAAGTTTCTTTTATTTTCTATATTTTTTTGTACTAAAGCTCATTACATGTAGCACATAGCAAACGGAGCGGGGCAGCAAATCTGCGAAACCCCACACCACAATACAAAAGTAAACAAAAAAAATAAAAATATTTTTTATGAACAATCAGCATACATATTTATAAGTATAATTTGTTGCGATTAACATCAATATATTGTCACTCTTACACCACGGAGCAGTTGTAGGTCGTAAATATTATTATTTTTTGTAGTATTCCTTAATCTAAGATTAAGATTTTTTAATTTTACGTTTTTGTTAAGCATTTCACATCTCTCAACAATAACAAATAAACACGGGAAACAATGTGTTTTTGCTTTTGCGCCTTTTAACTCTTTGTTTTCTTTTTGTCTTGTCCATGGCAAGCGTTTATTTAAAAACTGTAACCGAAAAAAAATGGAATTGAAATTGTATTTGATTTTGAGTTGAACGTACGTACACATACAGGCGGTGTGCGTCCGCATAGGTAACATAGGTAAACAATATTATGAAGATCTAAATGTATGAATAAATGCAGAACATGGAAAAATCTAATTGTTGTAAATTTCAAAGAAATGCAAATCACACATCTTTATAGTTTATGAATATGTAAGGACAAGAATATTATTATGAAACCGTAAATGTATGATGATATGAAATATTATTATTATAAATATTACTATGAATAACAACAAATTCAGAAATAAACAAAAATAAATATAAATCGTTTGTGCTTATTATTTGGAGGGTGGAATGCATTTAGCATGGATGTTATATACACACCCGATAATTTCATTCATTCAGCCTGCGTCTGTTTTCGGAAGTGGTGTCGTGCAGGCTGTGTTTCCAGATGACGCCAGCAGAGATGTCCTCTTTTCCCAGCTGAGTATTGAAATCTCCCAGAACGATCTTGGTGTCATAGCTGGGGCATCGATCGTATGTTCTTTCTAGGAGATCACCTTGCTGTTGTCAACATTCTCCTCTGTCGGGACGTACAACAAATCCGCATCCGAATAAGCGCTGCCTTCTCCTCCTTCAGCAGTCGCTGTAGTAGATGTCGCAGTTCTTCATCTTCCTTTTACCCTGCCCATCCCACCTCACTTCCTGGATAGCGGTGATATTTGCTTTGCAGTAGTCAAAGGCTTCTGCAAATTGTTCGGCTGCACATGGTCTGTTGAGGGAGCCTCACCTTCTACGTGCAGAACTAAAAATCGTTGTCCTTTATTCGTCTGCTGGGGTCATCAACATTAGATCCGTCCATATCCGAGGCATGTTGCTGTCTCTGAACTGGGTTCTTTTGTGTGGTGAGGGAGTTAGTTTCACGCACAACCTACAGACTGGTAGGCCAGGCCCATTTTTTAGCCCTCGGGCAGAGGGGTTCGCTACATACATTGGTTCACCACCGAACGGATGTTGTGATGGCTATCCGGGGGGCCCCACAAGGAGGCTGTATGTCAACTTGACCTGTGCATAGAGGAGGATAGTGTTGGCAGCTCGCCACGTTGATTGCGATCAACGACTTTGCCTCGTGTGCACAGGCCCATGCCCCCAAGTATAAATCGTTTGTGCTTATTATTTGGATTATGGATTTATTTTTGAATAAATGTTCTATACGAACAGGGTCTTTATATTCGCTTCAAGTTCTTGCAAAAAAAAAACGATTAAATTAAATTCACTGCAATTGCTTAATAATAATAATTGAGTGGCACTACAACCCACAAGGGACCAAACCCTGGCTCCTTCAACAACGTGCTATTGTTCTCTCGCGAGTAGAAGGGACCTACAGTTTTTGCCGACTCCGACTGGCGAGATTTGGAACCTTTTCATACACAATTAGTACTCTTAGAGTGTTTTCAGCAGCTGGAAAGAGATGGTGCCGTGAAAAAATGCGAGGTGCCCCGTCCGCGAATCGAACCTAGACCTGTGTGGATCGACGAAGTTACCCATCACGCCACGGTGATTACAATTGCTTTGTTTCAATTTAATTGAGGGAAATAAGTTAAAAGTACTTCCGACCAGCTGTTTACTCTACGAATGATACTTGAAAAGTTTGAGAGCTTACTGAACCGATCTAAAGTTGTTTTGTAGCTCGGTTAGAATACTTCTTCTTCTCCCGGTCCAGTCCGGGTGGACCTGGAACTCAACCAACATGCCTCTCCAGCCAGCACGATCTTTCGCTATACACCTCCGGTTGCGCACTTCAAGTTGGTTCAGGTCCTTCTCCACTTGTGTGCGCCACCTTAGCTTAGGCCGTCCTCTGTTGCGTTGTCCGAATGTCCAGGCCGAAGCAGTGGTATCCATACGCTCTACATGGCCTAGCCATCGTAAGCCTTGTATCCGAAGACGCTTGACTAGACGCATGTCGCTGTACAGCCCCTAGAGTTCGTCGTTAAATCTTCTTCAATGTCTTGAAATGTCACAATGTCAGATGCCATCAACGCAAGCGGAAAAATTGCACGCAAAACTTTTCTCTCGAAAAGGGGCTTCCTCATCCGCTTTTAGTAACTTTTAGGTTTCTGCACCATAAAGTAGGACTGTGATAATCAAGCTACTATACAAAGCAAGATTAGTCCTTCGAGGGACGGCTCTATTACAAAATTTCCTCTTGAGCTCAAAAAAGCAGCGATTTGCAAGAATCATTCTGCGTTTGATTTCGTTGCTGGTGTTGTTGTCCCTATTTACCGCGGAGCCGAGGTAGACGAAGTCTTTGACTACTTCGAAGTTTCTGCTTCCTAGTGTGACGCTCTGTCCGAGACATCGATGTTGTGGGTCCTTTCTTGATGACAGCATGTACTTCGTTTTTCCCTCATTAACCACCAGACCCATTTTAACCGCTTCTGCTTTAATGTCAGCTAATGGCTCATTGATAGTTCGCTGTTGAACTGACTTTTGGAAGATCGTGCCTCTGGTGTTCACTTGTGAGTTACGCACGATCTTCTCAAGGATGATGTTAAAGAAGTCACAGGACAGTACGTCGCCTTGTCTACCTTTTTTAACATTGGAGGTCTCGGCGAGTTCGTTCCCGACCTTGACGGAGCAGCAATATTTCTCCGGCGTCATCCTACACAACAACTCACCTACATACAGTCATGAAATTCGGGTAACGACCGAAAGGATAAGATCGTGAACACAGGCTGCCGCGACGAGATTTCTTCTTGCAGTTGCGGAAGTTACTCGCCGGGATAGACTGAGAAATGCGAGGGTATGGGAGGAACTCAATGATGAGCAGCTACAGCTTCGGAAGGAAAGGTTTTTATTTCCTTTGTTTCCCACCATTTCACCCATTGCGAGGTGATCAGATCAAGTCCATAAACTCGTCTGAAAGAAGAAAAGTGAGTACAAGGTTACAGTTTGCCATGGCATATGCATCGGCCAGGAATTGTTATTCTAAAAAACTGCGGTCCAATTTCCCAGACTTCACACAAAATGACGGCTGTCGAGTATAAGGACATGTAACAACACAACGAGGAAAAACATGCCCCTATGCTGATTCTTCCAGCACGATGACCACACAAAGCATGCTTTCAGACTTGTTGACAACAAAGTCAAGTCTATCTCTCCAGATCTAAGCCCTATTGAAATCTATGGACGCATCTCAAACTAAAATTGGCTAGACGAGCGGTTATTACACCGCAGTAGATTCCTAGTAGCTTGTTGGACCTCCACGGGATTTGAGGACAACTTGTAGTCTAAGCGGCATTGAACAAACCAGCTTCTGGGATAAATCTTCGGGTACCCTCTCACATTTTTTTAGCAGAGTGTCCTTGAGTGTATTCCTTAAAGTTATTGTGTGTCTGTGCAGCTGTTTCTCTAGGAAATCACACAAATGCTCAATGGGGTTTAAATATGGACGCTGTGGAGGAGAATACAAATGTTTCGAGGCATAATACACTAACCACTTCTTGACTTTTCCAGTTATGTGCTTAGGATCATTATCCTGCTGAAATATCCAGCCAGAATTTAAACCCCATTTCTCGACGGGCTCGACTCAGTATATCCAGATACTTGTGCTGGTCAATATTTCCTTAAAGCCAGCTTTTCTACACCGGACCAAGCCATGAACCCCCACACAATAACACTGCCTCCACATTGTTCTTCGAAGATTTTTTATTTTCAATGCTGTGCCTCTCTTTCACCATACTTTCGATGGAACCGAAAATGTTGTATTTACTTTCATCAGTGGACAACACTTTCTTCCAAAAAGACAAATAATCGTCTTTATGTAAATTTGCAAAGTTCATGGGTTTCCTCTGGTTGGCTGCACTCATCGGCAGCTTCTGCCTTGGTGCTCTCGCAAAATGTCCATGTCTATTTAGGGTCCTTTGGATCGCCCGCGTGCTGATTTCTTTGTTGGAGGTATCCGAGATTTGGTTTTTTAGGATGCTACATTTTGTTTTTAGCTCTTTGCGAACAGTTACCCTTTCATCTCATCATTATTATAAAAGTATTATTAGAAAAACCGGGGAAATTTAACGGAAAAAAATAAATTATGTCGTTTGTTTTGCCAATTTTTTATTAATTCCTAGATTAATAGAAATAGAAAGCAAAGTTACATATGTATGTTTGAAAAAATGCATAAACCAGGAAACATTCATCAACATTTATAGAAAATATTTGAACTTTATCTGTCGTACAATGAATTATGTTGGCCTCGACGAGCCGTGCCTAAAACACTACTGTGGCTGTGTTCTTCCCTGCACCACAGACAATTATAAATATGATAGTCTGTGCTTGCTACGTCTAGAACGTGCTTTTCTACAAATAATTCCTTCTGACTGCGCTGAATGATTTCATTAGGACAGTTTACGATATCGTGGTTCGCAGACATGGTACATGTGCATCACAGGGATGAATGATGTACATACCTCGTTCATCCCTGGTACATCAGACACTTTTCTTATTGGTTTCTGATGTACATTGCTTATGGCAACTGAAAGCAATAAACGGTGACGCCGATTGGCGGACGATAGACAATGAACAATATAGAATCATATGGGTTTTTGGTATGACGTCATTCAAATGAAAAATGGATTTGCTGTTTCCAAAATCCAGCATATCATTCTGGCTCATAAATATGCTACGTGAATGCGTGGTTTGTGTCATTGCTGACAACAAACTGCACATTATGATTTGTTGAAATATTTCTGTCGATAAGGCAGATTTGTCGGTAAGCGCGATTGTTACAAAAAAAAGAAGTTCATATAATTTGTGAGTTTATTTGTCTTATCAGCCGAAAGAGAAGGTGTTATAAAAATGCATGGCACGTATGAAATTGGAACCTTTGGTTGGTGAGTCGACGCACGTATCGACAATGCCACGGTGGTTTTATTTTAATTTATATTGTTTTAAAATTTAAAAAATTCAACATCATCAAACAAGTCAAATTAAAAGATGGGGTGTTTATTTTTAATTTGAAGGACATCTTAGCAGATGGAGCAAGCGCTTTCCAGAGTTGCTCAATCCCGAACAGGGCACTGAAGGTGCCAAAGTTGCTGTCGATGGAATCGCTAAATGTTGGTTACTCTGGCGGTTTGTGTGAAATCCGGCTCGTTATGCTTAAGGCGATGGGTAAAGAGGGAGTGCTATGGTTCTCTTGTGGCATGTGCGGGGATACCTGGCGATTGGTAGACGGGAGTTATGTTTCCTGTTTTCAAAATGAATGAGTGTTCCAATTACACACCACTTTTATGTCTTCCTGGTAAGATTTACGCTTAGGTGTTGGAGGTTCCTTCTAGAGCTTTGATTGAGTCCAGGTTCCGAAAGAGTGCGGCTTTCGTCCTAACAGGAGTATAACCGATCACCTTTTCACTGCAAGAATTTTACTTGAGAAGGCTTGGGAGTATCCCAGCCAATATACAGTTGTTTTGTAAATTTGGAAAGGGCATATGACCGAGTCCCTCGAAGTATATTCTAGAGTCCTTAGGAGCAGTATACGATTAAGAGTTCCCCTGTTGAGTGCCATTCAAACTCTATACATTAACTGTAGCAGCTGTGTTTGGGTATCTTTGCTTTGGGCTTCGCCAAGGTTGCGTTTGGTCACTTTTCCTTTTCATTATAAACATAGACCGGATGTTTGACAGCTCAGCCAATGGGAGAAATGTTTCATTTTGCAATAATTCTTCTTTTTATAGATGACTTAGTTGCTCTCACATCCTTCCAAGAAAGGTACAGCGCACGAGTTACGTCGGACATTCACACGTCTCAGTTCGCAACGAGTCAATCGCTGCTCGATCGATGTGGGTCATTGCAATCATATTGCAAGAGCTATTGAGCCTCCAATGCTGACAGTTAGGAAATTAGTTTATAAGGTAGAATAATAAAAATGCAATGTTAAGAGCACCGCTAAACACATCAGTGTTTCCTTTTTTGTAACTCGTTCTCTGTAGGTCTGTGACCGTGTTGATGCTGAAATAAAGGTAAGAGTAGACAAGTCTGAAATTATGGTTTGTTCCATGCACTTTTAGAGGATTCCCATTGAAAGAGGTGGAAAAGTTTAAGGATCTCGGGGTCTTACTCGAGAGTGATGGGAGAAGCAGCATTGAGCTTACTTGTAGGATGGGCAAGCTGGATTAATACGAATTCGGCTTGGAAGATCAATGGTCGCTATGGGCTAGTGAGCAGTGCGTCGGCTTACTTCCCAAGGTTCCAGGTTCGATTCCTGGACGTTGCACCTCTCTTTTTCACGGCACCACTTCTTTCGAGTTGCTGACAACGCTCAAGAGTACTCATTGTGTATGAAAAATCTTCTCAGATCTCGCCGTTCGGATTCGGCAAAAAACTGTAGCTCCCTTCTACTCGTCGTGGGAGAAGATCATAAGTAGGGAAGGCCGAGTTGGTGTCAAGGCCAAGTTATCGGTTTTTAACTCTGTGTTTGTTTTGGTAATGATCGAAAGAACAAGTTGTCGAGATGAAATTTCGTTTAAATTTGATAGGAGTAAAGTGCACAGTGCGAGGGAACTCAATGTTAAGCAGCTATTTTTTCGCACGATGAGGGCTATATTCGATGGTTTGGTCAGGTGGTATGGATGTCCCATTCATCAAGACTTAGGAGGAGTGCCTGCAACTGCGATTGAATCATATAGACGGCCGCTCGGTAGACACAGGGCGATGTCCTCGGATCAAGTTCATTGACTCGCCTCCATAGCTCTTGATAAGTTAGAGTTGATGGCGGAGGATCTAACAGTCACTAACATGACATGGTGTCAAAACTTGATCTGATGTGCATTCAAATAAAAAATAAAAACACTTCCAATTTTTTTTTTATATAACATGCAATTTTATTATATTTTTTTTCGTCCTTTTTTTCAAATGTTATATCATTTTTATTCGGGCAGTGATTTTAACATCATCATTACAATTTTGTTTATTAATCAAATAAAAAAATTCCATATCTTAATTAAAATGTACAAATTTTGTATTATTGGGTTTAATAAATCAACTTTTCATCATATTTGGTTTGATTTCTTTTACTTGTATTTTTCGTTTTGTTTGCTTTACATATATATTATTTCTTTTGCATTTCCTCTCCGTCAATTTCGCATATTATCCATTTAGTTAATAATTGTGTTTGTTTTCTTTTCTTTTGAAGTGTTTGCGTGCAATTTTTGTTTTGTCTCTAGAACAACGTTAGCTTTCATTGCCTTTCTGCTGCGTGATGCTCAAACTTCAAGGATTGTAAGTTGAGAAATGATAAGGTTTTGGGACGTATAACTCGCCAAGTGGTGTGTACGTATAGACGAAATGAAATGAGTATAATTAAATTATCTAAAAATTGTGCTAATAAATTATTTAACAAATAACAATTAAAAATTGGATTATGCTAGAGAAAATGATGTTTTTCTTTTTCATTTTATGTTTGTTTGTGTGTGTGTGTGTTAATTTTAAATATTTGTTTTACTTTGAACTGATCGATAAAATTTTGTTTCTATAACATTTTGAATATGAATTGAATTGATTGTTGGCAAATTGTAAACGCAAAATCTTGTTTGTTTTTTTTATTATATTTTCCTAGACTGTATTTTTTTTTGGTTTTTTTCAGACGTGTAATGTTTAGTTGCTGTTGATTTATCTATTTTATGAAATCACTGAAACTCATAAATTTTCAATATTGTTTTGTTTGCTGTTTAAGTTGTTTTGTTGATTTACGTTTTTTTTTTTAAATTTATTTCTCGCTGTAATAGTACATACAATCATCGCCTCGGTTTATCTTACTTTGGGTGTGATTTTTGTTTTGGTTTTGTTAAATTTTCATACATATTACATTACCTTACGAATTAGTATTTCATACACTAAATTAAATTCATTTTAGAATATCTCAGTAAGTCTGTTAATTATTAACTAACATTCCATTCATCATACAATATCATAAAACTTATTTGCTTATATCTAGTGTGTTCTTTTTTTTTTCTTCTTTCTCATAATTCATCATATTTGTAAGATTTTTTTTTTGTTTACCTTTATGTTCACCTTTAACGGTTACATTTAAATATATTTTCATTTTTTCTGTTTTTTTTTAACTAAATTGTTTTTCTGCATTTAATAAACTTGCACTGCATTTCTAAATACGTTTGTTTATGATTTTGTTTTTGTTCACTAATTCTTCTGAAAATATAATGCTTGTATAACTAAGGTTCTGTACAATGGAAATTAAAGAACAATTCTTGAAATTAGAGTCTAACTTAATTTTTATTTAAAAATGTATTTACATTCACTAGATCCCGTTCGGCGTAATAAAAAAAATATCATTTTATTTATTTTTTTTTTGTTAGTTGATATAGGTAGTGTTTTTTTTTTAATTTTTAAATTTAACTATTCTTCGTTATTTAATTAATTAAATAAGGATTTTTTTTTGGTAATTGTTTTCATTTTCTGTTCATTTGTTTTCAAGTTATAAGATTTTCTTTTATTAACAACATGATCTATATAAAAGTTTGCTTTGTTTAAAAACCTGTTTTATCTTCATCAATAGCTTTGTTTGGTTTTTAATTACTCTTTTTGTTTTCAATTTGATACTCTAGAAGTTTTGGTGTATAAATTTAAAAATTCCTCTTGTTGGTTTGTTATTTTTTTTTTATTAATTTTTCATAAACAAAATCATAATAAGACATTAAAGGGGGATACTGCTTGTCGTTTAGGTTGTTGCTTCTTTTGGTTTGATTTTAGTTTAACCGCTTTAGAGTTTATTTTTTTGGTTTTGTTTTTAAAAAAAAAGTCAGTTGTTTGTTGATTTAATTTGTCAAAGTGTCATTTCTTTATTTTTCTTTAGTGTACTTATTTTAAGATATCTAGCTATTTTATTTATATTTTTCATTACGATAGTGTATTACTTATGTTTTGTTATGTGTTCGTTTGTGTTGAAGTTTGTCTGTTTTTTTATTAAAATTTAATTTAAGCTCAATATCATATTTTTTCCAAGTAGTAGTTTGTTGTGTTGATTATTATTTATTATCCTATCTCTTGTCGCAAAAATTACATTTTTGCATATTTTAATTATTGTTCATGTGTAACGTAAGATTCAGGGTTTCGGTGTGAGTAACTGATTCCGAAAAGAAAAACATAAAAAATCAGGAAAATGCATTTCAGATGATTTTCTCTTTCGTTTTGTTTTTGTTAAATACCAGGTGAATTTTTTCTCCTCGCTCGAATTGTGAAAATGAAAAGGCTGTTTAACAATATAAAAATATAAATACAAAATAAAGAATGTATTTACAATTGTCTAGAGTTCATATAGATATTTTGTATATATGTTAAAATTGTATACGTATATTTAGATTTACATTCTTGCATAAACAGTTCTGCGCGTAACAAAGTCGAATAAAATTTAGAATTTCACTTAACTTAAAGTAAATTCTCCTCCTTGTGGGAAATTATACTCTTATTGATTATCAAAAAATAAAGTCTGAAGTGAAAATTAGAAAATAAAAATAAATTAAAAAAGATAAAAATAATTGTAATGATAGTTGAACGTCGAATGGCCAGTCTAAGTGTGCCGCAACTTGTATGAAATAATTGTCAATGATTGGATGAGTGGCAACAGTCAAGAGAAATATGTACGAGTTTGTATGTATGAATGAATTTGACAGCGCTGATGTGTCTAAATAGTCCATGACATAGGGCATTGCTTGAGTACCAAGTGGATAGTGTTTTTAATTGGCTAAATATTTGTTTGATTTATTTATGAAAACTACTTCTGAATATGGTACGACTTGGATTGTCTTTTGAGATTATGGTAAATGTTAAGAATAGTTATTTTTTGTGTTAAGGGCATTTCCTATTCCTCTTTCTTCCTTTCTATTCCGATCAGTAACCTCTCAAGCCCAATATAACCATTTCAAACAACAACTTTCAGCATGACTCATGCCTCCCATGAGTAGAGGAGACAGTTTACAGTCGATTTCGATAACTTTGTAATGACAATTAGTAGTTTTGGAGTGTTTTCAGCAACTCGAAAGAGGTGATGTTTTGTGAACGAAATGACCAGTCCAGGCATCTTGAACCTTAGATCTTTAGCTTGTGAGAAATATCAGCTCCATATGCCTCACCAACCGAAAAGACGCTACTACATCGTGCAACAATTAACAAGGTATATCGTTGCTCAATGTCGCCTACGAGATCCTGTCTATCATACTGTGTAAAAGTCTGACGCCGTTTTGCCCCATTTCAAACTACACACACTAGCGCGGCTTCCGACTTGCCAAAACGTCTATTGACCAAAATTTCACACCATGGCAAGACCTGAAGAGCCAGTGAGTTCAGCGATTTTTGTTGTGAGAACCTGTGTACATCGTGTTAGGCTCTTCACGATGGCCGAATTCAGAATTCCTGGAAAACTGATTTATTGTCCTCCTATATTGGCCGATAGACCGACGATATGTATGGCTTCAGGGCTGATTATTGGAGCCTACGAAAGATACAATCTACGTCGGATATATATTCCTGTCTGCGAGGACGCAAATAGAGGAGGACATAATCGGAGACTCTACGATGTGGATGTAGTCCAAAGTGAAAAAGTCCGTTGACTGCACTGACTCGGTCACATAGAGCAACAATTCTCCAGCAAAGCTTTCGAATCCGAGGCTCCTATGAGAGGAAAACCGCATCTCCAGTAAAAAGACACAAGTCGTTGAGGACAAGTCTTGATGACTGGAAGGCAGCGTTATCTCAAGTTCGGAACATCCTTGGGTCGTCGCCCTGGTAAGTGTAAGAAATTACACTATAGACTCGAAAGAGTTCGATCGATGAAATACACGACGCCTCCAAAGCTTAAGTTTTTGGCGTAAGGCAACGTCAACTCTATTTATACACAGCATTATTCAATATCGTGTAGATTTTGTAGACCGGAATTACTCTTCTGTAGAAGATCTTAACTCTTTGACCTATTGTTATAAACAAATAAAAACAACTCATTTTTTGTCATTTAATATCTGAGAAAATTTAACACCACACTTACACACGTGAACATTGGTGAATAGGATTGAGTGAATCCTATTTAAACGAGTCCTATGAGTAAACGAGAACAAGGACGCTACATAGTAACACGCTCTTGTCTTTTTGAAAAATGTTACCACATAATTTCTTAAAAGAATTGTTCTCATTTTATTTCTAAATATGACAATATGAGAAGTTCCCAAAAAAATCTGAAATCTGGTGTAAAATGTACCGTTAGTACCATTTTTTGCGAGGGAACAAAACAAATTAAAACAATAGTTGGAACATATTCGCCAGAAAGTATGCAATCCTCTTTATCACATGCACTAAAATTGGCAAAACTTGCTCTTATAATGACCAATAGCCGTGTCTGTCTGACCACAAGCAGTGGGGTTACACGACTATTTCGCTTTTTAGTTTTTAAGGAAGTGAATAGAAATGTACTGGCGAATAACTAGTTTTAATAATGCTTTATTGTAGCATTTACGCACTTTTCGTTTAATGAACTATCCACAAGCAAGTGCCTCAAACGGGTATCTCCTCATTCTTTGCTTATCACAATTTGTTAAGGCTTTTGATGCATGATAATCAGAATAATCCAACAAAGTTTTGTGCATAAAGAGTCAATTAAAGGATCAATCTTTGCTATCCGTTTATGATTATTGGTCTCCATATAAAGCACCACAACTCAATGTACAATAGAAAAGTGTCACAAAATCAACTATTCGAAATAATTTGCAGATGAAATGGTTGACTTCCAAGAATAAGAATAATTGAGTGGCACTATAGCCCACAAGGGACCACGATCTAGCTTCTGCATCAACTACAAGTGCCACGCGTGCTGTTGTTCTCTTACGAGTAGAAGGGACCCACAAGGCGACCCCGAACGGCGAGATTTGAGAAGCTTTTCATAGAGAATGAGTACGCTGATTGTGTCAGCAACTCGAAACACGTGGTTTAGTGAAAAATGCGAGCTGTTCTGTCTGGGTATCGAATTTGGTACATAGGCATATGAGTTGACGCATTTAGCCATTACTGCACGACCCCGAAGAATTATATTGTCAAAGTAGAACACACACAACATAGCCGTTCAAAAAATGTTTTTCATTTTCCATAAGAAACTGGAGACTGTTGCATGCAATTATTTTTTTATTTATTATTTTTTTGTAGAACAGGGAAACCTTAAAAACTTAACATTATTAATTTAATATTGGGTTCCTATTAGCTTTCTCAGAAAGCAAAAATAACTTTTTCGTGTTAAGAATACTATTTTACAAAAAAAAAAAAAAAAAACAAATCATTGGTAGATTTGTGTAATTGTAAGGTCCTAGCTTCAAAATTTTTAAATTTGCAGAAATGTTTTCTGGACAGGAAAATAATGTACACAACAATCAAAAAGGGACAAGCTCCACTAACAGCTACTGTGCATGTTATCATTTTCTCAAACAAAAGGGAACAACATTTTAATGCCATTTCCAAGCTGCAAACAATGAATAGTCTCTGAGTGTTATCTGTAACTTGAGACGGGTGGGGCTGTGAGAGAAAAATAACTAAACGAAAGCTTAGTTCAGAAAATCAGCGAGTTGACGCATTACCAACGGTCACAACGATTACGAAATCAACACTAAACAGGGGCAGGAATCAGCGAAACCACTAAACTTTTTAAAACACCGAATCATAGATGGTGAATTTTTTAGTCAAGCAAGAGCCTAAACTGTGCTCCCATATTGCATTATATGCGAATAATTTTCAAATCCTTTTCTGTTTTAAAAACTGCATCTTGCCAAAGAGACATTTACTTCCGACAGAATATATATGTTAACTTAATCCAGTCAATTTAAGGTATATGTATTAGAATGCACTAGACTAATGTGGGCGCACCCGTTTAAGACAGTTGTTTCTACTCGAATTTTGGTTACGAATAAATTGACAACGTTCAAGTTTTACTATTCCACACAAGGTTATGGTGAAAAACCCATCAGTAAAATGGCATAGTTCTTATTTTGTTGCACTTTTTATGTTGAATTTGATTCCAGTAATTTGAAATTATACCAGTGAAATTTGCCACGAGACGTCATTCATTGCAGAATACATTGATTCTTGCTTTAATGCATGTAGTGTTGCTGCAGATGCCTCTTAGAAACCCTAAAAGTGCTGATCTTGTACTTTAGGGGTTCGAGATGAAAAAACTCCAAAAAGTGAAGACAGTTTTTTAGTCATCCGTTGAAAGATATTTGGTTTTTAATATATTGCAGACAGGTCAGGACACTACATTCTCTAAGTGGTAACTCGCCCAACTCCTATTCCTTTGCCACCTTTTTGGTACCATAAAAGTTAGGTGACAGCATAAGTTCAGCTTCTCTAGCATTCACTCATGTTCTGCGGTCTATGCTTCCGCGACTTCCGAACAGGAGTTTGTGCAAATTTCGCTCTGAATGTAATGAGAAACTTGGAAGAGGGGTAGAGTTGTAAAAAGAATAACATATGAAAAAGAATCCAATTAAATGACCTCCAACCAAGCAACACGTTTCACTACCACTCCATGAAAGCTACATATGTATTCTTCGTGTGATTCTTCTTTATAGACTTAGCCAAGATAAATCTCCTTAATCATATCTCCTAGTATGTTTAATTATGTTACTCCGTCCCACCCTAACTTGACTTCTTGAATATGTTCGTAAAGGGTAAGCAGATGGGCATACTAAGTGACAGCAAATTCATTTTAAAACTTGGCCTTAAAATTTGTATGCACTATTTTGAAGTGATTTCCACAGCTTTGTATGTACTTGAAAAATGGAGGCTATGGTATTTACAACGGGCTGTCATTTTTACAAGACTCCTAGATCAGGGAAGTCATTTAGTTCAATCAAGTCCACTATATCTTCAAATTAATTACATTTCCAAAAGAATCCTCAAATAAATAATTTCCTACACAGTGACATTTGAAAACGGTTGCCATTGATGTTGATGGTAAGAGTTAGCTAATGGAAATTGAATTGTGTTATAAAAATTCCTCTACAAATCAAAAGCTATTTAAATAGAATATAAAATGGCATTTCCTCTAAAAAAATGCAAAATTGAAAATACGAACCTAGAGTGCAACATCAACTCAGAAAATGTAAGTTAAGTATGAAACAATAAAATGAATCATGTCGATGTGAACATGAAAATATGTTGTCTATGTTCTGTAACAAAACTCATGCAACTGGCCATTCATGAACGTATTTACTGGAAAAAGAAATCTTTAAAAATACATTACATATCTCTGTCTCTCTTGAAATATATATCTTTTTCATTTTATATTGTTATTTTTTTTTTGTTTTCTTTTGATTTTTCATAGACGACGACGGTGTCTCTCGTCTGTCAGTCTGTCTCAATTATACTTAGCGATAATATCTGAAACAATAAAAAAGAAAATTAAAAAGGAATTTTATTTTCTTTTTTTTTCTTAGCATGTAGAGATTGAATTTAAAAATTAATAATTAAGAAAATAAAAAAAAACCAAACGAAGGAAAATTAAATTAAAGTAAAAATAAAAGAAGTCCTTAACTTAGAACTACATTTGTGGAAATTAAAAAAAATCTCTATAAGTAAATATTCTCCATTAAGTGTCTGAGGTTTTTTTTTTCTTTTAATTTCTCTCGTTATTGACTGAATTTAGTAGGCTTGAAATTTCAGAAAAAAAAAAATTATATAAGCTAATAAGTTTCTATCTAGAATTTAAATTAGATGAAAAAAAAAAGGAATTTTAGTTTTGTTATACACGAAAAATCACCTGATATGGTAATTGAATCTGAAAAAAGATTGCAGTAAATTATTGAAATATTTTCATTAGAGGTTTTGGATAACTTTGAATGAAGTTTATGAAAATTAAGTTCATCATGAGGAATTATTCTTGTTTTTTTTTGAAACAAACTCTTATGAAGTATGATTTAGTTTTCCTGTTTTTCGATTATGTTATAAAAAGTGTCGGTTTTATATATATACACATTTTTTTATTGCATTTTTTTTTCTTCCTGTAGATTGCGATGTTCGTTATAATTGAATATCTAACTTCATCATTTTTTTGTTAGTTAGTTGTGTGTGAATAGTTATAGATTTTCTTTTTATTGAAGTAATTAAACCATGATTTTTTGTTGTTTATTTTGTTTTTATTTTTTATTTTTGGGAAAAAGTTGAAACTTTATTCGGTTTTTGAGTTAAGATATCATGTGTTGTTTATTTTTCTTAAGTTAATGTCTTTTCTTGTGTTTTTTTACGTTGCTGTCTTTAATAATTATCTAGACTTACGTTTAAAACGAAGTAATTTTTTCATTTATTTTGATATATACAACGTTAACAAATTTTTTTTATTTTATCTGTACAAAAAAGAATTTAAACATATTTGGAGTTATTTACAATGTTGTACATAAAAAAATTGTTTTTTTTTTTTCGGTATGTAGTGTAGCACTGGGACTTTAGTAGGCTCCGAGGGAAAACAGTGACAAACTGTCTGATCTTTGTTTTTGATTTTAGTATCTCAGCTTGAGCCTCAGCTGTGGTGCTGCTATGAAATAATGAATTCTGCTAATTACAATTAACTATGAACTCTTCACGAGAGGAACCTGGGGGATGTTAAGGAACATATGTAATGTAGGCTTGAGCGGCATAGTTGCGCATTGGATTTCTTCAGTCAGATGTGGAAGCAGATCAGGATCGAAAGGGTGCATTTTTTTCTACTTAAAACCACTGAAACAATCTCCGAAGAGTCCGCACATGGAAATCGAATAGGATAACGCTCGAAAATGTGCCTGGGATGGAGAGAACATAAAATCTTCTGATTGAACTAAACTCGCACCACATACTATTGAGGAGTGGATTATGTGCTTCTATGTCCTATTTCAATGTTTGCTTGTTTCTCTTTTTTTTGTTGACTTAAGTAATTTATTCCTGCATCACCTAGAGTATGAATATTGTGTTAATGGCAGCGATCAAGTACTGGAATCGATCGCGCCTCAGTGAATTAAGTTTGTGTATGCTTATTGATTTCCCAATAATAGAAATAGTTAAATTCATCTAACTGTAGTCTTAATCTAAACGTATTTACATGATTTTCTTTTTCGGATTTTGCTTTTCTCTACTTCCTCTTTTATTTTCTGTTCGCCATCATTTAATTTTCTTTTATTAGAATTCAGATTAATTTTAAGGCGGACCAATTTGGCTCGCAATTAACTAAAGTTACTGTTAACATTTTAATTAAATTATTTTTTCTCTCTTGTTTCGTAATATACAGTTGAGGCTCATTCTTATTTCCGTTAAGAAACTAACTTGGTATATATATATATATTTAGATTTTTGTTTTTGCAATAACCTATAGCTATACATACATAGATTTATTTATTTCTTCATTTTCATTTTATGTTTTAAATCCTCCGTGTACCTAGTTTGTTAAATCCATTTTTTTTCTTCATTTTTTTTTTGATAATTACACTATTTAATTTGAAGTTTATTTTGTGTTTTCATTTTTCTCTATAAAATTGACATTACATTTAATGAATGTTTTTATCTCACTTTAATATTTTTCTATAACATGTTTCTTGTGTTATTTGGTTTTCGTAAAAAAATTTCCAGTGTCAGCGACGATATAAGGACACGCATTGTTACTTAAATCCGTAGACAGAACTGTTTCGGTGTGTGTAATGTAAAATTTAATTGTAACTCCTTCACCTTCGGTTAATCGCATCTATTTTATTTGTTGTTACATATTCATATACTTGTATCTATAAACTAGTTTGGTTTTTATTTTTTTTTAATTTCAATATTTATAAACATTAACTTTGTTGTGCAATTAACGATATCTAGACATTTGTTATTACTTTCATTTCATTCTTTTAATTGTTATTTGTCTAACCTTAAACATTAAATTGCATTTTCATCTCTCATCCTTGGAAATAATTCTCTTTTTCGTCTGTCGATTCGAATGCATATAATTTATTCATCATATGTGTGTATGTATATAGAGATTTATATTTAATAGTGTGTTGTGTTGTTGTTGTTAAATTTTTTGTTTGTTTTTTTTTTTAAATTTTGAAAATAAATAAATCTACATATAAGTAAAATCATCACACATTGGGGGCGGATTTATTAACCCCATACAGTTATTATCAGTGTTTGTATTCAGGATAACGACCATTCTCCATTAATTGTCCGTCTCCTAGTTGGTTTGAGTCTATGTGGGCGCGCCTCAATTGTGGCTGAATGACACTGCCGCTGCTCTCCGTTTCGGTCGATGGTGGTGAGGGGTAGAAGTCCCTCTGACTTACACTTAAACCATTTGTCGCCCCCATTGATGATGGTTCGCCGTGGTGGATAGAGGCCGTTGACAATTGTCCGACGCCGGGTTGTTGGGAATCCGACATTGTACCTTGCTGATGGTCCAATACCACGACGGATACTACATCCTCACTCGCCCACCGGGCTAACTGTTGTTGAGCTTGAATAAAGTCATCACTAGAAAATAATAATCATAACAGGAACAACGATACAAGTAAAATTATAAAACAAAACAAACAAACCAACAACCCAGAAACAATTGCAAATAAAATGAACTCTGAGTAATCAACTGATTAATACATATACATTTTTTCAATCATTTTCGAAATGCTTCTTTTTTCTTTTTCTTTTTTGTTAATTTCTGTTATTGCAATTGAAACAAACGAAAAATCAATTTTGAAATGTATTATGTTATGGTATGGCAACAAAGGCAGGCTTTTAGCAAATAACAGATACCTTAAGCGTATTGTTTTCTTTGGGGTTTTGTTCGCTTTTGAATTTTGCATCACAGGCGGGCAAATGTAATGTATCTAATGGTCAGTATCGTTGGCTGTGTGATTGTTATGTTAGTTTTATTTTTTTGGTTTGATATTTAATTGAGTATGAGTTTGGTGATTTCTACGTCTAAAATTAGATCTCGGAAACGTTTGAATTTAGCAAAAACAGAAAATTGAATTTAAGTAATAAGGAGAACCAAGTAAGAGTATACTGTATGTACTGTTGAACTGAACGAGAAGAAAAAAAGTTTAAAAATTGCAGATTTTGTTTCACAGAAAATAATCATTTTCATTTTTCTCATTTATTTTATTTATTTAAGACAGCATCTGTTTGCATGCATTTTTCTGGTTAGTGAATACATTTAATTTTTACTTTAAAAAAGTTCACTTACAAAGTGATTGTGTTTTTTTTTTTTTTTTTCATTTATTTATAATCCCCAGGCTACAGCATTTTTATAGCAGTTGATTTTCAAAAAAAAATATTATTTTAATTTATATCTTCAAGTTTGCAAATACACAATGAGGTAAGATATGCCTTCTTATAGCACACCTAGGTAATGATATAGTTGGCAACTTTTTGTTCCCGTCCTTACTTAACACGAACCTAAGGGAGTAAGATTACTTTCGAACTTCAATCATGCACTTTGTGCATGGAAACCTTATCTGCACTTAGTGTTGCGTACATCAAAAGTCAATTCTATTGTTTTGAAGCGTCGAATGTAATTAGTTCTGCTCACATAAGCGTTCTTGGAAATAATGGCTTTTTTCTTCATTTTTCAACTATCATCCCTGTCTGACTAGATTTTGTGATTCTTCTTACTGATCGGCGTTTTTCATAGAACAGAAATGGCAGGCTTATACACCAGTCAACGCCCTAAATTCTTCTACTGTGTCTTTCGTAGTTAAGTTGTTAATCTACTTTGGGCAAACGCCAACTCTGCAAATGAAATCTTAGCGAAGATCTGTCATAGGATCAGGTTGTCTAAACAGCTAGGGTCAGAACTCCTAACGCGAAGGACCAGGATTATGGCTATACAATACAATACGCCCCTAATATTAATAATAATTGAGTGGAACTACACAAGGGTCCAGGCAAAGCGTTTGCATAAACTCCTTGTGTTGCGTATGCTACTGTTCTCTCACGAGAAGGGGGGACCTACAGTTTTTATCGACTCCTTACGCGGAGATTTGAGAAGCTTTTACTGAACAATTGATAATCTTTGAGTGTGGTCAGCAACTCGAAAGAGGTGGTGCCGTGATAATGTGAGGTTTTCCTTCCGGGAATTGAACCCAGACCTTCGGCGTGCGGGTCGACGGACTAACCCAATACGCCACGTCGACCACTACAAAACGCCCTTTAGTCAGCTTATTCTTGAGGCGTTTGCGATAAGAATTTTACAACGGATATACGGTCCTGTCAGTGAGGAGGGCGAATGGAGGAGAAGACACAGCTGCAACCTGTATCGAAATATGTATGTGGTACGGAAGGCAAAATTTCGTAGACTGCACTAACCCGGCCACTTCGAGCGAATGGACAACAGCGCTTTAACTAAGAGGGTCTTCAGATCACACATTCCAGTTCGAAGGGAAGAGGAAGACCAAAAATTCGGTATAAAGATCAAGCGATGGCGAAAGTTAGGAAACATCGTTTAGGGTGGGTGACACGGAACAGCGTTAAAGATGAAAGGCTATATAAGCTCAGGCTTTGACCCTACATGGGTTACCAGCTTGATAAGCAAGTACTACAGTGTCTTTAAAGAAATTGGCATGCCAACTTGTTGCGTGTAAGACGTAAGCACTTCATTTAGGCAAAAGCAAATTATGTAAAGAAGCAATTTAGTTTTTTTTTACTTTGAATTGCTTGAGGAAATTTCAAAAAGGATTACGTTTTAACTTCTTATCTTATAAAGTAATTTGTATTCCACGTTTGCTTCAGACAAGGAACCGACGTGCGTGAGAAAGCTTAAGTAAATAAATAAAGTCGTACTACAGACCAGTGGCCACAGGAGCTACAGGAAGGACTCGTGTTGTGCGTGTTATTATTCTATCACGAATATATGGAGCGTTTTCTAAAGGCTCCGAACGGCAAGATATTAGAAGCTTTATATAAAAATAGAGATTTGAAAGAGGTGCTGTGGTGAAAAATGCAAAATAATTCAGATTCGGAATTGAATCCCTTTTAATTCACGTGGCGCCCATATATGGAGTTTCTTTCGGTATCTAGCTTTCTTCAACTACCCTTAGCTGCTAGGTGATGAATGCTTAGATCCTTAGGTGCGTCCAAATTAACATTTCAATACAAAAGTGGTACGGGGAGAATGGGCCTGTGCACATTAGGCAATATCGTTGATTAACAACAACAGCAACATGGCGAGTTGCCAACACTATCCTCGCCTGTGTACTAGTCAAGTTGATATGCAGCGTCCTCGTGACGTTCCCTGAATAGCCATCACAATACCCACTGTGCGGTAAATCAATGTATGCAGCGACCACCTCTGCTTGAGGGCTAAGTAATGGGCCAGGCCTGTGGGTTGTACGTGAGGCTAAGTCCCTCACCACGTTAAACATTTCGAATTCAGAAACAACAACAGCTTGATCATCCCAGTTCTCCTTTACGGAGCGGAAATTTGCACGTTTCTAAAAGCGGATAAGGAAGCCTTTGGTCTTTTTGAGAGAAAAGTTCTGCGTACGATTTTTTCGTCCTGTTTTCTTTGATGGCGTCTGGAGGAGAGAATTTAACGACGAACTTTATAGACTGTATGGCATCATGCGCCTGGCGAAGCGTCTTAAGATACAATGCGTAAGATGGCTAGGAAATGTACAGCGTATGGACACCGCCGCTCCGGACAGAAAAATCTTTGAATCCGAGCCATTGGGGCAACGCAACAGAGCGTGGCCTAGATTGAGATAGCGCACACAAGAGAAGAATAACCTCAACCAACTCGGAGAAGGCAATTGGAGGCAGCTGGCGAGTGATCGCGCTAGCCAGAGAGGTATGTTGGTTGGGGCTCAGGTTCAACCCGGACCTTAGCTTCTTAAGAAGAAGCTAAGCAGCACAGGCGAGGTGAAGACTTCATATTGGGAGTTTTGAGAATAAGTCATCTTCCTTTCGATTTTTTGTCCTTTTTGAGTTGATGGCATCTGGGGGCGAGCATTCAACGACGACGTTTAAAGACCTTATAGCGGTATGCGTCTGGTCAAGCGTCTTTGTTTACAACGCTTAAGATAGCAAGGATATGTATGTCGTATAGACATGACTGGTCCGGACTGAAAAGTCCTCAAAGGTCATCAACAACGCAATAGAGGAAGGCCTAGGATGAAATATCGCACCAACTGGAAAAAAGGACCTCAACCAACTTAGAGTGCAACTGGAGGCAGCTAGCGGGTGATTTTACTAGCTGGAGAGGCATGTTGATTGAGGTCCAGGTCCACCCCAGACTGTAGCGCCAGTAAAAGAAGAAGAAGAAGAAGAAGAAGAAAGGCAGTACGACCGAACTACTGACGTTTGCGGAAAAGTGTAATTATCAGCCACTGTTATTGAATTGTTAGTTTTTTAAATGACAGTTATAACAAAATGCTAGACAATTTGGATTTAGGATCTTATTTGAATGAGCATGGGGGCATAGGCAACGCCGTTGATCGCACTTAACATGCTGCCAAGTTGACATACAGCCCCCCGTGGCGCCCCCTGGACAGCCATCAAAACTTCCGTCGTGTGGTGAACCAATGTATGCAGCAAACTCCTCTGCCCGATGATTTGGGCTTTTCCTACCAGTTTGTAGGTTGTGCGTGAGGCTAACTCCATCACCACATAAAATAAAACTAGTTCAGAGACAGCAAAATGCATCGGATATGGACGGATCTAATGTTGATGACCCCAGCAGACGAATAAAGGACAACGATTTTCGGTTCTGCACGTAGAATGTGAGGTCCTTTAACAGGCCACGTGAAGCCGAACAACTTGCGGAAGCCCTTGATTGCTGCAAAGCAAATATCACCGCTATCCAGGAAGTGCGGTGCGGTAGGCCGGGTAAAAGGAATATGAAAAACTGCGACATCTACTACAGCGATTGCTGAAGGTGGAGAAGACAGCGCTATTCGGATGTGGATTTGTTCTTCGAGGCTGACTTTAGCAAAAAGGGATCATCAGCCTGATTTGCGCTCACGTCCCGACAGAGGAGAAGGTTGACAGCAGCAAGGATGAGTTCTATGAACTCCTAGAAAGAACATACGATCGATGCCCCAGCTATGACACCAATATCGTTCTAAGAGCTTTCAATGCTCAGCTGGGAAAAGAGGACATCTTTGCTGGCATCTGATCTTATTTGAACGTGCATAAATGAAGACTGACTACAGAAATGAGTATAGTCTTAGTAAGTCACTTCATCCACAGAGTAGTAAAAGATATGGTTGCTGTGTGTGCCCTAAAATGTTGGGACAAAAATGGCTTTGGAACTAGTAGACAATTTCTACATGAAACAAGAGTATTTCAAGATTCGAAGATTTTTAATAAAAACAAAACAAATTACCAATCTTTAAGAATTATTTAAAAATGGCCGTTTTGAAAATACGTTGCATGTTTCGTAAAATGCAGGACATGTGTATTTAAAATATTTTTGACTCAATGCTGTATGCCATTGCTCTATAAAAATTAACAATCATTCTATTAATTTAATTATTTTAGTTTTAATAAAAAATATTTCTTTGTACACGTTTATTTATTTTAAGCGTTTTTGATATTCGTATAAAGTTAATATTGAATATAATTTACAAAAGATTTTTTTTATAGTTTCTTATAAATATTAATTTATCTAGTATGCTTTCACTTTAATTCGTTCTCCTTATTACTTAAAAATAGCAACGACTACACACGAATTGACACACTACACGGTTACTAGGAAAGTATAAAATTAAACAAAGAAAAATAAAAATGAATAAAAATATCCAATTAGTACAGAAAGCTCAACGAAGCCGTTCCGTATTTAACTCAACAGTAAATTCCATAATGCAAAAAATAGGAACAACGCAAAAACAAAAAAAGAAACATAGAACGAAAGAACTTCATCTAATACATTTGTCTAACCGGGATTTTTCGTTTTTTTTTTTTGGTGACTGAAGGGGACCTACCTCTCGCTATCGGGAGTTTCACGATCAATCCGGGCATCTACGGTCCTATCATGGTGATCGGCACTCTCGTAGATGCCCTCATCATCTTGATGCAGATGCGTATGCGACGAGTGATGTGATGAGTGTGGGCCATGCGAGGCATGGCCGTGGGCATGCGAATGATGCGTATGATGGCCAAAAGCATGAGGTGAGTGTGATTGATGTGGATGTCTACTAGTTGTTGGATGCCTATACCTTCCATAAACGAAGCGACTCTCCTCGTCGGATCGTGGCCGACAGCTTCTACTGTAAGACGGATGTATTGTTGCAGTTTTCTGTGATTGTGCTAATTGTTGATTTGAGCTGTAAATTGAATACATTGAACCAATGAACATTGCAGAACAGAAAAAGAAAGAATCTAAGAGCATATGTAGGTGTATTGAAAGTGGCACTAACCCTTGCGAGGATTCACTACAAGCAGCGGAACTATCTAATCTATAATGACGGTCGGCCTCTGTTTCGGACATTCGATTGTCCTCAGAGCCGCTGGGACTCATGTGCCTAACCGAGTGATGTTCTAATTGCCTAATTAGGTCTTCGAGATTTCTTATTCGCAGTGGACCGGTCGCTGGTGCATCGTCTTCTTCGGGCAGATGATGCTGTGATCGATGATGATGGAGTATGGCACCAGTCTGAGGACCCTCTACCAGGACCGTGTGCGGTTGATTTATGTCGCAGATGTTCTCCTTCGAGCCGGTTTTCGAGCCACTGCGCTTGTATTCGCCATAGCTAAGCTGTGACGCCGAACAGTCCTGCAGTGTTTTACGCAACATCTCTTCGCTGAGGCTTCCACTGCCCACGGGAGTGTTGCCTGCACCGGTGCCACGATGGGAAGCTGCATTTCGTAGAGCTTCCAGAATGTCCTCGTGATACCCGTTGAGACTCTTGAGCGTGCGCTCAACTTCAGACACAGCCGCACCAGATGCTGCCGCCGCTGCCAGGGCACCGTCCTGTTGGGCAATCAGCTCTAGATTGTCCGACTGACCGTCCTCGCCCCACTTGTCCTTCATTTGATCGCCGAGCACCAGTCCGTAGCCGTGCTTTTTCAATATGCCCTTCTCTGTTGTTGTGCGGCGTCGCGTGTGCAAATTGATAGACAAACAAAACAAAAAGTAAATCAATCGATTGAGTTGTTCCATTTCTGTTTCAGTGCATGTGTTCCCATCGTGAGTCACTGTATGTAAATGCTTCTAGTGGAGGACAAATTGCTAGATCAAGCCAAAGCACACACATAGTTTCGGGAAAAACACGCAATGAATTGAAATCTAACTCTGATTCTCTACGAGATGTACACTTAAGCTGTTTGAGTCTAATCTATGCTGCAGCCATGAAGGGATGACTCACCTGAGTGCGCTTGATCTTCTTCGCTGCTTCCCGTCATTCGTCTGACTTGCTGAGTCTTGTGATCTCTGTAAGAGGGCGGACGTGTGATTAGAGGGGGAGAGTGTCAAATGAGAGTGGGGTGGGGTGACAGACCTAAATCCGGTTTGATTTTGATACATTAACTTGCTGGAGCCGTCCAGTGAAACCTCCTCCACAGAGTGATGATTGGCCGCATTTCCTGCGCCACCGTAAGCCTTGGCGATCGGCTTCTTGGAGTATGGCGGGTCATACTTCAACGTGGTCGTCTTCCTCCTGATTTCGGGGAGTTTTTCATTTGGTTGTGTTTCGGTTTCATGATTTTTTTTTTGTTCATGATTTTATTTTTATTGGAAATATTTTTGTGGAATATTTTTTTTTGTTTGATTTTGTATTTTTTTTGTCATATTTTGTTTTTTTTTTTTGTTTCGATGGGAAATGTTTTATGAAAATTCAATAAAAGTGATTTTGTTTAGAATAGTAATAATCATAAGTTGGTTGGTTGTTTTTTTTGCAGAATAAACATAAAACGTAAAATTTTTCTTTTGAACAATTGGGTGTTGTGAGTGTGATGTGTATACGTGTGTGTGTATGCGTGTTGTGTGTGTGATGTAATATACGTAATTAGAAAAAAAACGTCTGTTGTTCATACATTAAATGGAAAACATTTTACTAAGTCAACATGAAATAATAGTGGTAGTATTTTTTTTTGTATCAAATATTAATTACAACACAGTGAGACATACATATGTGTACGTATGAGGTATTTAGTTTTAGTTTTTTGCATAAATATACACATATCAAGTTGGCAAAGAGTAGTTCATACATGTTAGACAGTTGAATATACAATTTGTACAGCAAAACAGAAAAGAAAAATCAAAATCAAATGAAATTCAAAAACAAAATATACACTGTACACAGAGACACATAGATCATTGACCAACATCAAACAAAAATACACATATTATACATACTATTCATTGAAAGTGAACGGAAAATAAAAGGATTCTCAAACACACACAAATACGTTGCGGTTGTTCATTTCAATAAGCGAAATGTGTGTGTGTGGGGTGTGTGTTGTTTTTTTTTATTTTTGTAATTCCATTAAAAGGATTCACAAAATCTGCCCACACAAAACACAAAACAACATAGAAAATAAGCGATGGAACAAAGTATCCACTCTCCTCACACAATGTGAATTTATTTATTCTCCGTTTTCCTTTGCTTTTGACCAACCAAAGTATCGATTTTAAAAACATTCCCCCGTCGGTTGGGGCGGGGGGGGGGGGGATTCCTTTTGTTACAGACCTCGCTACTGCTCATTCTCTCGTTCAAAAGCAAGTCAATAAAATAAAAATAAATATGTATGTATGTACTTGATTCAAAACAGAAGAATGAATATGAAAATATTCATGGAACATGCTAAAATAGCAAAAAAAAAGAAACAAAAAAACACCGAGTCCTGGGAATTAGTTTGACCACAAGAATGTAGAGCGAAAAAACAATCCAAAACACACAAAAACAATACCACAAAAGGCTCAAATAAGTGATGCAGGATAAATAAGTACTTATATCCTCGCATCTGGTTGCTGCTTTTGGTGGGAAGGGCTCATCTCCGGGCTCTGCGGGATGGTAAATTAAAATATTTCCCATTCCCCACTGGCCTGGCCGTGAACTAAATATGATGCCTCATGGGTAAACCAACGTGCCGCCTGTTCGTTTTCCTTTCACGGTTATTATTATTCATTTGTTGGGAATTGCCGAATTGGATGGGTGTTATCAAGCGGAATGTCGATAGTCTTTAAAATTTTGCTGTTGGTTTGGTTGGTTTTCTGTTTTATTTTTGATACAGAACGTGTTTGCAGCTTGGTGAAAAGAAATGTGTTCCTTTGTTGCTTGATCTTCTTTTCAAAAGAACAATTTTTTCATGCAGATTTGTTACAAAGGGTAAAGACTCAGAGAATAAAAAATAGGACTGAATATTCCCTTAGTATTGGTTGCATAAAGGACATCATTGTTGTTCAACTTGTTTAAGTATGAGTTTCTGATGATTCAGTTGAATTTAAAACGTAAGCTGTGGTTTTTACTCGAATACTCGAATAAGGAGCATCGACCGATGTTAAAATGGAACAAGCTTTACTGAAGTTCTCAGCCTCACTTAACACATATCTCTGTCATTGTATACGGAAGATGAAATTCTTTAAATATCTTTCATAGCCTTGATAAGACATATCCATGTGGATCATTACAGCAGATCATTTTCGAGGTCTGAATGAGTAATGATCAACACAACCGCCACTAAAGAAAGAAGTAAACAAATTCTGGAACACCGAAATGCATGCAGGCGCAACTGCCTTGATCAGATCCTCCATCCAAGAGGTTCAAGAAATTCCCGCCGCCAAATTGGGGCAAGAAAATAAACCCAAAACCTGTGAAGAGACTTCTTTGACGAACAAACTCTTAATCCAATTTAAAGGGTTCACCGCAGTAGATGAGAAATTGTTGCTGTGCTTGAATATAAGTCAAAAAATTGAAAGGGTAACTTCCGGATGTTCTCAGAAGAATTTATTCTAAGAAGAGCAAGCTTTACTTTCTTTTGAGCGTGCCAATTCTAAAAAGGAATTCTACATACGAGTATACCATCGACCCATTTGGTAAAACAGAATAAAACTTTTTGACTACAAAATTAGGTTCGATGTTTCACAAGTTGTTACACTAACTTTTTGCAGGGTTTTCAAGTTACATGAACTTAGGCTCTGGCTTTTATGCATTTGTGGAGACCTTATAATTTAAGGAACTTAGGACCTCTTGGACAGAAAAACTCAATGCTTAAGTGTCTCATGAAGAAACAGTGAAGAATTTAATGGATCGACTTTTTATTTGACATTCCCTGCTGGAACAGAATGAAGTCGACGCCTTTCAAAGACGTCGAGTAAAAAAAGGGTCACTGAACCTTACAATTTTTTTCAGTAATTTGTGACACTCTCTGACATTTCTATATTAAATAAGCATATCTTCCCACACGCACTAGAATGACTGCAGCATTTTGGTCACAATGTATGTTCCTCGGTACACGGGCTCATTCTATTTGAGAATGAGGATGAAACATGTTGTTGGTCGCGACACTTGGAATCGTAATTCTATTTTTTATGCCACAAGGCCTCTTTCACGTTGTTTAAGGCTTCACTTCGCCGCTCATTGATTCCAACAATAGCTTGTGCCCTGAAATATTGTTCGGGGTGCAAACAGGAGTATGTGTGAGATCACCTTTGTGGTACAGTTTCGGACGGTGCTCATTGCACTGCCCAGTCGTCTCCCCTTTTCACTGATTTTATCCACTTCAAATTCAAGAGAATGGTGTGGTTGCACATTTTTTACCTGACGGTTTTCTCTGGGTGTTCTTCCGGCAGTCTTGCTGATTTTAATAAAACAATGCAATTTCAATAATGTCCTATAAAAAATTTAACCTTAAGATGCCACCTTTCACGCAAACTATAGTATTGCCAGATGCAATTAATATTATCGGAGGTACTACATTTTAAATACGGAATGCAAGGATTTTGATGTCTTTCTTTGATGCCTCTGGGGGTTAAAATCCTTAACAGGGATCAAATCAATTTGACCACATGTAGTACTAAATGCATATCTTTAGATACTGAGATTTTTCTTGTGGATTAGTGAATTTTGACGGTTAATTGTGAAAAAGGCTTTCAAGTAATAACGGTCAGAGAGATACAGTGTTCAAGGAATTAAATCGAAATCGCTGCTCTACTCAGCAACAATAAGTGTGCATTCAACATTTATTGGCCGCCATAGGAATCTTTTTGGGAGGACTTTTCGTATTGGGTGAATCAACTAATGGCAGTATGCTGTACGGAACGCAAGATTTGTCAAAAAAGTCTCTTAAGGTGTGCAGGACAATCCGAGGTAGTCGATATCTAATCTCTAACATGGCCTTAACTTTTCATAGAGTAAACCTTGACATGGGCCGGCATCTAGAAATGTTTAACTGACCCAAGAGCTGAAGGTAAATTTTAACAAACAAATTAGGTGAATAGAAAATATCAGAAAACTGAGCATTTCGAGCATCCAGAGAAGTGATAATGTTATATAGCATTCTCAAACGAATATTTAACACTTAGTATTAATATAAATTTCAAGGCAGGATCCGCAGAGTACTTCTATTAATTTAGAAATAGGAAACAAAGCGTTTAATAGAAGACAGTTTTTCACTTCGATTTAAGTTATATCGTAACAAAGACTACAGCCTACAGCAATAGACGGCCCAGCGAGTTCCCGATAGAACAGAAGACCTTTTTGGGATACGCACACCAAGAAAGACTGCAATCTCTTAAGAAGGAGACAACGTTTATTGTTTTGTGGCGACGTTTAAAAAGTCAACAAATTTTATTTATTCTTTTGGTTATTGATAATTTATAATATGAAGTTAGTTAATCCATAAAAGGTATTTTTTTGGTGAAAGAAAAACTCAGACATAGTCAATTATATAATATGAGGACATTTATATTGAAAAGAAGAGCGTTCAAGTTGTTCTTTTCTTAACGTTTTAACGTTCGTTTTTGATATTTGGGTGATGACCGAAAGCCTAAGATCGCGAACACAGGCCGCCGAGATGAGATTGTTCCGTGCTGTAGCGGGAGTTACTAGTCGGGATAGTCTGAGAAATGCGAGGGTGCTAGGGGGAACTCAATGTTGAGCCGCTACTTCTTCGGACAAAAAGGGCTATAGCTCGATGTTTTGAACAGGTGGTACGAAAGTCCCCATTATCACGACTTCCGATGGGTTCCTTAGATGCGATTCTATCAGCAAGGCACCCGCATGACAGACATAGGTTGAATTAAGTCTATAAACTCGCCTGTTTGAGATTTGAAATAGTTCCTGATGAGTTAGAGTCGATATTGGAGGAACGAGTGGCCTAGTTCGTGAATTGCCCCCGCCATCCCTTCACAGGAACATGCGGGTTGACGAAAGTGATGAAATAACGTTTTGTTATGGTTTCGAAGAATCAAGAAACCTTGTTTGTTCTGTACTATGAAGCCCTATCCTCAACACTGAAGTTGACAGGGATTATTTTCAGACAACTGTATTCATATGTGATGAATAGAAAACTTGAACAAACTGTCAGACTCTTAAAGTTATTTGGTCTCATTTGAAAATAGATTACCCCTCAAATTTTTTTTAGGAATGCTCTAGAAATCAGGCCCATAAGAGAACAAATTCAAGCACAATTTTGAGAGTTGAAAGTATTTCTTATTCCACGGAGATCTTGAATAGAGTCGCCTTTGAAATTCGAGCGACCAGAGAATATGAACACAAACCTATATTTTAAAACAATAAAAAATATGCAAGTTTATCAAGACATGAATAAGCAAACAAAAAATAAAGCAGCAAAGCACACTTCAAGCAGTAGCGAGGCAGTAACCTAAAAAACCTTCGAATTCCATTGCCCCTGACATTGGATTCATAAAATAAAATAAATCTTTTCGTAACCAAACAAAATATTCTCTATCGATACCCTTAAAGACTGTCTTCTGGTTAGAAAGGACAAGAATGTGCAAAAATGCGCACATCATTTGCTATAAAGTTTCAGAGTAAAAATTAAAAAAAGAAGTGTATAATTGAAATCAAAGTTCTCATATAATCGCCTTGTAAGGATGCAATAAAGGCAGAAGGCGTTTGACCTTTACTCTAATCTTCGGATGTAGCCCTGAAAGAATTTTATATCAAGTTGCAGCTTCAGTAACAGACATGATTGATAACTTCAAGGGTTTCAATATAGGCAATACTCTAACTTACAGTAGGCTTTGGTCCTACAAAAGGACATGTCCAGCTCGTACGTCATGGACAAATCCAAAATCGAAAGCACTCTGCCTCACTTATCGAAAAAAAAGTATATATATACATTTCACAGAAAAAGAAGAATGATAACAATGAAAAATGAAATGATTGATGGGGGAGAATGTGTCAAAAAAACGCATGGAGCAGTCCAAGTGAATAAGAAATGATAAGTGTTACTTATTGGTCCCACTTGCATTGTTGTATCTTTTCATTTTTCATGTTTTTCATCCCTCCCACATACATAGGGAACCAAAAATTAAGCGTTTCCGTCTCGGGGACAGATTTCACATGACAAATACAGTACATAGTCACATATTTGAGTACATGCCATGTTCCATATGTTGCCACGGACTTAACATACGCATTACACAAACAAAACCAATCCTTGTGTGTTATGTCTGTATAAAGGTACTGTGTTATTATGTGATCCCGTACAAAGCACCAGCACGAACTCAAAGCCAGTATATTATGTGTATATGGATTTTTTAATATTAAGTGCGGATCCTGACTCTCTCATAAACCTACGTCTCTAAATCTAGCCAAATGAAAATGAAAGACAAAACAAGGAAATAAACAATAAAACACCCAACTCAACTAAACATAAATCACACGTGCTGTGTAAGCTCCCCGGTCCATTTTGCAAGCAAACTCCACCACACACAAAACACAAAAAAAAAAATTGTTGTATCTCTATGAGATGACTCAATATAAAGTAGATTTAAATAAAACGAACACAAACAAAAAAAAAACAAAGAACCGAAAACAAATGAAGAAAACGAGAAAACCCTTTGGAGGAATGCGAAATTATTAATTTTGAGTTTTTTTTTTTTGCTCGTTTATCGGAAGTCCCTTACTTAAGCCGAGTTCATCCGGCATTGACCTTTTTTTTTGCGTCCCCTCGGCTTTGTTGCATGAATTTATTTTATGCGCACGTCATGATTGAGATGAATCCATAATTCCGGGGGGTAATTTCATCAGAAATATGTATAAATTGATGTGGGTTTTGCAGGAGGGCATAAAATCGCATTCAGCGCACAATGGGCTATGAATGCCCAGAAACGAGAAATGCGAAAGGAGTGTAAAAAGTAACGAGTTTAATTAAGCACGGAAAATGGATTTGGCTTATGGGTATGCAAAATATTACTCTTGTTAAGTGGGCACTTCCACGGGGAGTGTGCGATTATTGAGAGGAACTGATAATTTATTCAAACGCAGCTAATGTATGCCAACATTACGGAGTTTTCAGCGATTTCGATTCAATAATAATTTGATTAAAAATTAAAGGAAGTCGATTGATCGAGTACTGGGTGGCAGGAGGCTTTACAGATTCGTTTTTTTGGTTTGAAATTGCAAAAAATTGTGCAACAGTCCAAAGGGAGCAAGGGGCTACGTTCATTACGAAACACTCGTGTTGTTTTGCATATCTCTCAAGTCTAGGGTGAATCCAAGTAAATGCTGACTTGAAATGGTGAGTTTTAGAATCCCGAATATTCGATGACAGTTGTCACACAAAAAAATGCCAACTGACAGTGGAGTCAGTGTGCTTATCCCAGACTAAGATAAGCCCGCGTTGCGTGTATTTTTTGCCGCATCGCGGGCGCAGCTTAAATTTAAATTGGATGCAACAAGGAAGTACTGAAAACTGTTCACATAAGCGATGAACAACTACCTGGACAGAAATTTTTGAGTCATTCACTCTGATTTATACTTAAATTCGACTTAACTCACACTGAGTCTAAATGTGGATTGCGACTTTTTTATCGTACTTAAGACTACACTGCGCATATTAATTTTTTTGTCGCACGACACACGAGAAAATAGAACAGATCGTTTTCAATGGGGTTGAACTAGACGTTAAGCTTGTTAAGGTATGCACATGCGATATTTGTTGACTAATTGATCGAAAAACATTCCTCTCAACGTAAACGAGCTCACAAGATATATCGTTCGATCCCACTTAAACCTTTTTGTTCTTTTTTTCGCTTTTGATAGAATAGTGCCGTATAAGAGAATACGATTATGTGTGCTTAGCGTTAAATGCAATCCACTCGCTTAGCGTGATGATCCACAATCCACAAGCGTCGTACGACAGAATACTAGGTGAATGCTTTGTGCTCTACGTTTTCTCGAATGAATAGTCGTACGGCAAACATTTGGCAGTTTTTACGATTAAATTGTCGTACGATGAAATTTTAGGTTTTGTCTGTGCCAAAAGTGAGTTTTGCGATTTTAGTTTTGAGTTTCTTCTATAAAACGCATTGTAACCACCGTTTAGGTATATGTATTCAATTTTAAAAAACAACTCAACAAGTTGAAAATTGTCTCACCTTAGGATTTGGAAACCGACAATTGGATGGTTCATCAAAAATAGACTCGGTGTGGACAATTTTTTGCGACGTTACACGACTTTAAGCTTCACCCAGGGACACAGTTATTAACATGGAAATCAATACTATCCACAAATCTGGATAACTGATGCGATAGGTTTGGCTTAGACTCATGCGACGGAAGACTGAGGTTCAATTCTTGGACTGAACATTTTCTTGAATTGATGCAGCATTGACAGAATGCTAGTTGTCAATGAAAAGCCTCTTCGGGCAAATTGCAAGCCAGCAATAAACTGTAGGTCCCCTCCGTTTGTGAGAAAACATTAGTAGTTGAGAAAGAAGCTGGCCCTGGTCCTGGCTGGCCTGTAACGCCACGCAATTGATATTATTTTCGACAATGACTGCTCCCAACAGGCCAGCGTAGATGATTTGAAAGGGGTTAAGGAGTGGTAAATTGGGCTGGTTTTACAGCAGACAGCTGTTGTTCGAAAATCGTTCTTTCAATCATTCTCGATGTCGATATGTAACAATTGTTAGTTAGATTTTGCAGATCGCGTTCCACGGTTCGAATGTGAACTTCAGAAACGGCATATCCAGAGCAAATTTCTTGACAACTAATAATATTGTTGTGAGCTTAAGTAGTAACTTATAGTGGGAACGTTCAAGGTTCGAGTTTTATATGCCTCACAATCGGTTTGCTATATTGGTTTAAATGTTTAGCCACTTTCGAAGCGGCAGAATGGAGTCTTAGTCCCATTGAATGAAAACTTTTGCGTTTCACAAAGTCATGTCCTGTGCAACGGTGCTATATGAAAGGCATGATCCAATTGTGAATTTTACGAATTGATGTTCTTCAGCTGATTGATCGCCTATGTGGCCACATTCAGCAAATGGGCAAAAATGCCGCATCTGAGAGACTCTGATCGCAGTTCCAAGGCCCAAGAAGGAAATCCATAGATTTGGTGAGTGGAAGCAGCCTGTAACGTTGAGAAAAGAAGGCTGCTCAAGCATAGTTTCATCGATCGAAATTGCTCTTGACGACTAGAAGTAGACCGACACGTTGAGGCTAGTCATGATCAGACTTAAACTCTCTAAGAGTCGTTGATTTGAGAAATAGGCGATCCACATTTTTCCAGTAGCCACTATGCGACAGTGAAAAAGAAATATTATTCAGACGTTGTGCGTTGTAATGCAATGGGTATATAGAATACAACAGTCCACAAATTAGGTTTCAAGATCCAAGTTTTTACTTGTTACAAGAATGTTGTGGTTAGAGGTTGATCATCAGTTTTAGATGTTGTCGTAGGGCTAACAAGTTTTGCCCACACAGTCCTCAGCAGTTTGAGAAATGTTTGTCTTCTGAACTAGGTCAAAAAATTAGGATAACTGGAAGCAGTTATTAGGACCAAGTTAATGCTCTAAAAGTCGCCTTTTCTACCCGTACTTTATACTATATGGAGCCGAGTGCTGGACTATAAGCAAAATGGCAGAGCAGATTCTTGGTACTACTTTCGACAGAAAATTATATATGGTCCTGTCTGCAAGGAAGGCGAATGGAGTTAAATACACAACCGCAAACTTTTCATGCTGTACCAAGGTGTGCATGTACTCCAAACAAAATAAAAACCGGCGACTATATTCAGCGTATAGACAACAATGCTTCAGATAAGACGGGTTTTGATTCCCAGCCTCAGGTTTCGAAAAGGAGAGTCAGTTCGATCGCGGACGCTAGAGAAGTTGGTATTGCCAACGGCAAGCAGTGTAATCGAGACCGTGCTCAGTCTCAGACCCCTCATGTGTGGCTGGCCTTATAAGTATGTAAGGAACTTATTTTATGTTTTAATTTTTTGTTTTTTTTTTTGATTTTAAGGTAAATTTTGTATGTCAAGAGAGAACAATCCGATTGTTACCCGATGACCACAGTTTTATCCCCAACAAAATAAAATTAACCATTACGCAAAAATAAGAGGCACTTACCTTTAAGAAATACTTCAACTAAAGTAAAAAAAACGCAAAAATAATTTAAATTATAGTTTATAAGAAATTAAATAAAAAAAAATGAAAATTTCTAATTTCTCTACAAAACACTGAAATCTCACACAAAAGTTCGATTTGAATATGATTTCGTACTAATTGTTCAATTATTGTTTTCTTTTTTGCTATCTATGTTTCGTTAAGTAATCAAACAAAAAAAACTGCGATATTGTGCGATTTTTTTTTAAGGAAACTCTCTTCACAACTACTCACATAGATGTTAACAGTCACAATGACGACAAAAGTAGTAATGAAAAATTTCATACGATTTCTTTTCATTTCGTTTCATTTTTTTCTCTTTGTTTTCATAAAGATTGTCAGTTTAAAAAATTCTATTCATGTATCCAAGGTTTCTGAACGTTTATAATTTTAAATCATATCTATCTATCTTCTCTTTCAGCTCTTTCTTTTGTTGTTGTAATAAAAAAAACAGAACATAATAGGTACTGTCCGAATCTCGAGTCATATTTTTACTGTTCGTGTTAAATCTTTTATGTCAAAATTTTTGCATTAGGGGATTTTGAAAATATAAGACAACAGAAAAAAAAAACAACTTCTTTTAGGGGTTTTCAAGGGGCTATTTAAAAAATTTAATATTTCAGTTTTTTATACTTCTATTTAGGGTTACACTTTTGTTTTATGATAGTAAGGCACTGGGCAAAATAAACGGGGTTGTATGTTCATGGCTATTGTGGCGTTTCTTTTTTGAAGGGAGGTTGGGTTATATAGTTGGGTTCGTTGTTTTACTGTTTGGTTTTTATAATGACTCATCTAACCAACGGGGTCTACATTGCTTCGTCGGAGAGGGGGGGGGGAGACTTTTAAGGGTACTTAACAATTTGAGAAAATCATGAAATGCATCAATTTGAAATTTAAGATCTTCACTAATTTTGGGAATTGGGACGCCGAGGTGATGAGGAATGCTAATTCATTTAAACGGTCTGATGGATAATTCAGGATGGGAGTTGGTGGAAAGACAGCTCGCAAAAGCACAGCGTTTGCTCAAAGATAGGAACAAAGTTGTCGCGCAAGGAATTCCTATTTTTTGGTTTACAAAGCAATGTAGGCTCATCTAATGAGGGAGATCAACTATTTGGTCATTGCAGCTCTTTAAGGTATCATTTTACTTGTGGACTTAAGAAAATTAAATAACTTTTGTTGTTAAGAACACATTTGGTATCAGATGTAACTTGCAACACTGTGAAAAGGTCAACAGAAGAAAGCGATTTGTACAGAACAAAAATCAAATCATAAGGTAGGCAAACTGGTTTATTTGTGAAATTCATCTAATACACATTTTAAGAGCGTGCTTTAAGACATCGAAATAAAAATAGGATATGCACACGTTTTTTTTCTGTAAAATAACAATGAAAAAATAGGAAAACAAATATGACATAGATTTTTGAAATGTTGCAGCAAATTTACAAATGGAAGAGAATTTTTTTTCAAATGCTCAAATTTTTCTACACACTACTTCAAAGAGGAAAGGAATGCTTCAAAATGATAAAATGAACAAATAAAATGTTTCTTTGGCTTAAACGAAATAAAGGAGAGAAAACAAAAAACAAATGAATTAAATAAATTTGCAGTGCAGTTAACATTTGAAAAGTGACTTAGAGTTAGAGTAAGTTTAAAAATAAAAATTTACAATTATCATGTGTTTTGAGGTGGATTGGTGTATACTGTAAGCATTTAAAGGTTTTTTTTCTTTTTAAGTTTTGTCTGTTTTTGTCTTTGTACCTACATTAAATTAAAAAAAAAAAATACAAAATAAACTTAAAAAAAAACATAAAAATTATATAAATGTTTTTTTTCTTTGTTTATCAACTACCTTTGTAATTTGTTTTGTTTGGTATAGGTTTTGATTTTTTTTGGAAAATTGATTTTTTTTTTCGGTAACAAAAAACAATTAACATACGTCAATATTTTTTGTTTCGTGCGTTTTTTTTCACTCATCTTTTTCTTTCAACTAATTCTGTTTCTTTTCTCTTTCTCTCTCTCTCTTTCTCTTCATTTCTCTCTTTTGTATTTTTTTGGAAAAAAAATAAACAACAATCTTTTTCATTACTTCTTTTCAACTAACCTCAGACACAGGGAGAAGTTTCTATGTACTACAACTGACCTGTAGCACAGTGCCATCAAGGTGAATGTTACAAAAACGAACCCAACAACTGACATTAGTACACCAACTAAGAACACTGTATTTGAGCCGTGGTAGTTCTCTATACGAGTAGAATTTGAATTTTTTTTTTTCAAGTATAAATATTCGTTTATATAGCAAAAAATTAAAATATAAGTTTATAAATATCGGTCGTCGTTTGTATGGATGGAAAAAAGGAAGATATAGATTTTGTATATGGTGATGTAGCAAGATACCATTACGTCCATCAACAGCAGCATCGGATGACGAAAATATAGAATTAATTTGAAGAAAAAGTTAAAAAAGTTTATTATTTAAATTATTTTAGTGATGTTTGTTTTTTTTTTGTTTTTGTAAAATGTTGGGGGGGGCGCGTAGTAACCGATTTTGTGTTCTTTAATTTATTTAACCGGAAAGGAAACCTCTATGACAATGGTAATCCTTTGAGATTTGTTTGTCTCTCCTCGAAAGTTGCTCACTGAAGTTAAGCTATGACGGAATAATAATTAACAAAACAAATTGCTCAATGTGGGGAACCCGTTGGAGGCCCTTTTGAAAAGAATGATTTAAATCAGAACAACATGCATTTACTGAAAAGTTTGTGTAAGTAAGTGTTGATGTTGGGGAAATAATTTTAAATGTGGAAAATTAATTTTTTAGTACTTGAAGGGTGTGTAAACAATGTGTTAAGATGGGCAAAGCGGGTGGAAATGAAAGGAAAATATTTTATTTACAAGTATGTAGTATGTTTTAGACATTTGAAATTAGCAGACAGGATGTCAACGCATTACTGCACAGTTTCACTCCGCTTACGGCAAGTGTATACATCATAAATAAATTTTGATCGTAAGAAATTAATACTAAAGAAATAAGCAGCATTTTTTTTAAGACCATGAAAATCTCATTTTTGAAAAAAAGATTTGTGAGAATGGTTAATGGATTTTCTTAATTTATTATATCTTTACTTACAACGAAAAGTGGCTAAAGGCGGCTTAAGCAGAAAATGATTTATTTGTTTTCACATAACTTCATTCAAAAATTAGCTCAATAGCCCTATGTTTATAGTAGAGAGCCCTTGTAACGACTTCGGTTATAGACGTGAGAATGCAGGTATTTGATGGGGTCTAATTTTACAATACTGCTGTGCGTCAGTATCACTTATAGAGGGTGATTTTGTAGCTATTATCTTTTTGGCAACACTGGCTTAAACAGCTGACGCACGTTTCGTGTTTTGATTCACTGTCAAACATCTTCAGTTTGGACTATAATTTAACCAAGAATCGTCTTACAAACGAACAATGCTTGCAAACTATTGAATTTTATTATCAAAATGCGTGCTCTGTTAAGAAAGTTCATCGCACGCTTCTTCCACTTTATGGTCAGTTTAATCAACCCACTGAAGCGGCTATTCGGGCTATTGTGACTAAATTTCACACCAAATGTATTGTTCGACATTAAACCACCAACACGCTTACATAGAGTGCGAACTGAAGAAAATATCGCAGCTGTATCGGACAGTGTTAATGATGACCATCAATTATCGATTCGTCGTCGTTCGCAGCAATTGAGCCCCTGTTACTCAACAACCTGGACAATTTTGCAGAAGGATTTACTCGTAGGTGTGATGTCTTTCAAAATACAACTGGTGCAAGAATTAAGGCAGAACGACCTACCGCAACGCAAATTTTTGGTGAATGGGCTCTTGGAAAGTTTGCCGAAGATCCACTTTTTTATCGAAAAATTGTGTTCACTGACGAAGCTCATTTTTGGCTCAATGGGTGTGATTTGTCAATTTTGGAGTGAATATCAGCCAGAAGAATTGCAAGAGCTACCAATGCATCCAGAAAAAGTCACAGTTTGCTGCGGTTTATGGGCTGGGCGGTCATTGGACCGTACTTCTTCAAAGATGATGCGAATCGTAACATAACTGTGAATGGTGAGCGCCACCGTGAGATGATATCCAACCTTTTTTTTGCCCAAATGCAAGAGCTTGACTTACATGGATGTGGTTTCAACAAGACCAAACATGCCAGACAGCACGCGCAATAATGGACTTATTGAGAGGCGAGTTCGGTGAACATTTTATTTAACGTTCGGGACCGGTCTATTGCCCGCCTAGATCGTGCGATTTAACGCCTTTAGACTATTTTTTGTGAGGCTATGTTAAAGCTCATGTCTGTGCAGACAAGCCCGCTTCAATTGACGCATTGGAAGACAACATTGAAGCATTTATTCGTGAGATACCGGTCGAAATGTTGAAAAGAGTATGCCAAAATTGGACTAAGCGGATGGACCATTTGAGGCGCAGTCAAAGTCAACATTTGCATGAAATAATCTTCAAACATTAAATTATATGAACCGTACTATCGATTCAAATAAAGATTAGATTTTATGTATTTTTTTTGGTCATTTCATTTGTATATGACGAATCAAACCTTATGCTGTTCAAATATACAGAGTAGATGCACCTTTATGCATACTTTTTTTGCATCTAGAAAATAAGAATGTTTGCATACATTGACATTGTTTGTCTTCTTGAACATATGTATACGTTTGAAATATAGTCAAAATAAGCTAAAATTGCAAACAAATTTATAGATCAAGAAATCAGGCACAAAACTGAAAGAATTGTTTAAAAATATTCAACAGACACAACTATGAGAGTCTGGGGAAAATCCTTTGTCTAGGGACTAGGGCCATGTGTATTTTCGTCACACTACTATTTAGTCGTGTGGTCGCCGTGGCGTAGTGGTAAGTGCGTCGGCCGCCACGCAGAAAGTCTAGGTTCGATTCTCGGACGGGATACCTCGCATTTTTTCACGGTTGCTGACAACACTCAAAGAGTATCAATTGTCTATGAAAAGCTTCTCAAATCTCGCCGTTCTGAGTCGGCAAAAAAAAAAAACTGAAGGTCCCTTCTACTCGTGAGAGAAGAGTGGCACTCACAACACGAGTAGTTGTTTGTAGAAGGTAGGTCCCTTGTGGGCTGTGGTGCCACTCAATTATAATTACTATTCCGTCGTAGAGAACAACATAATATGTGGAACACATAATTTAATGTAGATGAGTTTGCACTACACCTCACAATCGCAACGGCTAAAAGTCAGTGATTTATTAAATTTTTTGGGCGATGTTGATTGTCGCAGGATAAAATGAAACATTAGCAGCATTGCCAACTATATCCACATATTTGCAATTTTAATCGCTACGGCTGGAAAGTCGTTGTCGCAACACTTTGTGAATACGCACGCACTTGCGATTTTTTCTTCGATTTTATTTAAGTCGCAAAAAAATGTGACATTTTTTTATACGTGAATGCACATATATTCGACTTATTAATAACAGCGATTGAAAAAATGCAAAAAGTCTCATTTTGTAGACGGTTTTTCTGTCGCAAGTTTTAATGGGATGCACGGATTATTATGAATCACTTGCGATAGAGGTCCTGCTATTATTTTTTCGCAAATGTGTGTATTGACATTAAACGGTGTGTGTTATATTTTTTTTGCGTCTGAATAATCGTGCGACAGAAGCCAACAAGTGGGTGTATGGCTCATTTTCACTTGCGAACATGACTGTTCTATTGTTGCGATGAAAAACCCATGAACCCGCCTAGTCTTACTCGTCATCTTTTCTGAAAATCTACAAAATCTTTGATTGCACGAACAAGATTTGGGTGTTTTTACAAGTGAAATGTACTGGTCAGCAGGCTTGATGTTTCTTCCATACTTCCTTTGGATTTGACTCTGCGTTTTTAGGAGTGTGAGCATAAGCGGTCAGTAGGCATTGAAATTCGTAAAAAGCAAGGGTCCGTAATTAAGCAGGACATTGGGAATTGTTTAAAGAGAAGGGTGCCTATCCTAGAAGGGAGCCTGTCATAGAAGGGAGCCTGTCATAGAAGGGAGCCTGTCATAGAAGGGAGCCCGTCTTAGCACGATGTCCGTCAAGGGTGTCCGCTTTAAAGGGGTGCCCGTTTTGGAGATATGCTCGTCTCATGCGTGTGGCGCTGAGTTCTTATTACGAAGGTTGCCTTTTATATTTCGGGATTGGGCAACCCTTGTGTTGCAATCTGGCAACTGCCAGCTCTATCGTAAAGTTTGACATTTTTGAGGTTATACGCACTCAGAACGTTTTGATATACGAGCGTTGTTTTAAGTAACTTAAAAGATTCATCTCGTCCAGAAAATGGAATTGAATCGTGAAAATTTTCGTGCGATTATTTTTTACAACTTTCGACGTGGATTAACTCAACAACAGCGCATCGATGAACTTTATTCAATTGTTGCCGATGAAGCTTCATCAAGGAGTGTATCGATGGTATGATAAATTCAACCAAGACGAATTTTGTGAAGGTTGTCCAAAATCAGTTCTTGTTCCGGAAACCATTGATGCTGTGCGTCAACTGTAACCTATCGTGAGATTGAGACAACCTTAGGCATTAGTGGAACCAGCATACATTCAATATTGCATGAACATTTGACTGTCAAAATAATTTGTTCGCGTGGGATCCAAGCAATTTGTCAATCGCTCAAAAACAGACTCGTGTCGATTGGTCGAAAGAAATGCTCCGAAAATACGATCGCGGTGCTTCGAAACACGTCTATGACATCGTGAAAGGTGATGAATCGTGGATTTATGCGTATGAACCGGAAATTAAACAGGAGTCGACTGTATGGGTGTTTCAAAATGAGCTAAATTCAACAAAAATTGCTCGCGCACGAAGCACTTCCCATTAAATAGTCGCCTGTTTTTTCGATAAAATTGGACATGTCGCAACCGTACCACTAGAACAACGCAGAACAGTTAATTCTGAGTGGTACACAACCATTTGTTTGCCAGTTGTCTTCCAGGAAATAAGGAACACAACCGCCGAAGACGGATCACTCTTCACCAAGACAATGCGAGCTCTCACACATTGGCTCAAACAACTGCATTTTTGAGCACTAGTCCTGATTTGGCACCGAATGACTTCTTTTTATTCCCGTACGTAAAAAATAAAGTAAAGTCAAATGAAGTCAACGTTTTTCGAGACGGTTGATGCATTCAGAATGCATGTTTTTGAGATATCTCAATCAGAGTGGCGTGCTCCTTTAATATGGGTAAAGGAATTCTGTAAGTCTCGCTTACAAGAAAAGTATTTCGTGACTTTTCATAGTTTTCCAATCAGTGAGTAGTTTACCCTATACCGTCATTATTCAGTGATTCGTTTTGCGGATTAAAATCGCACTAAATTGTCACTTCAAAATATTGCTTAAATCAGTTGGTAAACAATAGTAGAAATTACTGAATAATTATATTCCGTTTGCGTTACTCAATTTTATTAAAAACTTCTTATCCTCTGAGTGGACGCTTTTGTAGATTTGATTAGAATTGCCAGACAAACTGCACCAGTTTGCGTTAAAATGATTTTCATGGTCTTAAGAAATTTACAAAGAGAAAAACTAAAGAAAAAAATTCAAAAAAACAATATAAAACAACGGTAAGATAAAACCAAATAACTCAAACCACACCGACACAGATAAAAAACACCAATAAATATTTACGAGAGAGTATCACAATTTCTGTTTGTACACAATACACAAAAAAAAAAGAAAAGAAAACGAAATACAAGAAAACAATTATTTCATAGATGTAGGACAGAAAACCAAGCAAAGTATCAAATACGTTTTTGTTCAGATGTTTTTTTTTCTTTTACCACGAAAACAACACCAAGAATGTAGGAACAATTTAAAAATGAAATCAAGGTCAAATCATATATTAAATCATACAATTGTAACAAATTCTTGTGCAAATTACAGTCAATGTGAGTAAAATGTTTTCATCATTTAAATTTTACCAACAATTTTGTATTTTGTTTTTTTTAATTTTTTTTTTCATAAAATGGTGTTTGTTCCACAAGTTTGTTTGTTTTCTTTGAAAAAAAACAAAACAAAACAAAAGAAATTGATTTAAAAGAATAATTGCTTGGTACTCTACCTGTAGCAGCAAACGGCCAACGCTGCGAAACTAATGAAGACACACTTGACGATTACGGTTAAAATGATGACCATTGTTAATGTGCTGATCCTATTTTGATCTGAGGTGCCTGTAAGATTTTATTTGTTTTTTTGTTTTCGAATTTGGTTTCTTTTTCTTCTAATTTTTGTTTAATTTTATTTTTTTTTTGTCATGGTACCTGAGTTTGAGTGATTTGAGTTTCTGAGTGATGATTTTTGGCAACAAAAGTGAGTTGTGTAATGAAAAGACAGCACATTGACATTGATGGCAAGCTAAGTCGTGGTTTTTGTTCAAGTATATGGTGCAGTAACCCACCCAAGCTACGCTTTTAGTGGCCTAACACACAGCAGATGATTTTCAATTCTGTGAAATTTCTTGCCACTTTCAAAAAATGTATACGACAAGAGTGTACGTTAAAACAAATACGTACATTTGCATTTGTGCGTGAATCTAAATGTAGCATGCAGCACAGTACCATGTATAAATTTGACATATTTTCAAAACTCGATAATTTGTGTAGGATAACCATACTCGCTACTTCGTCAAATGGGATCCTCAAATTCAAAAAAGCTTTATATAAGGCCTTATGATGACATGACTTCAATCTCGAAACAATCGTGTGGAACTCACTACTCAAAAGCGGTGACACGATTTTTCAAAATGGTTGGACAAACCAGGTGAGCTGTCGATGAGAACCTTTGTAGCATTAAAACAAAATCGGCTAAAATGGACTTGGCGGTAAACAAAGGCTTAATTCTGCCATCTAGGAGATAGTGGACAGGAAGCCACAATGGGTATTCAATATGATAAAGTCCCTATTACTCGTCAGAGAACAATAGCACGCGGCACGAGGTGTTGATGCAGAATCTAGGTCCTGATCTATTGTGGGTCGCTCAATTATTATTGTTATTATAATTAGATAAGGACGAAAATATCAGTCCAAAGTAAGCGCAAATCATTCATGGGTTTCATGGGTTTCTTAGGAGTTTCATGGGTCTTAGGAGGCAGTCGGAGAATAGAGATTTCCCTGAAAGGACTAGACTGTTTTCGTTCAACACCGTAAATGTCACTGCCCTGCTTCGGTGCTCGAAACCTGAAAGAATAAAACGACCGGATGTCTGATCTCACCAAGGAATCATAGCAAACAAGATTGCCGATGAACTTTCTAGGCAAGGATAAAAGGAGACATTCGTAGGGCCCTATCCCACCTTCGGACAGCTCGCGACCCTAGTTAGGACTTCCGTCGATGGTTGGGTCTCTCGTCAGCACAACCACAGATGGCATGACTCTCCACGATGCAGGCTGACGAAGTGCATGCTGGTAAACATCAGCGTCTAGACTGCAGACGGCATGTTGCCGTACAAATGGGGCACTTCATTTTCGCTTAACACTTTAGTATGCTTGCACTTATTGATGGCATGCGACGCCTGTGGACAAGGTAATGACACTTTCTCTCTCAATGTCCAACCTTTGCTTGGATCTGTTGGTGGCTGTTTATCGCTGACGTGGTGGGAGCTGAAAACCTAGAGCCTCTATCACAGAAGTGCTTGTTGGTTCTCCTCATGAAGAGCAAGAGGTTACATTAAATTTTGGTTACTGTCTGGTACTTCAATGAACCAGATTTCGAGTCTGAGCGCTCTAGTGCATTGTTTCCCAGGTTCCAACAAAAAGAAAAAAGACCGGATGAGGGAGCATTTGAGTCCTTTCCCATGTGGTGTTTGGTACTGTTTGCACTGATGACATCTAAAATACAAAAGTTGTGCGGCAGGATGTGCCTAGCCAAGAGTTTAGGTGTGCAATGCTTTGAGTGGCTTAGCCATGGACAACATAATATCAGATTGAAGAGTCTTCTAATCTTTGGGGTAAAGCAACAGACGGTGTCCTCATCTAAAATGACGCATAAAAGTAAAGAAGGACCTTCATAATAATTGAGTGGCACTGAAGCCCACAAGGGACCCGGGCCTAGCTTCTAAAACAACTACTCGTATTGTGCGTGCTACTGTTCTACTATGAGTAGAAGGGACCTACAGTTTTTGCCGACTCCGAACGGCGAAAGTTGAGAAGCTTCTTCATAGACAATTGGTACTCTGAGTGTTGTCACCAACTCGGGAATCCGCGAAGAAGGGCCTTACTAGTCGAATAGAAAGAGATCTTTTAAAGCGATAAATTCTGTGTGCGATCTTTAAGAAATTTAGCGTCGAAATCTAAGGGCTGTACGGCGGTATGCAGTTCCCTTGCGTCAAGGGACAGTGTAATGTTTCAGGTGACTGGTGAATATACCTCTATGCGAAGAGTCTTCAAATTGATGCGGAACTTCCTCCTCTCAGATGCTGCACCTCTTCGGAGAAGGACCTGAATTTAAATGTGATTAAATGTGTGCATTTTGAGGCAGCAAATGTGACAGAGAACGTGCCAGCTGGAGTGGCATGTCAGGTAAGCCCCTGGCCCAGCATGGACTGCAGCGCCAACGTAAGAAAAGGAGAGGTACTCACCTTCCGCATCTGCTTGGCCTACAATTGCTTTGATTCAATAACAACAACAAATGTTCGCCGCATTTAGAGTATTGCGTTCTCCTTTAGAAGCATCAAAAAAAGGGTCATTTCACACAGTAAATTCGGTAGCGGACAAAAAATAACACGGGATATCATTTTTGATTGGAACCATTCTAAAAGACTGATCTCATTTAATGGAATTAAATTAAATCTTGTCTACCAATACAAAATCGCCTTTCCAAATCTCTCGGTTTCAACTCGTACGGCAGCCAATTTTCTGATTTTTGAATTAATTCAAATTAATTGAACTAAACGAAAATTGTTTCCTAAGTCAGTTCCAACGATGCTGCGAGTTGAGTTTGGGTGTAGCATGGATCGTGATTCAGTAAGGCCCAAAATTCCTCATCTTTAAACTTTTTAGGATGGCCAATACGCTCTGTGTCACTTCACAATTTTTGACGCGTTGTAACCACTCTTTGCATTGATCGGACCAAATTCACCATAAATTTCTACAAGCATTCAATGGGCTTCAGCTGGACTTTTCTATCAATTAAAAATCAAAACTTCCCTCAAATGCTGTTAATCTAAGACAAATTTGGACATTTTTGAAGAGGCGAAAAACAATGTTGTCTGTTGTCTAAAACAGAGGCTGGCACACTTGCTATTGCTTGCACACCTTTCCAGTGAAGTGGTTAATCGTTTCCAAGATCAGCCACAACTTACAAGTGGCGCCATCTTTTAGGAAATTATTTGTGCTCTCAATACGTTTCCTAAAAAATCTCTGCAAACAATTTTCACTTCATATAAAAGCTCTTTTCGCTTCTAGGAATGCTACGACATTTCAATTTTAGTCCCTCAAAAATGTGCTGCCTTTTCATTAAAATCTACCTCGTTTGCGGAAAACGAGCAATTTTTGCTAAAATGTGATTTTTTTGTTAAATAATGTTTAATTTTTTGGGGAAAATAATTAGCAAAATATATAATATAGAATTTTGATTATGCATGCACAAAAAATAAAATCTATGAATTATCTATGGAATTTAATTAAGATGCTATTTAACTGGAACGGTGCATTATTATTTTTGTTTTAGTAAAAAAAGGGTATTGCATATGTTATTAATTTCTTTTTTTTGTTAATGAATTATCCTGTCAACTATTTACGTTTGAAATTATTGGAATTCATTTCAACTTCATAACTTCATTGATTACCATTGTCATATGCATATATACAAATGTGCATACATGTCTTTTTTTTTTTGTTTTATTTGAGAAACATAAAATATTTAATTTAATTTTCTTCACTCACAGCATGAGTGAAGAGAACAAAAAAACATAAAAAATAAAATTAAATTTATGTAGAAGTAGAAAATTCAAACATATATATATGCAGACTAGTTGCAGCGCAGGTAATTAAAATAACAATACGAGTTGTTTGCTTTTTTGGTCTATTGATATTTTAATTGGTACAAATATTAATCTTACCATATGGCGTTTCTTTTTTCTCCATTTTGATAGTATTTTCTGGTGTTGGCAAGGCTTGGGTTGGCATTGGTGTCGTCACAATCACAACCAGGCTGCAATCCATTCCACCCCAGCCTTCGTCACAGAAGCATCGATTTGTGTTGGTGCAAACCTAAATATTTTATAAAAACGCCATGTACATGTGTGTTTTTAATTTTTATATTTTTTTTTAATTGACAAATAACAAAGCCATTGACATGGGCTTGTTTAAAAGGTAGAAAGGTTGTCGATGTGAGTGTATGTTGTATGTTTGTGTTGTCCTACTCAGCCACATAAATCGTGCAAATTACCCGAGTAAGGATTTCTTTGCACGATTGGATCAAAGTGTCAGAAATCGTATCCCCAACGTTGGAAGAATCACAAAAATAAAAAAACAATTCTTCCACACTTTTCCAGCAACTTAACCAATTTGTAAGCACACTCATATCAAACTCGGATATCTTTTCGAACTCAATTGCGATCCCCGTAGTCACAGCAGGTGCTTAAGGACGCGATAATTGAAACACAATATTCTTCCAACCAAATTGTATCCCCATTCATTTTCACACTTTATCCCGGGAATGCACATGACCAATCCAACTGCCTTATCCCAAGTTAATTTAATAAGGCTTCTCATTCACCGAGCAAATCGTCCTTGAAGACAGTGTATCCCCTTTTAGCTTCATTAGACACAGCATCACACGCGTTCTCTTTTACCGCCGCGATATCCTTGAGCCTAGCTCATCTCCTCCATTCACATACAATAGTTAATAGAGCCAAAACCAATCATCATAAAAATAATAATTAAATTAAGTCCTTGTGGTAGTCATACGGAACATCCCGTTGCCTCTTTTCGAAACTTTCCTGCTCCGCAATCCGCTCCGCTCGATGCAAACCTGTGGCAGCCACTAAGATGCTAAAGCTTTATCCCCTCTGTGTGATAATGTGTTTTTCAATTTTCTTGAAAAGGCCACAAGCGTCTGGCAACTCATGACCCATCGCCGAAACCCTATGCCCTGCCGCGCACCAGTGAGTGTGTGTGTGTGTGTGTGTGAGTGTATGCCCTAGAAAATATTCAATTGAATTTCTCCGAAATTCCAGAAACTATTTGGCAAATTGCCCATTAATTCAATTAAGTAATTGTGTAAAGGACCATGAAATAAAAATGAATCCTTGCATATGTATAGTGTGTGTGTGTTTGTGTGTGTGTGTGCTAAAGTGAGAAGTAAGAAGCATATGTGTAGTTGAAGTTTATGTTCACATCGTGCGATGATGGTCACCGCATACAAAGGTACACAAAGTAACACTCAGCAGCAATACGTTCTCTATTTCATTTGGCAGGACCTCGGGGAAGGATTCTTCGCCTCTGTTGAACGAACGACACGACACGATGAACTACGAGCGTGTACAATACTTACCCCATGATTGGAGCATTCTTGTCCCTGTTTGTTGGTTGGACACTTGGTCTGGTCGATATGTGGGAATAGACTAACGCACGTTTGATTCACACAAATCAAATTATCCCCACATGGTGTGCCGTCCTTAACGAGACCATGTTCTGGATATTCATTAGAGCCCACTTGACCGCTTGTTGCCCTGTTGTTACATGAAAATACAAAGAAAAAAAAATGAGAGAAAAGTAGACAGAGAACAAAATAAAAATGAAGAAGGAAAATGAACCGAAGAATTAGATACAAAATCAATTATACCGTCGATGGAATGGATTCAAAGTTAAGGAGGAAGAATATGGCTGCCCAGTGTGCCGGCCGGCAATGAAATGTACACCGTATGGGGTGTGGATAGAGAGAACTGAATAATTGAATGAACGGAAGCCTCGAGGAGGGGTAGTCCCCTTGAAAAATGAATGCACCCTCAGCTGTTCCCGTTGCTACATTATGCATGGCTCTGAAGTGGAACAATTGTAGTCGAAGTAAGGAATCTTATTCGTTTTCAGCTGGGAGAGATCATAAGGTGGCCTCTAGAACCTCTAGATGTGCAGAAATTAATTGCATGATGCGAAGAGGAAGGGAGATCTTCAAATTCAGTAGAGGGAGACTGCTTTGAATTAGGGAACCGAACTGATTTATTTGTACAGGCCTTTCACTTTGCCGTACACCTTCAATTGATTCGTTAAGTTAAAAATACGGTTATTGCATCTACGATGGATGTGGTGCTGAGAACTAAGTGAGTTTCAATTTCTTTCACACCGTACTCGAATATTTTATGAGACTTTTAACGGATTACCCGACAAAATATTATACTCCTACAGCTAGGTTTAGCTTTATGGGCATTCGTGACTTTTGAAAACCTTACAATAAAATGTACATATGTAACTTAAATTTTTTAGTTGTAAGGTTATTGCATTAAGAGAGTAGTTAGCAATCGTTTTGACGCTTTTTCGCTTAAAAGCCAACAGTTCGTTGCGTAATTTTGGTGTAGTGTGAGGCTTTGTCAATGGTGACGATAAATGTCATATTGATGAATTCAACCTTCGAAAGTTAAAATCGCAGTTCAGCTCCTCACCATTTGCATTCTTTTTGCTCTGAATGAAGTCTCTTAAGTTCACAATTGTTTTACATTCTCTGCCTTTGAAGATGTTTGTCGCCACGAAAAGCTACTGTTCGTCAGAGTTGCGACAATGGTACATTTGACTCGGCTCTGTCTGCTATGTTTGGTATAAAACCACAACTACCACGATTCCTTCGCAAGGAGGCCTTCCTCACGTTCCGGCTTTAACAAAATATATTCAGTGCTTTTCAAATCATATGGCACCCGAACATAGCCTCTGGCCAAGCTGTCACCAGACAAGTCCCTAAACACCTAAATGTTGTAACCGCTATCGCACTAATCAGTTTTTCGTTCCATGAGTGATTAGGGTGCCACTACAGCCCACAAAGGACCAAGGCGTAGCTTCTTCAGCAGCCTCTGGTGTAATACGTATGATTCTTCAAAATTATTTAGAATGTCAAAGATTGATAAGCTTGTCATAGACAATTGATACTCTTAAAGTGTTGACAGGAACTCGTCAGAGGTAGCTCTGAAAGATACGAGGTATTCAGCTTGGGTATCGAACCTGAGACTGGCAAGCAGAAATAGGCAACGTTGCATGGACAATCGAGAGCTGTTTGAGCTCTAAGAACATGGAAAAATGTACAGGCTTCTCAAAGGGAATGAGAAAAAGTTGAAGAAGAGCGTGCGGTCGAGAAGAGGGAGAGTTTTTCTGAGGGGAAAAAAGGTCCGAGAGGTATACCAAAAGATATCCGGTGGTTAAAAGTCTCAACCTGAGGCGTACTATGATGAAACTCGATAAATTCTCAGTTGATACCGCAAATCAGTTCAGTGCAGATTTTCTACTCAATTAAGACTGTAATTGGCCACAATTTCGTTCCGCTAATTTAGAGGCCAGACTAGTCAAGATAGAAATATCGAGACCGAAGTCAAACAAAGCTGCTGAAGCGAATGTACAATTTGCAAAACTCTTTAAGATAGCTGGAAATGATCTGGATGGGTCCATGCTCAATTCATCTCTATGTAGGATATGGCCAGAGGAGAGTATAAACGATTAGTGAAATTTCAATATTAGTTTACAGGAAATGGGGTCCCTGCAACTACACCATCTACCAAGAAAACAGTCTCCATACGATCGCACACAAAGCCTTCTTTGTTGTTCTGCGTGAACAATTGAAACCGCTGCTGGTTTCAGTCTGGGAAAGACCACGATAGATTATATTTTTACACTCTGGCAGATCGTAGAGAACTTCAATGGAATACAGATGCAAACCCACGATGTATTCTTCCATTTCATTGTGGTATGAGGCGGTGATTGTAAGTGGAAAGTGAGGGGCTAGTGCCTTGACTCACACGTCGAAGGTTTCACGTTCGATTCGCAGACTGAACACCTTAAAATTCTTCACGGCACCACCAATTTCGAGTTGCTGACAACACTCAAAGAGTATTCGTACTAATTGTTGATGAAAAACTTCCTAAATCTCGCCTTTCCGGAGTCGGCAAAAAACTGTAGGTCCCTTCTGCTCGTGAAGAACAGTAACATGCACAACACGAGTAGTTGTTTTAGAAGCTAGGCCCTGGTTCGTTGCGGGCTGTAGTGCCACTCAATTATTAATTATTAATTATTAAAGGCACAATTGCGAGCTACAATTTTCTTCAATGCACGGTTCGTTAATAATTAACTGGGACTCACAGAAGTCGCGAGTGTGAATAACTGGAACAAATGTGTACAAAATTTCAGACTTGACCTTTCATAAATGACATAATCAAAACATTTGATTTAGATGCATTCCCGTACTTTTCCTCTTCCTGAGATAGTTTTACCCCCATTCCTTCCCAAATGACAAACTTCAGAATTTGGTACAGAAAGTACTGGAGCACACCTATTTACCTATTTTTGGGAATATATCCCAACTCTTCAATCTCCCATATCTTTCCTTTTTTTCAATGACAGTAGCTGACAACTAACACCTAATTCATGAGTTCAACTTGGGTTTAGGAGACAAACCTTTTCTCTGTCTTGTGTGATTTTTAATTTTAGTTGTTTTCTTTTCTTACTCTCATGCAGCTCACCCCATGTTCCCACACAGAAAACGTCACTCGATGCACATCCGAGTTGTTAGAATTCAGAAGTTGATTTCTGAATATGTTTCGGGAAAGTGAGAGTAGATTAATGTAGGACTGTAGCCACTTTACAAAGCCAGCCAAAGCCCGAAAGCGACCCTGATGCAAGAAAACACAGGCAGCTATGATTTGCTAAAGCGATGAAGAACTAGTGCATTGGGCGTAAACGTAAAACAAAAGTCAAACTCTGATCAAGGCAGGAGTGAATTTTATGTTAAGCGGTCAAATGGCCGTCTTCCATGATGGTATACAAGGTAGTGGCTAGTAATTTACCTAATTTTTGGGTAGTTAGCTGTTCAGAAACTTTCTTCTTCTTCTTGTGGCGCTACAGTCCGGGGTGGACCTGGGCCTCAACCAAGTTCAGTGACCTAAACAAGAGTTTTATCAGCAGCATCACTAAGCTTCACCGCTTGTAATATATGAGCACTTCATCTGGTTTAAGTTCATATGACAGTTTATAAGAAAAACTAAAAAAGGAAGAAAACGCAAAGTTGTGTATTTCACCCAAAAGACTTATGCTTCAAATTGAACTTCTTCAATGTTGCAAAGCTTCAAAACTTCAATGCTGCTTAGTGGAGTCAAGTAACTGCTTCAAAATGGGAACATCCTTAACTGATGAAACTTGAAGAGGAAGCGTCTCTAAGTCATCTCTGCATTCCTTCATTTTCAACATGCAGACGAACTAAATTTCATTTTTACCTCCAACCAGACATGTCACTGTCTTCGATCACAGACAGAAAAAAAAGTGAAAAAAAAATGATTTTCATCACTTTCTCGCCACTGAGTCCATTACACTGAATTATTCTTCACGCCATTCACTCAGCCATTCGCCATCGTTGTCGGTATAATTGCACGCAAAAATTAATTTCGCTTTAAATTCACTTACTAAGATTTAATAAATCCACTTACTTGCATTCATATTCCATCCCTTTGATTGAAATAATTGTCCGTGAGTAGAGCTGGTCGATACCATTGTTAATTGGTTGTCGATCGCCGTCCTTGCACTGCAACGTGCCGCACTGTACGTTCCTATTAATTCATGTGTCCGAGTCGATGATGGCACCAACAAGAGACAGAGAGAGAGAGAGAGAGAGAGAGAGAGAGAGGAGGTGAGAAGGAGGAAAAAGAAACGGTTAATCCACACAGTCGAATGAATGACCAACAAATAAAATTAAGTCTAAAACGTGCGACGCCAAACACACCACACTGCACCCTATGCCTCGTCAGTCAGATTGCTTGGGAATTATGCTCGCGTCCATTTCGATAATTGCTTTCTTGACACTGGCCCGTGCACCGGCTCAGCTTCGTCCGAATCCCGCCAACTTGTGAACCAATTTTCGGGTGGCTTTCCGGCACATCAAAGGTGAGACTCGGGCTTATTCGCCACAGCATCGATTTTGGGAGGCAAATTTCTAGCCGCACACCCCGGGAGGTATCTCGCAGCAGTTTACGGGCACATTGAAAAAGATAAAAACGCTGTCGACGGCGGCGCGGCGCAGGATGTGCACATGCATGGAGAGGTTCGTTCGGTACTTACTCTGGCTCGCATTTAATGTAATGTTCGTTGGCATCTCGACCGCAATGACCGTTTATGGATCCTTTTGAGTTGAATTGCTCGTAACATTGGCGATCAGCTGCAGAACCACCATAGCCCCAGATGCCTTCGCATTGGATGCTCAGCGTTGGGCAGTCGCCTTGGAAGCAATAACCTGGCGAATGAAAGAGAACAATAAAAAGTTATTTTGATGGTTTCTGTTGTGGGTTTTGCAAGGAGATTTGCGGGCAGCAGCGGCGGCGGCGGCGGCGGTATTTTCCTTTCTCTTTGACGATGTTAACCTTTGGACACAGTCATTAAAGATAGATTGTACACATAGATGGATTCGGGATTCGATGTTGTTATGCTGCTGCGTCGGGTTCGGTTTTTTTCTGCCTGCCAAAGTGGGTGGCACGGGTTATCACCGCCGCATTATGTGGAAAATAAACGCGATACGACCTTGGACTTAGGATGAGATGTGCGAAACGTGTGAATACGTGGAGGTTGTTAAATTTCGTTGTTGGCCAAGAGGTGCACCCTTATTGTAGGCGGTCAGTCCTCGCCTAACGAAAGACTGTCCGGATAGGCGTGGAGGTGGAATGTAATTTGGTTTGTGCTTTGAATTGTGCTCTTATCAAGGAGATAAGTTCATTATTCTGTTTCGGTGCGGAGAGTTAATGTGAAAACGATTACTCGTCTCGGGGAACGATTTGAATGGGAAAAGTTGAAAGCATGAGCGAGGGTTGCTAGTGAAGAAATGTTTTTTTGACTACTTTAGTTAGGAATACCTTTGCTTGGAAAGTCAGCACCTGTGCATATGTCTGCACCGCTCACAGCCCAAACTTTTCCTTGATTTTTGATCGAAAATTGGTTGGCCGCCCGTAGTTGGTACAAATCCTACCTTTATCGGGGTTTTCTCAGAGCCAGAGATCATCCACACCTCATTCAAGGGAATTAATTTGGATCTAGAAAGGAGGGTGGGAACAGTCTTTTGAGTGATATTTTCAAAGGAACGGACAACTTGCAGGGAAGGCGCGTTCAATGCGTACAATTTTAAACACTATTTTTGCTGACGAACTTCCGTTATGAGGGTTCCGTCGTTGTTCTGCATTTTTCACTCACTCCGGATGTCGACGAGCAAGAATTCCCTTTTCTTCCCATCGTTTTAAACAAAGCCAAGATAGAAATTTTTGAAAGCTGGCAGACTATTCTTAGAGCTTCTCAGCTCATCTGTATGATATGTTCAGAGGAAAGCATATTGTGTGAATAACTGAAACCGTTGACTGAAACAACCATTCTCATCGGGGTGTTAATCACTGTGTTTTCAAGGGAGGAAAATCCAGCATAGACCAGAACGAAGCATATAAAACCATACAGTACCACGCCCAGTTTTTACATTCCCGCCAGACTCATTGCGAAAGTGTACGAGTAAGATTACGAAGAGAACCCCATCACGATCCGATGCTAAACTGACCGATCTCTATAATGACAACAAAGATTAAGACAAGGCGATGCGGTACACGACAGACCAAATGGATAAGAACATTTCCGAGATCTTTAATGTCAGAAACGTTTTTTAACAAGGCTATCGTGGGCTTCTTTACCATTATCCTTGACAACATAGTGGGTGTCACACAAGCAATGATCTTCCAAAGTAGATTTAACCGCTCACTGACTCAGACCAATTAACGTGTCAGAAGCCGTAAAACGGACGTTTGCTGACATAGAAACGGAGGTTGGAGGAGGAGGTTGCAAATGTGGGCAAAACGAGATATGTATTCACAGCATTTACATAACTCGTTCAAACGGATGTATACATTGCACCGACATATGGGACGGAGAGTCACAAAACGTTGAGGTTGTGCCGTACATGGAGGCAACAACACAAGCAACGAGATCGGTTCCAGAGTTGCACCCACATCTGATGTCTTTTGTGACTTGAGAGGACACTGAGTAAAGAAGCTCTCCTTTGAAAGGCTTACGTATCAGCGAAACCTTGATAATTCTAGTCCTGCTTTCTGGCACAGAAACATGCAGATGAGGTAAATATTGGTCCTTTTGCCAGAAAAATCCTACTTGTGATCTTCGATTCTGTTTGCAGTGGAGGGGAAGATTCAACAACGAAATGTTCAAACTGTGCATTAGCATATGCCTGATGAAGAGTCCGTTAATGCTAAGATTGCCCATTCAGAAAGGCCACTGTCATGGAATCAGTATGATTTGATGATTCTTAGCGTATTTCAATTGGGTCTGCGTAATCATCTGCTTTGTAAGGGGATATCCTTCGATGAGATAACAAACATAGTTTGTGAATCAAGATTAAGTTTGTGAAAACTATTATCAAGAAATCGTGCTGAAAGAGTGCAAATATGTTTGATACTCTGAGACAACACCAACCACCCAAAGCATTCAGAAAGAGGTGTGAACGAGTGGATTAAGGCTAACAAAATTGAAATGACCGATGTAGGATCTGGATCTCAATCCAATAAAAAACCTGTGGAAGGTAGCTGATAGGAGAGTAAGACGTGCAATACTGCGGCTGTGCCTTTTCCCACAAATTGGGATCGCATCCCAAGTTCCACATTTTCAAAACTTCTAAAAAGTGTGCCACGAAGATGCAGTTCTACGAAATTGGAGATTTTGTTTCAGGAATCTTAAATGTGAATAAATGTTATTTTCAATTTGCTTTAGTTTTGGCCAACACTGTTTAAAGCAAAGAAAATTAAACTTGAAAACAGACCGTGGAAGCCGTGGTGTAGTGGGCGATTGCGTCGACTGACAAACTGAATGCCAATGCTGGGTGTGAGCCTGAGCTATAGCTGCCTTAAATTTTGCAGTTCCCGGGTACGCTCCTTCTAGTTGTCAAAACTAGCTCTCTAGCGTCCGCAGTCACTTGGTCTCCATACCGGTGGTTCGGCCTTCCTCTCCTTCTCGGACAGGGGGCTGGGATTCGAAGACCCTCATAGCTGCCTTTCTAACTACATCCACATCTTGGTACAGTCCATAAAGTTCACGGTTGTGTCTTGATTCCATTCGCCTTCCTCGCCGACAGGACTACAAATTCGAATTACAATAGTTATCTTAAATTTCACAGTTCGAAGTCGGCTATTAATTGAAGGTAATTTTTAACCGTAAGAGAACATGAGCAGCTACTGTCTATTTCAAGCGTCGTCAGTATGCCGAATGATTGGTTGAAGAGTCAGAAGTGAATGAAGGAAAATCATCTTCAGCGATGAGGCACACATTGAACTCAGTGGATTCGTTAACAAGCTTTTGGGCGAATAGAAATTCACGCGTGATGCCGGTGCATCCTCAAGGGGTGACTGTTAGATGCATGTTATGTGGTCGTCGGGTGGCAGTTCTGCGCAAATAAAAAATGATGGCAGGCCAAGCAGTTACCGTGAATCTTGTTTGCTATTGCGAGATGATAACGGAGTTTTTGTGGGCCTGGACCGTTCAGATCGTTCACGCTTAGTTACCGTTATCGTGAGATGACTTTTTGTGGGGTAAAAATTGAGGACACGGGTCTGGTTGATATATGTTTCCAACAGGATGGTCTCACCTGCCACACAACGAATGAAACAAAGATTCTTTTGTGAGAGAAATTCAATGGCCGTGTTATGTCTCGTTGTAGAGATGGGTAATTGGGCGCCACGATCATGCTATTTGACATTGATGGACTTCCAAGAATAGTTCAAGAGCTTAAGGGTGAGATCATTCGGCACATTAATGACTTCAGTCATGGTTCTGACTCATTGAAAATATGGAACATCGGATAGAGGTTTGCACCGAAGCCGTGGCAAGATGTGGGCAGAAAAGGCTTTAAATGAATTCAGAAAAGAAACTTAAGTCATAACATCGCTGAACACAACAAATATTCTCCCAGAATTCATGCTTCATTACTGAGCCAGAGATATGCACATTTAAGTTTTATCAATTTCATAACTTGTTTGCTTCCTGCTCGTCATCAGACTGTTCAAAGGATAATTCACTAAGTACACTTACGGAAGAAGGACTACGTTGCTTTTGAAATCTTAAACGCAATTTTAGCCGGTAAAAACAAGTGAAGGTAACATTTTCAAAAGAAACGTCCCTTCTCGAAAACTAAGACGACTTGAGAGCTTCCGTTTAAACAGTTTACATACAAAAGCAAAACGCACCAAAGATTTAACTTGATTAAGCTCAAGTGAAAAAAAGAGAAAAAACAAACAAACAAAAAGAAAAAAAAAGAAAAACAAAAATCCTCCTCCAGTCACTACATCTCATCCAAAGGATGCGATAAAAGTCATAAAAACTCTTTTCCCCAAGATATCCTCTTTTATGCTGCCTCTCGCAACTGGCGGCGGGCAATCTTATCCTCATCCTGCCGTACCTTCAAACAAGTGCGCTCACTTTAACGATCCCAAAAGCTCCATAAAGGAATAAGCATTCATTATTACTGAACTACCTTCGTTAGGATATCAAATGCGTTCGTCTTGAGCTCTTGGTTTCACTTTATGCCTGAACTTGTACCTTTCGGAAACCCTAGTAATTACCGTTATCTAAATCTCGTCACTATGACGCTGTGTTTACCTTAAACATCACACAAGAAGTATTTTGTTCTTGTTCTGTTTTTTTTTTTTTTCAGACTTTTCTCAAAAAGAAGAAAACCATGGACAGAGGACTGTGTGCGGCAGAGGGCGGAGAAGCTTTTTTGTGGAGGAAACAGCCAATTCTTGGCATGCGAATATTCTCCAGAGACAAACAAAAGTCAAGAAGTAAACAAAACACAAACAGCGAAACTGGAGAAAAAGAAAAAAATAAGTCAAAGAGCAAATCTTCTCTCTGAGAAGGATAAATTCCATCCTCCTTTGCTTTATTTCGTTTCGCCTTTGTTAGCAGGCAATGATAGCCTCGCGCAGCCATTGCATTGCAAAACGGATTTACGCACAAAGTTTCACAAGCAACTCGTTCGCTCGTTGTTACCGAAGCCATTGCGAAGGTAGACAGGACGAAGGAGCATGCAGCTCGTTTAGGGAATAGCAATTAGAGACTGATGAACCAGCAAACTTTCTGATTTTGAATTCGCAGCCGCATTTTTAAACACGGCCACGACGAGACGTTCACGTGTGCTGCTGCCGGATGGGGCGAAACTTCTCCGCTAAACTGAAACTTAAATAAATCTCTCAACTACCACACACAGTCTATAAATGGAATCCTTTAGAACAAGAAAAATGCAAAGAAAAGACTTCATTATTGCAGTGAATGTGTTGGCCGGGTTTGAGGAACGTGCAGGGTGAGGAGCCGCCTGAGAGTGGCCAAGTGACGCGGCTGGGAGATACGACAAGGCACTTGCCATGCCACAGACCAAACGAAGGATCCCCATCTATTTGTACTTTAAAACTAATTTCGTTTCTTTCTCCCAGCGCGTCGTCCTCGCGATAAGACCGGATTAATGAGTGAAAAAAAAAGAGAATTGCATTCCCGCTGAGTTCACTGCCCACCACCCACCACTGCAAGTGAGCGCCGCGTGTATGGAAGAAGTTTTGAGGGCGAAGTTCATTTTTAGAGTTGCTAACCCTGTAATGGCTGCGGCTAGGCTACCGCGTTACAAAAAACTTGTACACATTTTATTTGCTACAAGCGAACTTCTGCAACTCGAAATGAATGTTTAAGCGATTCCGAGGGCAAGAATTAAATGCTGCGAGGCACAGGAGAAAAAGTACAAGCCAAATGGGGTTAAGGGAGGATAAAGAAAATGAAAAAAAAACCTAGGGGATAGTGCGATGACTTCATATATTGCCGGCGAGTCAGTCGGAGAGAGCTCTTCGAAATCTATTAAGACGTCAGCATCCAAGGCAGTGTTTTCCGACAGTTATTTATGGTTTGACAGTGAAAAGGAATGGGGGAGAGAGAGAGAGAAAGGAAACGAAGTGAGATGTTCGCAGACAATCGTTCTGAGTGAATTCAATTTCGTGGAACGCACATGTGAGCGGCGTGTGTATATTTTTTAGTCAGTTCACTTCGAGCGGGGGTGTCCTGTATCTTTGATGAATGAAACAATTGAATTTCTTCAAATTCACCCGACTGGCACCTCGGTATTTGTGAGTCAATTTCAATTGTGACTTAAGTGACTGTCTGTGTGCGAGAAAGGTCAGCTGGTGCAAACAGACCGCATTTTCATTGAATTCGTGGAAAGATTTTCACATTCAAAGGACAACCTACGTGTGCAATCAAAGGTGACATTATTTCCTTCAAACACTCGTAAGGGGGGGCGGTGAAATGATGACATTTGCAAAAAGGTCAGTCAAGAGTGAGGAAGCAAACAATTTATTGCTACGTTTAGTCTGATGTGTATACAGAGGTGTTGAAGACAATAGGAGAGGGGAAACAATTAATGAGGAAAAAGGAATGATGTAGAAGGCAATTTTTAGTCTTCTGTACATTGGGATTGAATTAAAGCAAAGCACTTATTCGAGGTGTGATAGACTCAGTAAGTTTCTGACACTCACCCAAAAGGGCGGCGTTCCAATGTATCACTCGATCTCTTAAGCCGACTTTTATTATGGAGCGTTTGTTTTTTTACACTGCATTGGAGCGCAAAGGCCCAAAAACTGGTCCATTGTAAATCATGGAGCGTTGCTAATGATTTTTTCAATCCCCACTAGAGTAAACACCGAATGGATAAACTACTGGCGAATCGTCCCAAAAGAAGGCAAAGTCGTTCGGATCAATTTGACTCATAGGCACGTTTATTACTTGCCAGTCATCCTTAGTCGCGTCCAAATTTTTTTTGGTGATGAAGCGAAACCCGTCAGGATGACTCTTGACGTAAAACTCAAGTGGAAAGAGCATATTGAAAAGAAAAGTGCAGAACTTTGTCCAAAATACAAAAATCAGTACAAACGGTGGTCACCCTGGCGTAGTCGGTAAGTGCGTTGACCCACAAGCCAGAGGTCTAGGTTCGATTCCTGGACAACTCGCAGTTTACGGGGCACGATCTCTTGCGAGTTCTTGAGAACACTCAAAGAGTATCAATTGTCTATGAAAAGCTTCTCAAATCTCGTCGCTGGGAATCGGCAAAAAACTGTAGGTCCCTTCTGCTCGTGAGAGAACCACAGCACGCGTAGCATGAGTAGTTGATGTAGAAGCTAGGCCCTGGTCCCTTGTGAGCTGTAGGGCCACACAATTATTAATTTTGATAAGTTCCGACGTATTGTGAAACAAGTTGCTTGTATACAAGAGAGTCCTAAAACCTGTTTAGGAGTATGGCATACGACCTTGAGGTTGTATTAAAGCAAGCAACATGAATGTTATGCGGATTTCCAAAACAAGATGCATAGAACTGAGATAAAACCATAAACTTTACCGCCTTCAAATCCAAAATCCGTCCAAAATCTGCAATTTATCCGATTCCTGAGGGAGCAAAGATCTTACACCGACTTGAAATGACAAAGTCCCTTAATCTCGTGCAATAACCTACACTCGCCAAGGGTTGCGGAGTAAGCGGGAGCGCGATATGTTTCTTTAGTCATTGATGTCTTTTATTTAAAAATCATGGAAACCATATGCTGCCGCGCATATGCAAGTCTTGCATAGTCTTTTTGTATTACAAAAGAATCAGTGAGGCTGCGCCAAATATTTTGACCAGAACAACATGAAATTCTTTTTCTTTTTGAGGCGCTTTAGTCCGAGGTGGACCTGGACCAGCCAGCACGATCTTTCGCTAGCTGCCTCCAGTTGGGCACTTCAAGCTGGTTCAAGTCCTTCTCCTACTTGTGTGCGCCACGTTAGCCTAGGCTGGCCTCTGTTGCGTTGTTCCAATGACTCAGATTCGATAACTTTTCGGGCCGGAGCAGTGGTGTCAATACGCTCTACATTGGCTATCCATCTTAAGCGTTGTATCCGAAGACGCTTGACTAGGCGCATGTCGCTGTACGACCCATAGAGTTTGCCATTAAATCTTTTCCTCCAGATGCTATCAACGCAAAGAAGATCAAAAATCGCACGGAAAACTCTTCTCCCGAAAAGTCTGGGGGCTCCCTCATCCACGTTTGTAACGTCCAGGTTTCCGCGCAATAAACTAGGACTGGGATGATCAAGCTAAAGTAAGCTTAGTCCTTCGAGAGAGGGCTCTATGATTCAATTGCCTCTTGAGTCCAAAGAAACAGCAATTGGCAAGAGTGGTTCTGCGTTTAATTTCCGTACTGGTGTTGTTGCCGCTATGGGGCATGGGCCTGTGCACACGAGGTAACGTCGTTGATCGTACTCAATAATTTTCGTTTTATCCCTCATCTCTTTAGAATAATTTCTGAACCTTAAGGCAGACTCTTTCATTGCGCGAGTTATCCTTTCGAATAGCTGATTTTGCAGCAAATCTCATCGGGGCCCTTGGGGCACTAGGTTTGTTGTAAACTCCCTCGGCAAGAGAGAAAGGGATTTTTTTTGCTAGTATCAGAATACGGGGTGGCCACTGTGAAGTAGTGAATAGGTGAATCGATTCATATGCTGAAGGTTCAGGGTTCAACTTCAGAACTGAATAGGTTGCATTCTTTTCACGACATGGTTTCTTTCGACAACAGCACTCAAGGATTATCAATAGTCTGTAGAAAAAGTTCTTAAATTTTGAAGAGTTGTGCGTGCTACCGCTCTACTTATGGCATTCCAATACCACGCACGAAACGAGTGGAAGAAGTTTGGCCTTGATGTATCGTGGACTGTAGTGTCACCGAGTTAGTCACAATACAGGAATCATCCTAGGAGCTTGTTGTGTTTTGCATCTACCTCTTAATTCTCGCAGTGAGATTCGAAAAGGGCATTGAAAACAATATTCAACGATCTATCCAACTTGTTCCCCCTTTTGCGCGTGATATTTGATAATCAGAGTTTCTACGGCCATTTCTGATAAATTTATAAAAACATTTGTACAATATTCTAAATATTTACATAGACTACAAAAAGACCACCACCATTTAACTGTTTTCAATTGGAACACGTAGGTGAAAGCAAAAATTCCCTTTAAGTTTGAACACTTTTAAAAAAACACTGTTTTCATCCTCTGAATCACTCAACCAGTTGCATAAATGATTAACTGACTCTGTGCGTCAGTTTATAAAATAAAATCCAGCTGTGCAAATAACGCTTTCACTTACTTTTCCGAAAAGATGACGATGACAAATAAACAAAACGGGTCGATGCATAATAAGTGATTTTTCCTGTTATTTTAAAAATCTCTGTTTGTGATGTACAAAAAAAAAAAAAGAAAAAACTCTGGATTTGCGGTTTTTTATTCAAGCTAAGGATAGATAAGCTGCGTTTACGTCTTTGAAGAAAAGAGTTATTTTCGAAAATGAGTAATATTCTGCCATTCTTTTCGAAAGGAAAGCATTATAAAATACACCAAGCGTAAGAGTTTTTATGAAAAGTTTAATTCTTTACCAAGATTGGTATTCGCCATTTAGCGTTAGCAACAATATGACTCACAGGTTCCTCGGAAAAACTTACAGGTTCTCATTCTTTTGAAGTAATTTTTCGCCGTACCACATTTTCCCCCATTCCGGGCAGTATCTCCAATGACTCACCCATTATTTGCTAATATTTGCAAGATAATTTGTATATTGCAACACAATTCATTTGAAGTAATATTCCATTTCCAAACTTGTCTTTATAACTACACTTCTTTAGTCTCTTGCTTCCTTAAACTCTTGTGTTATATTATGTATTCTTCTTCCATTACGTTCACTCTCTCAACAACCCTAAAACACGATCTTTTGTGTAGCTCATCAGAAAATATCCAACGGTGTCAAATCGTTTGATCTTTATGGCAAATTGACTTGACCAAAACGTGAATGTATGCCACCAGAGACTTCTCACACAATAAAGCCCTAAGTGGCACTGTTTTGTGACTTGGTGCAACATGCTGTGAGAACAACTTATAGTTTAAGTCATTCTACTTAAAAATGAAATCGGTTATCAATCGAATACTACGCTCCGAATTGACTTCAACCGTCCACCTATTGGCATCTTTGAAGAAGTACGAATAAATGTCACCCTTCCGATATAGAGCACACCAAAGAGTCACTTTGTCTGGTTAAAACGACACCTCTTCGATGACTTGTGCTTGCTCTGAACACCATGTGTCACAATTTTGTTTGTTTACCAACCTACTGAGTGAGAAGTATTTCTGACTGCAATGAACAGGTATTAAGACAGCAGTAACGCTTCTACTCTCCTAAAGTTTCACCACTATTTTGTTGATAACTCACGTAGCCGGACGAGTATGATGCCCTCAAGTCTCGCGTAATGTGTGAAGATTGTCTTTGCATCACCACTCTTGTAGTAAGTTTTAGCTCGTTTGACGATTTTTGAGCGATCCATTATGTAAATGGCGAGCATTCATCTAATACCGTGTCACTTCAAATGACGGCAACGTTTGGCATGTGTGAAATCTCAGTGCTGTTAACTTGGAACCACGAAATGAATGACTCAGTTTATTTCACGCACTTTTCAAAACTTCCCTCTTCAGCCAAAAATTGATTTAAAACCAAATTTAAGTGACAGAAAATCAAACAAAATGATTTCATAGCAACGACAAACAAGTGATTTAAATGAAGCCATGACCACAACATATCTTTATAAAATTCTGCCAGCACACAAACACAAATCGATTGCTTCATCTGATACGGCATTTAACATCGCCGTCCCAGGACGACGGGGCACAGCAATTACCCATCCACACCATAAGTTAATCGTTCGTCAGGGAATCGCACTGCATAATTTAGAGCAATAACGACAATTAAACGCCAACACCCATTACAGGCGCCCCAGTCCCCCCTGCAAAGTAGTTGTTCATCATTCAGAAGGCAAACATGCCAGAAAAAAGGATGCAACTATAAAATTTCATGAGCAGAATTCCAGAGTGCAGTCGCCCCACGACCTCTGACCGCCGGCAGCGCCGGTTCCGTAGTCGGCCGTAATTGATGCTAATTAAGCCAAACACCATAAGAGTGCTCTGGGTGTTCCCCCTGCATTCATCATGCACCAGAGCAAACAACAGACTGGCCCGTTGCATAGCCAGTCCCACTGCTGGCCAGGCATGTCGCTTAAGGACATCTTCGCACTGGCATTTGCTGTGGCTTGCATAAATTTTCCAAGTGAAATGTCCACCGCCCGGCTGGGAAAATTCACAAATTCCAACCGACGCTAACTTCCTCCTTCATTTCATCCAGTCACTTCCACTCGTCGAATGTCGCCGCAAAAAGAACTCAGGAAGATGCGGTGGTGCATGTGTCCTCGCCGCATACAAAAATCCAGTGTCCCCCAAAGCTATGCCTCTAGAGCTGTGCCGAATACGGCTAGGAACTCAAATTCAATTAAGATGAAACTTTTTTAATTGCATAATGAAATGCAAAACAACACAGCATGGGTGCGTCCTATGCACGTCCTCTACATAGAACGCTCCACTGCCGGCATCCGTCAATTAGCCGCGCTTGCATTGAATTGAATCGTTTCACGCTTCGTATACGTACCAGATGTTCCAGACTTTGAGAGGCCACATGGTGATCCGTTCTTTTTGTACACATCAGCAGGACAATTACCATTCTCGCCGTCACAGTACTCGGGCAGATCGCACTCGGTGATGGAGTCCCGGCAGATGTAATCCTTCGGGCGGAGCTGAAAATTTGAATGAAATTCAATTTTATAATCGGAACTCAGTGTTGACGGTTTCATTTGAGACAAAACATCGCTGTGGGCTGTCGTCTTTCGCTTCGTTACTTACCCGACACTTGTCACAGCACATTCCACTGGCGCATTGTGCTTCCGTTTTCAATTTGCAAGTAATACCGTCGCAGCAAGGATCCACTTCGCATTCCTCGATTGAGCCGCAGTCGCACTCCTCGTCCTCCTCTACGATCTTGTTGCCACAATTTCGACGTAATTCAATCTGTGAACGATACAGAAAGGAGCAAGCACATGAGATCGGATCGTAAGTGAAGTTGGGAGTGAGTTAAGGCCATCAAAGGAGGGCATGTACATAATTAGAGAGCCTATACAGTTTCAAGTATCTGAAGTTGATTGAAATTCATATTTTGACATTTGCGTGGTTTCCGTCCATCATTATCTGACATTCCCAACTCTGTCTGAAACATACACAAGTAACTGGGGGGAAGAGAGCACCGCAGTGGAGGCGTTGAATTCAAGCCCCTTCGCCACTGTTGTCCTAAGAATTGTGGGCGGCAGGGTAAGCACAGAGAAGATGAATTCTCAGTTTCCACGAAGAGCGGTTCAAAGGGGATATTTTTAAAAAGTAATTTACAATTCCTCTGCACAGGTTCTGCGAATGACGAAGAACGCTGTTAATTGTGTCAGGTTTTAGTCATCCACAAAACGCTATTTTTGGCGTCCGCACAGGTAGGATTTCAATTCACCGAGCACAATTGAATTGATGATTACGTTGAAGGACGAACTATTGACATTCATTGGGTTTGTTAAATTTTTGACATTGTGTTGGTCTATGTTACGAACGACACTTAACATTTCTCAATCACGGTGTACGAACGCAGAAAAGTTTTGAAGGACATTCAAGTGTAACTAACCTATCCTTTTGTAAATTAAAGTGTAATACGTAGCGGCAGGGATCGCGTTATCGTCGTTAGGAAGACTTGAATAACCTGTCAAACGTGTTCAATTTTTTCCTTTGCCGAAACCGTTAAGTCGCTGCTGTTATCATTTCCAGATGATGTGACTGGATTTATGAATCACTTGATTCCGAATCACATCTGTAGGCCAAGGACAAGCCGATTGGCCAGGGTTATCCTTTTCCGTTCTCCAACAGCAACTCATTAAAATACCAAAATCTATCCACAATACATATGTCACAGCAACACACTGTCCCGTCCACTAGAAAGCACAGTCACGTGCATAGTGTCTACGGAATCACTGATGGAACCAAAGTTAATTTGGTGGAGGAATGGCGGCTACCAGACCCTGGCTTTGAGGGAACCTGACTGGTAGTGACAGCGTGACTATATATTCTGGTGCCACGGGTGTTCAGGAGCCCCTGGAACTTCGGTTTCAGTCTGACCGTGCACTAGGCCTCTTTGCGGGAATATCGTGAAGGCTCTGGTTTAATACCCATACAGCGGGCAGAGCCGTGGTTAGTGTACTGTGCTAACTGGTCTGAATCAGGTTGTTAACTTACTGATTCAGGCCAGGCGGTTAGGGGACTTTCCCGGATCAGTGTGGAGTTGGCTTCTCAACCGGCTGCTGCGACGCATAGAGCGACAGAGGTTTTAGAAAGGCCTCGCTTCATACCAAGGTGGGGTGATGGGTCCCCCAAGCATGATCCTCTTTGGTACTTGGGTAACTAAGACGTCTTATCTTGCGCTATCTACGACTCTTAAGAAAATGGACCCCGTGATATAAGCCGTAAGGTAGGAGATCACGTAAAACTAAATCGCACATCTGTCATTATCATCATTTCTAGTGACCCGCATGTTCTACTAGGGAAGTCGTGGGAGCAATGTACACACGGAGGATATCCAGATCCTAGATCCTTCACCATTGAAGGCAACTCATCAGGAGAGCAATCACACGAGTTCATGAATTTGATCCAACCACCCCGCCCTGAATCTGCCAAGTGGACGCCTATCCGATGGAATTGAATCTAAGGCACTTCTCGAAAGTCGGGACGAAGGGGAAATCCGAACCACATGGCCAAACCATTGAAGCATAACCCTTTCCGTCCGCAGAAGTAGCAACATTGAGCTCCAGCCGCCTTGTCTCCCTATGTGGAGGTGTAAGTCCATATAGAGTGAGAAGTTTCGACAGACGAGTTTTCACAGCACGGAGAAATCTCATCTCGGCAGCTTGTTTTCGCCATCTGATTCTTTCGGTCACTTTCCAAATTTCATTTCCATAGGTGAGAGTTGGAACACACACTGAGTTCGAATGGTGGCTTTGACACCAAGGCATCCTTTATTACTCATTCGTACATCAGAAATTTTTTATTAAAAATTCATTGTCTCCAAAACTCTTTTTATTTTCTAGGAATAAGGACTCCAAGCCGCTTTATTGTAGTGCCTAACAGGAACCTACCAGGAACCTACATTTACTCTATTTTGTTGGTATCTCTGAGAAATATAAGCAAACGCCTCTGCGACAAGGAATCTACATCATCAACTGCCATCACTTCAGCGCCAAGAATCTGCTACTTAATTCTTCCAAAGGCGGCCCAATGACAGTGATAATGCATTGCAATGTTTTCGTCCTCTTCACAGTCGTTGTAGATGTTTTCATACCTTAGACTAGGAATGTTGCGGATTTATTACAAGCGTAAGGAAGCATGCGCTTGCCTACATCGTGGAGAGTCATGCGACAGACGAGTGTACTCTCGTGAGGTTCAGTCATCTTTGGGTGTCATAAACAAGAACGCGAGTAGCGCCAACACAGGCTCGGGTTCTAAGAATACCTACCTCCTCTGATGCTTGCATGGCAAGTTCATCAACGACTTCGTTTCTCATGATTCCGTGGAATTATTGTGCAAATTCGACGACAAATTGCAGCATTTAGTGGAGGAAAGGGCGATTTTTCACCATAACAACGCACCGGCTTATACTTTTCTATTGCCAGACTAAAAATAATTGAGTGGCACTACAGCCCACAAGGGACCAGAGCCTAGCTTCTACAACAACTACTCTTGTGTTGTCCGTGCTACTGTTTTCTCATGAGTAGAAAAGATCTAAAATTTTTTTGCCGACTCCGAACCCCGAGAATTGAGAAGCCTTTCATAGACAATTGATGCCCTTTGAGTGTTGTAAGCAACTCGAAAGAGCTGGTGCCGTGGTAAAATATGAGGTGTTTCGTCGGGGAAGCGAACCTAGACTTTCTGTGAGGCGGTCAAAGCACTTACCACTACGCCACGGCAACCACATCTGTTGCCAGACTGGCGGTTTAATGCTACGAACTGCTTCCTCGTCCACAGTATTCTCTAAATTTGGACCCCGGCCGACTTTTGTTTTATGTAAAATTTGGAAAAAAGTTACTAGTCGCACAGAAGCTTGATTCGATTGAAGGGGTTATAGCCGCCATGAAGGCCTACTTTGCCGACCTTCAGAAAATATATTTTTCACACGGTCTAACGAAGTTGAAGAAGAGTGATTTTTGAATTCAAAGACGACGTGCATTCCTTAATCATCGTGAAAGTGACTATAGGATTGAGCAGATCCTTAAAAGGCGATCTCTTACATCGGAATCTCACTATACAGTCATTTATTTTCACTTGAAAAACCGACGTTAAATCAAAACTTAATCCCAGATACCTTCTTAAAATGATGTCATTTTGATGATACATACCGAGGCAGTTATGGCCATAAGACCACACCTAGTCTCTGTAGATGATGTTTACCTAAATGCGAGTTACTTCAATAGAATCACCCACCACAGTCACTCTCATGAATACAAAATATACCTCCCTCGGGATCTTCATCCCAACCAAACAATAATGCCCGCCTACATTTGTTGTCGGTGAAAACACGCTAAGATTTTGCATAATTCAAACGGAACGCATGAAAGGGATTTATTTCTGCCCGCAGCGTAGTAGAATCAAAAGGTCAGATCCATTCATTTCGTAATTGATTCCAGGCATTCGTGGTTAACTGTGAACAGAGTCGGGGGAGAGTTTCACTTACCTCATTTGGTTTATTCAGTAGACAGAGACCGTGTCCCGTTCGAAGAGCATCAATGTAATCCTTTTTACTGCATTCCGAGAATTTATAGGGCTGAACGTTCTCCTGACCAACAATGGACTGAGCCATGATACAACCGTGCCAGTCTCGGCAGAAGCATTCTTCTCCTGTGAAAGCAGAAAGAAATGAAAAAAAATTATTTGGTGCAAAAATTAATGAAAATGTTTGTTTTGTACAATAAGTCCTTTTTGCTGAAGCAATTCTAAATCCACTGATCGGAGTTCGGTTTTAAGCAAACTGAATAAGAAAACAATCTCCATGGTAACAAGGAGGTAAGAACCCAAATGTCAAAAGAACAGGACAGGACACAGGATAGGCATCGGAAAGCTGCAATCGGAACAGTTCGTTAGGAACTTTGCCGACCAGGTTTAACTGAAATTCTCGTTAAATCGCTGCCTACACTTACAAAAGAAGAAAAATGGGCATGTTGCCAAAAAGTCATCAGAGAAGCTGCCACTTACACCATCTAGAAGAAACACATAGCTTGAAGACGAGTGCAGGAAGGTAATTGCAGTCAAACAAGAGGACGACGGTACTAGTACATCAAAAAATGAAAGCTGTTCGTAAGCCTTGCGGACAGAAAAGAAAGGAAGAGCATCGCAGAAAAAGAATGAGAAACGGGCTGTCAAGGATATGGAGAGTTGCTATGGCAGGAATGACATCCGAGAGTAGTAGCAAATGAAATCCGTTGACTGTAAACCACTTTTCTAGAAAATACAGGCAGAATTATCCATTCTATTTAGACTATAATGGGCAAGAATTCCTCCTTTTCCGCTGATCTAGACGAAGTTGAAATAACAATATCGAGACTAAAGTCGAACAATGCTGTTTGAAGTGACGGACTATCTTCAGAACTCTTTAGGACAGCTGGAGATAACCCTTTCGGACCCATGTATAATGAGTCTAGTCTCAGTGTTGTTTGCAGGGACCACAAGAGATCCCTTCGAATGTACCAACTAACGAGGAATCAGTTTCTTTATCTTCTTATCATCACGTACAAGGTCCTTGTAATAGAGACGAGCTATACAGTGGCACTTATTTCCTACCACTTATTTCCTACCAAATTCATAGGGCGAAGTGCTGTGATTTGACTTTTTTTACATCACTTAGAATCTGAAGTCCACTTCAGAGCTGAGGTAACGAGGTACCGTGGTGAGTTGTCTGATTCTGATTGTTCACCCTGCTGACTTAGGCGAGACGTCTATAGTTTGAATCTGCTCTGGAACCGGGGGCTGTTACATCACTTTCCACCAAGGTAAGGTAATTATTTCTCAAGCATATGCTCTTTTTGGTCTAGTCATGTGTTATCTGCGATTCTAAGAAGAATACATAAGGTGGCGAATGAACACTGGAATGTCCCGCCTTTGCTGGGGTCAGGTAGCGCATTCTAGAAACTCATGTCTTGGTAGTGTTGTTGGAAGACCCAACCGTTAACGGAAGCCCTAACGAAGGGCGCGGGCAAACCCCGTTTGGGGGTTCGGACCCTACGAATGCGTCTTTTGATCCTTGGCCAGCATGCTCATTGGCAATCTCGTCTCCCATGATTTCGTGGTGTTCAGGGACCCAGACAAGTCTTTGTAAATTTACTCTGTTGTCTAAATTAATGGAAAACTTGCTTGTAAGGCCTTAAACACAGCTTAACGGTCACTACAAGCGCAGATACTTCGTCCCTTCCACCTATTCTTCATAATATAATTATTGGCCTTTAGTATCGGAAACATTTGCGCCGAAAAGACGGATGCGAAATTAACTAAAGAAGTTTGAAGTCTAACGTTGTCGTTTTCCATTAAGGCCGCAGCTCCAGATGTCTCCATCGTCTTTGAGCAGTCCGTGAAAATCCGTGTGCATTCCTGGTTCCGTTTCTGACTAGACCAGAACTGGCCTGGACACAGGGAAAGTCTACTTTGTATGAATGACGCAACTGGCTTGTTGGTGTCCCCGCATCAGACGGCAGATCCGTGAGACTAGTGTCATAGGAGATAAGGAGTGCGAGGTCATCAAAGCTTCAGTGAAAGTTGAAACAAAGATCATTCCTTTTTAGCCGATTTTTAGTTTTGATTGTACATTCCATGAATAGAATTGGGTATATGCTGATTTCAAGCGCGAAGCACCCGGGTTATTTTGAACTAGAGTGAGGAAGCTTTAATTTATTGTTTTATGCGGGAGATCCAAAAATATAGCGTATTCGTGTCTGTGTGTGTGTGAAATTATTTGACGGGATTTCGAAATGTCCAAGTTTGTGGGGCAATAAAATGCATTGTGCAAATATCTGAGTTCTGATCTAGGATCTGAATTTGTATTACTATGAAATTTGGCTATCGTGGGGTAGTGGGTAAAGACCTAGACTCACAAGCTGGATATAATATGGAATGGAACACAACGAATTTTTCAACGACTTCGAGTTTCTGACAACGCTCAAGGAGTGCTAATTTTTAATGAAAATCCTTTTAAGTCTCACAGTTTGGAGTCGGCAGTAAACTTCTTCTACTTCTTCTTATACGGGAGTAGCGCACAGGCCGAGTCAAGGGACTAAGGTCTTGGTCCGTTTTCGGTCCTCTTGCACCACCAAAGAGAAGTAAGTAAAGCAGAAATAATATTGGCATTGTGAAACAATGCCTGAAGTGATTGACAAGTTGAACCAAAGATTGCAGTTTCTACGGCACTTCTGCTTCAAATGGTTGCTCCCACTTGGCCACCCACTTGGCCCCTTCGCAATGACATAAATCTCTGATACCATACAGTAAGCATGCTTCCCTAAGCAATCTTTCATACTTAATTGAAGTTTAAAATGTTTTTCTGATTTAATGGCCCGCCATTAAAACCTGACAGCCACGCCATTTATTCAAAAGCAAACTTGATATCCGATGAAGATGTATGTCCACACGTGTGAACACATAACCAGCAACATACTGTGCACAGCCCATTTGCCGCAAGATTGTTGGAAATTAATTTATCTAATTTTTCAATTTGCAAATACTTCGCACAATGAGCGTACACGAGTGAAGAAACGGGGACCCCATAAAAAGTCTGTGCGCCGACAGCCAACTAATCCTTTGTCATGTGTAATAAACAAAAATATTATTGGATTATTAAACATAAAACAAAATTTATTCCGCCATAAATGCTAATCGCCGGCGATAAATCAAATCAAAGCCGAGCCGGGGAGGGCGGTAAACGACAGAAAAACGAACCCAAAGGGACAACCAGCGGCCGAGAAGCCAGCCGAAAAGGCGAAAAAAAAACTCCACACACACACACTCAAATTGCTCATCGCAAATAATTCGTGAGGACAAACAAGTCCAATGCGACTAAACGGAGTCGATAAACCTCCTTCGGAGCAAAAACGAATTCAAGCCCACAACAGCCGAATATAAACCTTATGCCATTGATTTAGCTGCCGGCCACCAGCCACCAGCCACCACTTCTTAGGACATAAATCAAAACAAACTGAGCTTGAGTGGAGAGCCCATCACCACCAATCTGTGCAATAAGCGACTAATTGATTGGTGTCCTGATGGAAGTAGTTCCGGCACATAGATACAAACCAAAATAGAACAAAAAATCGTAAAAATAAAATATAGGGGAGAAAATCATTTTTCAACTTACGTCCATCATCGTGTCCCATGCCGATGTTGTGCCCAATCATGTGGGCCATAGTGCCGGCCAGTAGATGAGGCTCGTAAACATTGATGTCAACACTAATGCCGACGGCGCGCGGTGTACAAACAGTCTCCGGTACGGCCATCCCTGCCTCGCCTCCAGCAAAGGTTTCACCCCTGAAATCGAGAGAAAGGGCATTATCGGGGATTGTCAAGACGAAGAAAGCTTCAACCTGAAACTGCCAAATGGATGAGAAATGAAATTACATTAAAAATAACGAAGTCAAGGCGCCGCGCGTCTCCCCTTCCTCCCCTGAAAGATGCTAGATCCACCCCCATTACACACATCGTCCCCATCGTCCCCGACCCCGCCCCCTTGAACTTTCGTGAGTTAATGTGAACTTTTCCGGCAGGTTTTCAGCTTCATAAAATATTAACGTCGCTCGTCGTGGAGGGGACAGAATTAAAGGATAAAAGACTGGGCGGGTACACTCACACACACACACACAGGCATACAAACCTTACGTACGTGGGTAATGTAAGGCAGAGTTGATGGTTGTTTTTTTTTTTCTTTTACCAGGTGTTAACAGTCGTACACTTAGGAGCGATCGTGTATGTTTTGCAGGAAAACATGGAAAATTATCCCTTCGTCGAGACAAAAAGTACACATCCATACACACATACACAGAGGGCCAAAGAAAGGGAACGCCAACGAGTGGGGGCGTAAGCCAGAGGAGTAGAGGAGAAGGAAGAAAAAAAAATTGAAATTTAAACGGTTAGCACTGTCAAAGGACTAATATGCCGCGAAGGTATGGCGCCTGCTTAACAGTGCATAAGCCAGCTTCTAGTGGTCGCGTTCAGTGCATAAAAGTCAATTTGCTGTTTTACCTAATTTGAGGTGCTTGTCTCTCTGGCGGCGGCAATGAGATTGGCCGCCATGCCGACCGGTAGTGGATGGTCCTCGCTTTGTGTCCTGCTGAATAATTCAGTCGCTTAGTGCTAGCGAATTGAATGTAAGGGTTGTACAGGGCAGAGAATAATGGCAAATTGAAGACGGCGGCATTTCGTTTCTTTCCTTTTTTGTGTTCTGTGGCGAAATTGCAGCAGCTGATTAATTTGGAGGCTTCGGGAGCAGTGGGTTAGATGGAATGGAGGGAAATTAATTGTGAGAGTTCTTATTGATTTGTATGTTGTGGGCTATGAATTGTGAGAGCTGATTTTTATTCGGTAGAGACGCGTTTGGTTCTGGGTTGGGTTCTCCTTCGAACTCGACTGATGAATGACAAACTCATTTTGGCATGTCTTGAAGGGGGGGCTATGTAATATTGTTCGTAAGTCAAGGGTTTTTTGGACCCTGACAGCTGTTTTCCTTTGTCTAAGTGCTTGCAGAAAATCACTATTACATTTCAGCGGAAATAGGTCGCACCACGATTGGAACATTTGAAAACCATTTTCTAAACAAACAAACATGACACTAACCCGATGCAGTGTGCAGTTTGGTCCGAGAACCTCTGAACCATTTCAAACCTGCACCGGAGTTCGGCAAGAAGATGCGGTGTCGAGTATCTTCTTCAATATTGTGCTGGAGAGAATAGTGCGGAGGACACGAAAAGGCACTACCTTCTACAAATTAGTGCCATTGCTGGGATATGCTGATGACATCGATATCATCGCCCGTTCCCATCAAGTCGTTGTAGAAGCAGCGGCTATTGAAGAACAGGCGAAAAGAGCTGGTCTTAGAGTGAACGAGGACAGCTACAACTTTGAGGGAATCAAGGACTTTGTCTAACTTGGGGTAAAACGTGAACCCCACAAACGACACCTTAGTGGAGATTCGGCGCAGAATCAACCTTGGCAACCGGTGTTATTTCGGTTTGTTAAAACAGCGAGGGTCGAAACGCCTCGAAGGACTAAGATAATGTTCTACAAGACGCTTATTTCCAAAGTGTATACTGAGCCGAGTACGATAAACAAACCGGCAGAGCAGATTCCTGGTTCCTTTGAAAGAAAAATTCTGCGTCGAATATATGGTCCTGTCTGCAAGGAAGGCAAATGGAGGGGAAGACACAACAACCAACTCTATGTCCTATATGTGGATGAAGATCAAAAGGCAAAAGTACGTCGACTACAGTGGCTCGGCCACATCAAGCGAATAGACAACAACGCTCCATCTAAGCCTCCGGGTTTGAGAAGCAGAGGAAGGCCGAACCTCTGGTATGACTCCCAAGTAATTGCAAACGTTAGAGAGCTTGATCTTGACAGGTGGAAGAAGGTGCCAGCAAAAATGGAAGGCAGTTGTAGCTCAGGCTCAGACCCTTCATTGGTCGCATACATACATTTCCAAACAAAAGACTATGTAGCTCAAGTAAGATACCACTGGTTCAGCATATAAGGCGCACGACCATTTGCTTCGTTACCGCTTCTTTACCATGTTTGGGCCTTATAGCAGCTTGAGTTGGACAACGATTTTAGAAAAAAATCCTCTCTTCTGACGAGGCGAGCTTCTGGGTCTCAGACAATTTACTCGCTATTGTTGAGAAGCTAATGCATCCACAGAGAGTGCTAGTTTATGGCAGATTGTGAAGCGGTTGTTGAACAGTTTTCTTAGAAAATTGGGCTAAGAACGAAGTTTCGGTCAATGGTGGGCTAAAGATATTAACTTAAGAATGGAAGATAAGGATTTGGAAGACTTCTGGTTCTTAAACTATAGTCCGCCGTGCCAAACGCCATAATCGATTTTTTTCACATCAAATTCTTAAATCGTAAATCGTGTTATCTACTGTTTTGTCGATGTCAATTAAGGGCCTAGGATCTACCCTTTGTGGACCTGTATTTTGTGTCATCGGCTAATTTCGCACCGAATGTTCCTCCTTGGATTTTAATTCAACTGGAGATGAATCCCCCAGGACTGTGTAGATGATATAAACAAGAGTCACGGAGGCCCAAACATTGAGGAGTTATCAAAGGGACTGTTCCCATTTTCCATGCCTCTGCAGAATTCATGTAGCAACGGTCATATTCATGTGAGAATTTTTTAGTCTTTATTCTTTGCTCCGTCTCTCTACCTTTCTAATGTCACTAAACAGCAAGTGCGGACATTGGAAGGGAAGAGTTGCTGAGGTATTTTGTTGGTTTACAACCGATGACTTTCAAAAATAAGGAGATGAATATTGGTTGCTTGATCAAATTTTTAAGGAGTTTTTTTGAAATACAGAAATGTGCACCGCTTTGAATCACTAACTCCAAAATAGAAGCTTTTTGCTTAACACACTTGTTTCGGCCAATTTGCCGCCAATCGATCAGTGGACCAGAAAACACAGTTTCAATAAAATACACTTAAGCGTAGTATCGATTAGCTAGCATCTAAAGGAATAAGGAATTTTGAGAAGATGAAGTTCTTATTGAAAGTTACTACTTGTTCAAAAAAAAAAAAAAAAAAAAAAATATAGCTCGACAGAGTTACTGCAGCCGAAGAAAGAGCGCTGCATGGAAATCAATATGCTTCCAAAAGGAGTCAATCGTGTATAGACCCTATTTTGGCCGGCACCACGACTACGCAGTTGTAAGTGCGTCGACCGCCACGCCTAAAATCTAGGTTCGATTCCCGGATGGGACTCCTCGCAATTTGTCTATGAAAAGCTTCTCAAATTTCGCCGTTCGGAGTCGGCAAAAAACTGTAGAGTCCCTTCTACTCGTGAGACGCTCGTAGCACGCACAACACGAGTAGTTGTTGTAGAAGCTAGGCTCTTGTTCCTTGTGGGCATTCAATTACGAATATTATTATTAATATTATAAACCGTATTTTGTACATAACGGTTGCTGGTCTATAGTCATATCACAAATGCAGTATCTGTTGCCGGGTTTTCGGGCATAGCAGCCCACCAGACAATGCGTAGTCCCCGGGTAAGGGGAGGATACACTGGAGTGGCACCTGCTGCTGCTGCCAGCCTGCTTCACATCTGACTAACCATTGCTTGTAGTTTCGTATCGTAAGCTGTAATTGACATTCTGTTGGGGTTAAAGGCTGACTCTGCGATTGAACCGGTTTCGGGAGTATCATGGTGGTTTTTATTATTCAAAATCGTGAAGTGCGTTGAGGTTAGTGTACCGTGCTGACTGAGCTGAAGCAATCTCCTTTACCCTACTCCCTAAGACCGCCTGGCCTTTAAAACACAGAGATGTTCGAACACCTCACTCTCTACCATAGTTAAGTGATTGTCTCCTAAGCAAGAATTATGCTCCTAGTCTTGCATTATTCACAGCTCCTGAGAAAATAACGTCTTGGCAGCTGATGAGGTTTATCTAAGTCCAATACTTTTGGAGATAAATGTTCACATGAAGTGATTGCATTTGTGATGTGATTCGATAACGGCTGCCATGCCTAGGAATCTGACTGGAACTTAAAGCCTGACCAGTGCCTGTATTCTAGTGCGACGCCTCTAAACTTATTTATCCTCACTGTGCGTTCGGAGAAGTTGTGAGAGTATAGTGGTAGAACTGGTTTTACCTGAAAGTCGTAACAAGAACTGAGATTAGCGTACTGTGTCATCTGCTTTGTTAACCCCTTCTGCTTTCGACCACATGGTTATGGGTCCTCTTCTCTGGCTCAATGTGGAGTCGTATTGAAACCGGGTGCTATACTACAAAGAACGTTAGCATTTTAAGAAAATTCTCGGTATACCAAGGTTAAGTGACTGTTCTTTAAATTAATAACACATTTGCTAATAAGGTAACATATGCGTCTTGTCTAAAGTTTCAATTGACTCCTAGGCTTACTTGCGTAACGTGGTATAGGGCCATTTAGGTAAGTGATTTCATTAATGCAAACTTCATTCCTGTGCGGGTTAACGGTGGAAGAAGACCTTATTTGATTAATTAATCTGCAGTTCTATTACTTTGAATGCTCTTATGTCTATCGATTCCAATATCTAATTTGGAGGGGTAAAGCAGTGTTTCTGCAGACATTTTGAAGGGCATCATAGCCGCAAGGTACACATTTTGATTTAAGCCTTAAATATTTGAAAACTTTAAGTGCTGCTTGATAGACATCATCTAAATAGCTCGGTAGACAAATCTTCCGCCATCTCTCATCCTCTAATATTTATTGCTCCTGACTAACACTGATTGAGACTGAATGCTGCATTGGTTTGTTTCAAAAACAAACAAATGCCTCCAAATGGATGGATATCTCATCATTCAGAGACATGACAAAGTCCACAGCCATCTCAATCTCCCATGAGGAAAGCAAATGCCTCAACCATCCATTTGAAAATCAAAACCCCGAGCAGAGCGGAGGATATAAAAGCGAAAAGCAGCAGAAATCTACTTTAAATTCGACATAAGCCCATAAAGAGCAAAGTCAACGAAAATAAATGTCATCATTGGAAGTGAATAATCCCATCGATTCGTCTTCTAAGCATCCTAAGCAGAAATTAATTCCCCAAGAGCACCGCATCCCCCCACACGCGTCTAATCCACTTCATTCGCCCAAACAGAGCGTAGACCTACATTTTCTAGGACTTATATTATTTTGTCACAAATAAAACACAATAAATTTTATGTCATAATAAACATTTTCGTCCGGAATTGCTGATGTAAATTCATTTCTGAATATTTTAGCGAGTCACCCCTATGCGCAGCGGCCGCAATTCACAAGTAATTTGATTCGAAAAGCCGCCCAGAATGAGACGCGATACCGCATCCCCCTCCCGCAGACGGATAGCGTAGAGATACTATCATCCCGATGTAATATTAAAACCAATATAAAACGCGACTGGAAATTGTTTGGGATAGCGAAATCGTTCGCTCTATTAAAAATGCCCGAAACACAATCAGAATAAAAGCATAAACGGGGAAATAAAACCGAAAACGGGAAACCCTACCAGAAACGGGTGGAGATTCAGATCCGCGCCAGAAGCCGCAACCGAACCGACAACCGAAAAATGCCATGAAATATTAAAAACCGATTTACTCGAGAGAGAGGGTGCGATACACAAAGAGATTCCCGCGGACGGGCGGTGGGCATTATTCCATTCAAGAGCACCGCCGAACTACGGTCCTCCGGCGGGGGAGTGTGAGGCGGTACCGGATTGTATAAATATTTAGTTTAATTAGGGAAGGGATTAAAAAGCACGCCTGTAACAGTTGGTGGTCATCAAGTACAGCGGGTGCCGGGCCACCTGATCGATAAGACAGAACCACATGTAACCACGGCACGGACGGATGCCTTGCGAAGGGAGCAAAGGAATATTTATACAAATACTCTCGCTTAAAGTGAACTCAATTCAACTCGATGGGCGGGGCAGATGGGATGCTCGACCTGATGAAAAACTGCTCAATCAACATCGGGTTCGGTGCTATTGAGGAGGCGGCGCGGCGCTGCAGGAAGTGTGGAGAAAATGGAGGAGGGAATAAAACACGCATCCACTACATCTGAAGGTAGTCTGTGCTGTCATTTGCCACATTCTCCAGTGGCGCTGTCACCAACCAACCGTCGCACCACCCCATCTCTTTCACTTTGGGTCACGTCGGAAAAATCGATTTTGAATGATCGAAATGAAAGTGTGGATGCTGAACATCGAATCCACTTCGCCACCCATCAGTTTTCTCATTTCAGCCGAGTCCTTGGTGTCCTTGATGGAAGACAGAGAGCTGGTGGGTGACGGGGGGGGGGGGGGTGTGCTTTTGCCGGTGTAGGGTACATGTAATGAGGGGTTGAAGGATAGATTGATGGGGAAGTTAATTTCATTTATTAAAATGTCACGTGGCGACGTGCGGTTCCGAGGAGAACCACCATCATGCGTCCCCTGCCACGGGCGGGCGGGCAATTTTCTGTTTTTCTGCCTCCCTCCCCAGCCCCCCGCAGACGCACGTAAATATAAACAAAATTCACGGAGCTCCTTCGGATCTTGTGGTAAACAACTTACGTTAGCAGCTGAGTGGTGTCTCTTTCGATTTGGAAGAGATTCCTAGATGTATAATCATTGAAATTCGATATTGCCTTGCTAATATCCTTGCTGCCATCGATGACTGCTTGATTCTTGCCCCACGTTTCGATGTACACAACCGACACTCGGGTGTTCAATGTGCGGAAATACTGCAATGAGATAAAGAACACGAAAAAAGAACGATTTTATTTATTTATTTAGCTAATAATGTGTGAAAAATATTCATTGCGAATGTCATGCTGGGAATTTGTAAGTTTGTCAATTTAAGGAGTTGAGTTTTTGGATTGCGACGCGGGTGGTGGTGAATTTAATTTACTTTAATGATATGAAAGAGAGGGAGTACTTGAAAGGGATGGGGTAATTTTTTTTCAGAATTGAAGATCGATTAGGGTTGTGGGAATTTTTTGTTTTTTTGTAAATTGTTGGCATATTGCTTTTTGGTTTTCATAAGACTTGCTAATGTCATAAAACTTCAGAACATGTGCCGGGTGCCTAGAATGGTTGAACTCAAAACTGAAGAAATACTGTGTACTGCAGCATGCCAAAATATCCTTTCATTGAGAACAATAGAATCCCGATTTTTCAATAGATGGTGGTGTATTTTTCGATGCAATGAATTTTTAAAAATTTGTATTCAAACCCAGTGAATCGAGGACTTCATTTTGTATGAAAGTCATTCAGTCATTGTATAGAGTCATTCATATTTCGATTTCGAAAGTAAAGCATACGTGGCACTTAGTTTTTGATAATTAATAATGATAATGATAAAAAGCGCTGCAACGGAAAACAAGAGCAGCACACGAGGAGTACCGGGCTAGAAGACGGGAGGAGAAAAAGCTTCTACGCCTGAAGAAAAGGGCTCTCGCTATCTCCCAGCTCAAGGATATCGAAGAGTCTAGGGACAAACATAAAATACGAGTCTTTTATAAAAAAGCCAAAAGCCTGGCTTAAGGCTTTAGGAAAGGCACCCAGGCTCTTCGAAACTGCGAGGGTAATCTAGTTACCGACCCCCAGGGAATAGTTCAAGCAGCACTTTCAACAGCTGCTTAGCGGGCCTGACCAGGAGAGAGTGGTAGGGAATCAGGAAATCCCAATTCCAGTCGATGAAATAGTCTTCCCACCTAGCTTTGAGGAAGTCGGCACATTATTAAAAGGCTGAAGAACAACAAAGCCGCAGGCTCAGATGGCTTACCATCGGAGCTCTTCAAGGCTGGTGGCAATGTTCTGGTAGAGAGCATGCACCAGATCATCTGCCGAATATAGGAAGACGAAAGCATGCCCGACGACTGGAACATCAGCTCCATATGCCCCATCCACAAAAAAGGCGATCCTACCTCGTGCAACAACTACAGAGGTATATCCCTGCTCAACGTCGCCTACAAGATTTTATCCAGCGTACTGTGTGAACGTCTAAAGCCGTTTTGCACCGCACTAATCGGCACGTACCAGTGCGACTTCCGGCCCGGCAAATCAACTATAGACCAAATCTTCACACTGAAATCCTGGAGAAGACCAGCGAGTTTCAAATCGATACGCACCATCTGTTTATCGATTTCAAAGTCGCATACGACAGCATTCATCGCAACGAACTTTTCGAGGCGATGGCCGAATTCGGGATCCCGGAAAAATTGATCCGGTTATGTCGCACCATGCTAATAAATACGCGATGCACCGTGCAGTTCGGCTAGAGGACATCTGAGCCGTTTGAAACCTGCACCGGATTTCGGCAAGAAGAAGCGCTGTCGTGTGACTTTTTCAATTTGGTACTGGAGAAGATAGTGCGGCGGGCCAAGGTAAACACGGAAGGCACTATCTTCTACAAAACAGTCCAGCTGCTGCAACGTGCCGTAGCGGAGACTTTTGCGGCAATTGAAGAAGAGGCGAAGCGAGCTGGTCTTAAAATCAACGAGTGGAAAGCAAAGTATATGCTGTCGACTAAGAAACGTTCCGTCACACAACACCTAGGACAAAATGTAAGAAGCGACAACTACATATATTTTTGAGGTAGTAAAGGAGTTTGTCTACCTCGGGGCAAACGTTAATTCCACAAATGACATCACAGTGGAGATCTGACGTAAAACCACCCTTGGCAACCGATGCTACTTCGGTTTGTCGAAACAACTGGGGTCAAAACTCCTGACTCGAAGGACCAAAATCATGTTCTACAAGACCCTTATAATGCCAGTCCTTTTAAAGCTGGACGATAAGCAAGTCTGCAGATCTGATTCTTGGTGCCTTCGAAAGAAAAATTCTACGTCGGATATATGGTCCCGTCTGCAAGGAAGGTGAATGGAGGAGAAGACATAACCGCGAACTCTACGAGCTGTACCAGGATGTGGATGTGGTCCGGAAGGGAAAAATCCGTCGACTACACTGGCTCGGCCACATCGAACGCATGAACAGCAACGCTCCAGCGGGGGTCTTCGAATCTAAGCCTCCTGGTTTGAGAAGAAGAGGTCGACCGAACCTCCGGTATAGAGACCAAGTCATCGCGGACGTAAGGAAGCCTAGCCTTGATGACTGGAAGCAGCGTGCCCAGGACCGTCAGCGATGGAAGGCAGCAATTGCTCAGGCTCTGAACCTTCATTCGTCGCCGGCCTGATAAGTAAGTAAGTATAGCGCATGAGTTGTAAAGTAAACGTAAGCCTTGTGCTATAGGCTGAAAAAACTATTTACATCGACTGGAATCTCATCGACAACTCAAGTAATGTTGGCTTCAAAAGCGCCAATCATAACTGGCTTATTCCTGTAGACCTGCGACATATTCCCAGAGAAGATAGTCCATAGGTGTGAAATCGCACGATCTCGGTTGTCAATTTACTGTAGCAATGTGATTTCTGACCACGTCCATTACGTGGTTCGTAGCGCCAACATGTTAAACCATGTGCTTGAATTCCAGGAAGCACATAGCACATTAATGTGGCGCGAGAACTGTTCATTGTTGGTTACTTAAAATCTTGCATTTTTGTCTACTTCTCCAGTACCAATTGTAATTGAAAATCCTTTCAAAACTTCGACGCTCAGAGTCGGCAAAAGACTGTAAGTCCCCTCCACTCCTGAGCAAACAATAGCACGTGCAACATAAGTTATTGTTGAAGATCCAAGGTCCTTGTAGACCATTTTTATTTCGATTTCTACTGACGCCTCAGTGTCTGCGAATATACGGAACTTAAATGCTACAGAAACAAGGGCATCGCTGTGTTTTCCTAGAATATTCTAGACGACTTCTTCTTAAATGAGCTTTCTCTCAACCGATAATCTTGGAACTTTGTTTTGTTAACAAGTTTTTTTCAGATGCGGAAAGACAGAAACGAGAAAAGATTCCCTTTTTGCTTATTGTGTCGCTAGAGAGCAAGATTTGATTTAAATGGTATCTTCCATTATAGTGGGACTGTTTTACAAAGAGGTGCTTTTCTGAAACGGAAAGCAAGATAAAAGGGCATCTTCTTTCTATCTCTTAGATCGGATTTTAGCTTCCCTCACAAAAAACACGGCGTTTGCAATTCACAGTAAAAATATCATAAAACGTGACATTGCCTCAGTCAAGATTTATATTTTTAGCGTTTTCAACAAAAAACCTTCAGCCCCTTCGACCACACACGGCATTTCGTTGAACAAGTCACATCCTTCCAGATACAATTTTATTCGCAACCTTGGTCCTGTGTCTGTGCACGTGCACGACCTTCCACGTTGCAGTTATTTAAAATGCACGAGTGGAGTATTTTTGGCAAGAGCGCGGTGGCAGATGTAACCTACCCCAACTGTCCCTCAGTCAAACAATGTCCCACCAACAATTTCTTTCCCACTTCAGCGCTACTTTTGTTATTCTTTTCTTTTTTTTTCTCGCTTTCACAATTCTCCTCGAGTCCTTCGAACAATGTCAAAGGATGCTTCAATTGTTTCACTCAAAATTTATGATCATATTAAAAGGTTTGTTGGTTTTGGTCCACTCCCAGTGACCCTGGCCCAAAACTAATCCTTTCTTCAAATAGCGAACTATTTCTCCCAGTGGACAATAGAATACCCGCCCGGCCTCCTGCTGAGAAATATAGGGCACTGACAGGCAATTTTTCTCTATAAATGTCCAACCGGACTTAAGCTACTCTCACGCGGTAGATTTTTCGGTCCGCAGCAAAAACATTCTATTCACGGAGTAATAAATTAAGCGAACGAGTGAGGGAGTGAGGGATGAGGGAGAGACCAGCTCTTAAGGCTTCAGCGCCATCACCACTGCCGGAGCCACCTCTGGTCCTGGTGGGCAGGCAACACCACCACGATGGACGGCAAAGATCTCCAACTCCACCGAACCGAAACGAAGTCGGATTCTGGGCAGCGGTCGTTCGTTGTATTCCCGAAATTCATTTCCGATGTTAGACAATCTATAGTCACAATTAATCTTAATTGAAAGAGCGTCGCCGGGGCGGAGTGGAAGGCAGGGCGGCACTGGCCAACGACAATGGCAACGACAGTGACGATGGCGACAACAACGACGACAACTACCGTCGACGTCGGCATGGGTGGCCACGGACGATGGATGACAATAAAGACAAACCGGACAGCAGAGTAAACCAAAAGGGGCCCAAATACCAACGGGGATTCTGCTCAATTCAAAAGGATTTTGGGATATTTCATGAGCCCTAGACACCGCCGGAGCCTTTCATCGATAAATTTAAATTAAAGAAACTCCCCCTTCAAGCCGCAGAGCCGGGGGATAGCACCGGAGCGGGGATGGGGCTTAGACCACATTTCAGCTAAAATGTCCTTGCATGCACAAAGACACAGGTGAAAGGGGGAGAGCGAAAAAAAAAACGCTTCAACTTTTTTTTCCCCTCTCGTTCGTTTTTCGGTTTGGAAAAAGCGGTCTCTCGGGATTTATCGAAGCGAAAATTGTATGCAAGACGACGACGTCGACGATGACGACGTCAACGGGCACAACGCGAACGCCGAGTGATGGGCGCAGGGGCGGAGAGACGGTGGATGGCGGGCAGCCATTTGCCTACGAGTCAAAGATTCTGCAAGGACTCCTTTTTCGCAGTGAACGTGTGCCATTACCGTTGAATGTGTTTTTGCTCCTTGCGCAAAGGAGTGCCGGTGTGTATGTGTGCATGCCCACGATGAGCTCCAGTCATTCGAAAGTCATACAGCCGAACAAAAAAAAAAACGCAAGTCACTTGGTTGAGCTAAAATTAAATTCGTTTCGCTTTCTGCCGCTACTGCTGCTGCTGCTGCTCCCAGGTGGTGAGCGGAATGGGGTGGTCGACGAGCGCGCGGAGGTCCTGCCTGCGAAAGTAGTTCTTTCTGCGAAACCACCCGTTCCCTTGGAACATTTTTTGTGTGTTCCCATTTAACAAAAAAAAAAAAAAAATGATTTTATTTTATTCCGAGAAAAGGAAATATGAAAATTGTACGTGTGCGGTCCTAAATGAATTACGCGCTCGAGTTGAAAAGCAGTGGTCCAGTGGGTTTTTGATGTTTTTCCACGTGCTCGTGTGCATAGCGTGCCGTGCTTGACTGAGCACTGGAGCAGAATATCTTAAGGCGATGTCTCTCCCCTATGGTTGGCCAGTTCCCTGTTAATCGCAGTGGTTAAGGAAGTTCCTTGGAACTGCATTGCGGGCATGTGCATTGTTTTTGTGCTTTTTTTTTGTTTTTGCTGTCTTTTGTATGGATTGTTGAACATGAAGTGAGTCAGGTACGGACTTTGGCCAGAGAGAAAGGACTCTGGCATCATAAGTAGGAGTTTCAATTAACCAAGAGGGTGATGCGTCTTGGAGCGTTCCAAACAATAAACCTAGACAGAGGGACGTTAGATTTTTATTTGCCAGGGAGATGTCTGTCCAGTGGCTTTAAACTGATTAGAGATGATGTCTTTAGCTAGCTATGCGAACTGACTCATTTTTGGTGACGGGTTGAAGGCCGCCCTTGAGCGAACTCAAACATCCACTTCGCCCTTAAATTAAATCCAATCTCCACAGATACCTGCAGGAACTGTAGAAAGGCAGAAACCAGTGAAACAGAAGGACACACGTTCTACGAACCACCGGCTCCAGCTGGGAGAAGATACTTCTGCAGCTCAATAAAAGGCACGGCGGCTTTACAACCTCACCGACCTCCTCAATTTGCTAAAGGCATCCAGATGGTTTTGCCTCAGTAGAAGCAAATCGAGTGTGTTCCGATATTTCATTGGTCTATGCGAGGCTCAAGCAATGCTCCCTTATCTGCAAAGTTTAGGAAAAATTTCAAAATTCCCTTCAAACTGATGCCAAAGTTTCTGTCACCAGACTATTTTCCTGCTCATTTCATAAATTTAACACACATCCCCAGTGCGGATCATGTTGGCCTCATATGTCTTTAAAGATTGAAAGCTCCCCGACGACGACCGCACTCACTTTATGGCTCAACACGAGAGAGGACAGAAAAAAAAAATCATTAATTCCACGTACGTATTGTGTAGGATATTACAAAGGCCGTCATAAAAGTTCCAGAGTGCGGTTCGTTGCCACTTCTGTGAGTTGTGTCCTTGTGAGAGAAAATTAAATTTCGAACCCGAGACATGAGGAGAAACATTCCTCCAACTCTGCATTCCTCCCCCCCACAGCCGCACCAACCTTGAAGCCTTGAAGCCCTCTCACAATCCAATTCATTGTCCTTGCGAAATATGCGCTCAAATAGTTGCAAGGACTTCGCATTTGCTGTTGATTTACCCAGCCAACTGCAGTGTGGTTTCTGATTGCAGACACATCGCAATTTGCGACCCAGGATCTGTATTTCAGCATCATGTCGATGACGTGAGGCCGATGGGGGCGGGGAAGACAGGTCTAATTTGCGTACATCCGCGAATGCGATGACTTTCAAAGGAATCGGGTGTTTGCGGCGACCGCACGCATCAGTGAGCGGCGCGTACATTACGGGGATGGGATGCGGGTGTCTGAAAAGTTTAAAGCTTGCAAAAACTGGATACTCACCAAATCAGCAATATTCGCCACCTGAATGGCATCATGGATGACCTCAGCGCGTGTGCTGCCGTTTCGCTTCTCAAACATTGCCTTGTCAACGATAATTGCTGTTTCAATGTATTTGGTTGCCTCACGGACATCCCTCTTGTATCTGCCGGCACCGTTCGGATGAATATCATCGATGACGCCCGACAAGTGTTTAGTGCGACGTGACAAACGCCACGAATCGAGATTGCCAGAGTTGGCGCATCCTTTATTGGCCTTAGTTCGTGCCTCAAATATCACATGCGGATGCTTCTGCTGAAACGAAGTTAGAATCATCTTAGAATTGTTTCTGGATTGATTTACCTTAGTCAATAGAAAAATAAAACGCATTTCACATTCATTCACGCAAAGGGGGGGTAGCTGGGGGCGGGAGTTTTGTTTGTCTGCCGGCGGGGGAAGTGGTAGCTTATTGTGGCTGTGTGTCAATCAGACGTCGTGCGATGTGTTAGTTTACTTCGCATGGAATAGGGTTTAAAGTCACGCCACGACGTGCAGTGGTGTCAATCAAGTTTCGGTTGCCAGACCAAGCGGAGTCTATTTTTAAGACAAGTACATGTATCCTGGGAAAGGGATGTGAATTGGTCGGGATAGACGGACCGCAAAGGATGGCGTTTCAGACAGGGCGTTGAGGATTTATTTAAATGTGTGTGTTTTCAGGTAATTGGATGCCAAAAAATATCCGCTGACTGAAGTCCTGGATAAAAGAAATGTCTGACATAACTCTGTTCTTGCAAGAGAAGGTTAGATAGTGCTTAAATATTTGAACAAAAGCATTTTATTAAAAGAATACTCATGCGTTACGTACGTGAGTAAAAGGGCAACATTCGGTTGGTTGCGAAATAATCGAAAATCAAAATCGGAGAGGCCGAGCAGTGATGGGAACCGTCAAAATTTGGTACAACGAGTTTCAACGGCGGTTTTTGATAAGCCACGCCCAGGAGTCTTTAAAGCGGCTCTGATATTGGATAACGTGTTAAAAAACTATTACCAAATCGCCGATTGAAGGTGCGAGGAACAGTCAGTAGAAGGCATCCTAAAAGACCACGTGGGACATATCCTCCATTGAGATATTCGATGTGAGAATGTCGTGTACGCATCGGCAACTGTATTGCGCTTCCGTGAAAGCTCTTCGGACTGTGTTTGACGTTAAAGAAGCGCAATCCCAAGGAGTTTCTCCGTCGATTGGTGACTCTCGACGATGTATGGATGGTAAGCACTATAAGCAAAGACTTTACCCGACGGACGTTCTTCGAAGAAGGTGAAGATGATCTCGCCCAGGTGATTGCCCTCATAACAATGGACACATGGCTAAAGTACTCAAAATTGTTGAATCAAAGCGACGCCGAATTGCAATCAAAGCGGTAAAAAATCAAAAAAATTACACAAAAAGTACACCACAGTCAAATTGATTGAATAATGCTATGAGCTGTTGTGACTCCTTTTTGTTTCCAATCTTGAAGAAGACACTTCCTGGATAGACGTATTAGTCGTACGAAGGAGTTATCGCTTCCACAGAGGGCAACTTTTCAGAATTACAAAAAACGTGTGTTTTAAAATTATTCAGGAAGTTTAAGCATCGCGGCTAAAAGGTGTTTTTTCCTTTGTCGGCTGAGTAGGTATTGAATCTCCATCATATGACGTCTTATATACGCTATTAACGTAGAATGATAAAATGGAAACGGGTTACTTCGAGTTAGCAGTACGGTATTTGTTAACATAAGATCGGCAGTGTTAGGTGTGGATGTAACGAGAAATGACGCACAGATTAATAGTATCTTAAATTCTGTCAACGCTTGCATCTGAAACGCGTTAGAATCTAACTGACTTATTGCTGTTCAGTCTCCAGATTCCCTACGTAGAACAGAATATTTCAACAGAGTTCCAGGTTGAAGAGTTCTCGACTTTTATAGTAAAAGAAGGCCTCCATGATAAAGGCGGTCAACAGAGAAATAGAAGGACCCCCAAAACAAGATGCTATCAGTAATTTTTTAAAGAAATTGTTAAAGGTGCAAACTAATTCAGTTCGTTTTTCAAAAGATGGCGCCACCTGCAAGTTGTGGTTGACCCCTCACTGGAAGGATGTGAAGATTTGTTTTTTGCATTTTCGAAAATGTCCGGATTTGTCTTAAATATACAGCATTTGCGGGAAGTTTTGTTTTGTTTTTAATTGGAAGAGAAGTGGAGCCCTTCGAATGGTTGGAGTAGTTTTTGGTGAATCTGCTCCGACCGGTAAATCATGCAGGAAGTGGTTTCAACGATTCAAAAATCGTGATTTTGGCGTCAAACACTTGGTCCTTCTTGGCCATTGCAATAAGTTTGAAGATGAGGAATTGAAGACCTTATCCGAATAAGATATGTGCCAAAAGAAGAGTCAACTCACAGAATCGTTGGAAGTGACTCAGCAAACAATTTTATTTCGTTTAAAAGGAAAGGAAATGAGATAGGGTAAGAGTTGAAACCGAGAGATGTCGAAAGACAATTTTTCACCTCGGAACTGCTTCTTGAAAGAAAGGAAGGGATTTTTACACCGGATGGTAACTAGAGATGAAAAGTGGGTATTCCATGATAACCCCAAGAAGAAAAAAATGCAAGGCCTGGTGAACCTGTTCCATCATTGTCTACATCGACGCCAAAGGAAAGCATCCACGGTTCAAAGATCATGCCTTGCGTATGATAGGAATAGAAAGGTATACTCTACTATGAGCTGCTGGATCCAGGCAAAACCATTGAAGGGAAACGTTATCGACTACAACTAATGCGTTTGAGTCGTGCATTGCGTAAAAAATTAAGAAACGAACGAAAGGCGTGACAGTGCGATTTTGCAACATGATGGCGCTCGGCTCCACATGGCTGCAGTGGTCAAAATCTACCTGGAAACGCTGACATGGGAGGTTCTATTCCACCCGCCGCATTCTCCAGACCTTGCTCTTCACGACTACCGGCGATTTTTGGGATCACCGGTTCGGGTCTTAATGATTGGATTGTTGTCAGAGAGAGATGAATGCACTCATTCGAAAACTACCAGAGAGGTGGGACAGAGTAGTCACTTCAGAAGAGTAATACTTTCGAGGGTGTTTAGAAAACCGTACAGAATTAGTTCCTATTACTATTTCTATTTCTGTGTACAGAAAATTCAAATACTCTCGATTTCTTGAATCGTTGGAAATTCCGACTTCACTTCGAATGGTTGGAATATCTCCATTGTTTCCGATGTCCAATGTCGTGTCCCAGAGTATAGCAAGCCACAGCAAGCAAATGAGTTCTGATACCATTTCAGGAAAGAACACACGCACTCAAAAGCAACATCGTCTATTATCAGCTGCCGTTGCAAAATGATTCATTCGATCCCTCACTGCGTAGAAGTCCGTTTAAGAGGAGGAATTAAGAAAGGGCGACCAGAAGAATGGTAGTTGTCCTCCATCATGAAAAAAGTGGACTACAGACATGACGCGGAACAAATTGACGGAGCTTGGTTGGGATATGTTGATGCTTTCGCCGTATATGCCGGACCTTTCACACTCATTTGTTTTGGTCTCTGCAAAACTATCTTGATGGGATTGGGAGCTGCTAAAACATTGCAAACTGGTCAACTTTATTATCTACTGTGCACCTCTCGACCATTTGAATGAAGCAATCAAGAAAACAAACGGATACATTGAAAGATCATATTTCTACACTATCAACTCAATAATGAAGTAATGCAAATCAACTTTGGAGAGATCTTAAGTCCCTTGTTCTAGTCATTTGATGGCCAAGTCTACGGCCGTGACTAGCTTTGCAGTTCACAGCACAAGTGGACGCTGCGAAAACATCAAAGGATGCCCTTCGCAAATTCATCAACCACTTATCTACGACATGTGTGAAAATAAAAGAACTCACAAATTATACGACATCATAAGTTCAATTTGGGGACTCTCAGCAATGGTACGAAACACTTGCCAACATTCGCGAGAGCTCAAAATGATGTCTTCCTTAGCACTGCCGATTTTATGATCCCCCAAGTTGTGTCGACAATCGTTAACTTCGTGTTATAGCTTTACATATGCACAAAGTAACTGACAAATCATCGAATAGCCAATCGACCATTTAGCAATCACTTGCGACAGCTTGTGACGAGAAGATGATTGACCACTGCGTCACAGCTCAGTGGCCCATAACTTCCCGCTGGTTAAGCGAAGCGGCGATAAACAGTCCGAGTTTATCGGCCGCGGACACTCGCGCGACACAATCAAATGAATGTCACCCCACTAGCTTCAGCGAAAGTAAATTTAAATCTTGCCTTGGGCGAGGGAAGTGGGAGGCTTGACTGCGCATTTAATTTGAACGCATATCTCGGTTGTCGTTTCATGGAAACCGTTAACTTTGGTCAAAACCACTCCTAACCGCGGCATTCTCATTGTATCACAATATTACCAAACCCCACATCCACCCATTAGGCGAACGTAGCGATGAGGCGCATCATCAGCGGTGGTGGTGGGGGTGAAGAGAGGATTCTTAGCAACTGCTCCTCCCAGCCACCCTCAAATCCATTTCCACAACTAGTTCGGGTATTGTTCTCTGGGCGAGGGTCGTTTTTGGCTTTTTTATGTGACATTTCACTGACAGTGACAATTATGAGAACATGTGAGGAATTCCGTCGTCGTCGTTGGCGTTGTCGTTGTCGCTGTCATTGCCGTCGTGACGTTGGCTCTTTCCGAAAAAGCCAATGTCACTGGCAGACACGAGTCCTACACATACTTAGCTCGGTTACAATATATCCGCTGTGTAGTTTATGTGTATGGGGTGGGTGGAGGCTGCAAGGGGTGCGACCGAGTGTGCGGAGCCAAACAAGAGGATATAATGGAGCAGCGGTGATAAATGTGGTTGCGAAGGAACACTAGAAGCCGTTCTCCGCGCCCCGCCGCGCCCCGCTTCCAAAAATAGGATTAGGTGTTGCTATTTAACGGAAAATCATCTACGCTTAGCTGTGATAAAAGCGTATTTGATGCTTTGAAGCGAATATTAATTTCACCTAGCAACGGGTGCTTGGATACTTTTGTCGCCGGATCTGGGGGGGGGGGGAGGGCACCGCGTAATGGATGGGCGCATATTTGAGCTGGCGTACACATAAGGGGTGATGGTTGGCGGGTGATTTGTGAATGAGTTAAGAGACACACGCACACGGGCTCCCCCCACATGGGCAGGGAGTCCTTGATCCAGGGAGCGACAGTGGAGGCGACGGAGCAAGAGGTTAGATAAAATTTATATTAATGACAACTGAAATGGATTTACGCGGTGTTGAACAAGAGCTTTCTGAAAAGATACAAACATTTAGGCGGCGGCAGTGGGTTGTCGCTTTCAATGCGTGATCCTGCGTCTTTGTTGCGGTGCTGAGCGGACTGCCTACAGGAAGTTGACAGAGGATGGGTGCAGAGATAATTGCGATTCTTGGGACGTGGTTGATAAATCCGATTGCGAGTGTGTGCAGTACAGGGTGTTTCGATTTTATTTATTAGGTGGGATGTTGGGGGTCTCTTGTAATGAATAGAACGTCGTGATTGATGCAGTCACCACAATATTATGTCAATCGTGTGAATATTTTGCGGAAATATTATTTGACACTTATTCTGGTGTGGCAAGGCATTGGGTCTTGGGCGAGGCATGATTTGTGTTCTGAGTGAAGCTTGTGAGAGTTCTTCAGATGAAATGAAATCGACAAATCATCTGCAGGGGAACAATTTTGGCATCCGGAAGGGTAACGAACGTAACATCTGCTCCTCAAGCATAGACATGGAAGACACCGAGTCATCACGGGTTTCGAACAAATACAATAAACTCGAAAGGGCAAGGAGCAACTTCACAGACAGTCCATCGGCAATGTAGCTGATTTTTGGAAGAAAGTCTATCAACAAGCCTCTTACACTTTTCGACATCCTTTGCAAATGGAGAAGAGGATAGCCACGAAAGCTATGAATTATCGTTGCGTGATAAGCAATTTAAGGCCAAATTTTGTACCAAAGTCGTCTGCGGTACATTCTTTTTCGAAGTCTGTTAGATAGACCTTCGTAAATGACATGGCTTATTTTGTCTGCTCATAGTACGTGTAGCAAAAGGTGTCAGCAGGAACAATGCAGGATTCTATCCTATGGATCATATAGTGTCAGAAACTTTCAACAAAGAAATAGGAAAGCAACCATCGCACTTAACTCGTGCAAAAGGGCTTAAAGTAAGGACTGGGGAAATTATTTCGAGATCATAAGACGGGTTTTACGCCGTGACAAAGTGGCTATACTACTTTATGGCGTTGTAGTAGGGTGACCGGTGCTGTATAAGGCTATCTACGTAAAAATAACAAACAGTGTCCAGTGGATGGCGTTTATATCAATTACAGGCGAAATACAAGCAGTACATCATCATCACAGCGCTTCAAACGATCCTACATCTCACTCCCGGAGAATTCTGTCTGGCTAAGAATTTGCAGCAAAATTGGTACTTAGACTATAAGCAATCAACACACAGGTCAGCCCAGTATACTTAACTCATACAGTCTTACCTGTAGAAAACTTAATGCCGATCTACTGAGTAGACAGCTATAGGAAACGAACGCGGTACTAAACAATATCACCGCCAAGGAAATGTTCACAGATTGATCTAAGACCGGTAAGGGAGGGAAAAGGAATAGGTTCTCGGAACATCTTGGTCTTTTTTTTTGTTGGTCTTTCCAAGCTACTGAAGTAATTGCCAAATGGGAGAACGTGAAGCAGATGAATCGGTATAGATTGTCAAACGATAGCATCGTCGAACGAGAGCATCGTCATTTATCCTGACAGTCTAGTAGCAATTATGACACTCGCATCACCATTTCAAAATTGGTAAGACTCAGTCGTATGTCGTATGTCTCTTAAGGCTATATCAAAACATTGCAGCCGTTGAGTGTGCTAACTTCCTGGACATAGAGTCATACCAAATTGTGTCAGAAACGAAACAATATGATAAAACACAGAAGCATTAGAAACCAACATCACACGACTAGCCATCTGCAGCGCACATAAAGAATGGAATAATCTTAACACGTGCCTACATGCGAGACAAGCATGGCCAAACATTGACCTACAAGAAACCACGGCCATACTCATTCAGGCAGGCAAGCAAAAGCACAAGATACTACGCAATGGGTAAGTCTGCCGTAAGACTAAAATTAATAAGAATAATTGAGTGGCACTACAGCCCACAAGGAACCAGCGCCTAGCTTCTACATCAACTCCTCGTTTTGTGCGTGCAACTGTTCTCTCATGAGAAGAAGGGACCTTTAGACAATAAGTACTCTTTGAGTGTTGTCAGAAACTCGAAAGAGGCGGTGCTGTGACAAAATGCGCGGTGTCCCGTCCGGGAATCAAACCTTGACTTTCTGCATGTCAGCCGACGCACTTACCCAGTACGCCACGGCGATCACGAAAAGACTTAAATTACCATAAATAATTTCAGTAGCAGATGCGTGGATGAGGAAGAAGAGGAAATCTCCTCACATCTACTCTGCTACTGCCCTGCTATAGCCTCGATAAGGACAGAAATTCTGCGAGGATATTATGTACTATAAATGGCATACTGGATCTATCTGAAAAGGATGTCAAATCATTCTGGGCATTCGACATAAAAACCAAACTCTTTCGGGAGAAACGGACCGTGACCTGTTCTCGAGTATCTATAACTCTCGATGAGAGCCACTTTACTTAACTTTTGTATCAAAACTATACATTTGAAAACTTTAGACTATTTTCTGTTTTTACCAAATTCCATTGACGAGCGCAAGTCAAACATATGTGTCGAAATCATCGTTGTATCGGGTGATTCATCGTGAGGTTTGATTTTTAATAGGGTTTTTTAGACAGATAACGCGTGATTCCTATAAAATTGCTTCAACATTTTTGTGCAGTTTTACTTGGCAAGTCATCTTAGAGAAACTTGCTTCTCATCGGAGCCTCCACATTACTCAACAGTATTAAGAAAATCAGCTCCGTCCTGTGAGAAATGTTTTTTGGGCGGCTGGAGGAACTTACAGTACGAATAATGCACCCACTGGAGTCGCTCTTGTCAAAACTGTTGTCAAATTTGGGGCCTATTTTATATACATGAGCGGATTATACTCAACCGGCTAGTCCACATCCAGCATGTTGTGGAGAGATTGTTGCAGCTTTAGCTGTGGGTGTAGTTCGTCGTTCTTCTTAGCCGCTTGGTTTGGAGACAAGTTGGCGTATTTTACATGAGTGTTGTGGCCTAAAATCGTGCAATTGAAGCCAGTCTTAAATAAGCGCCATATTTATCAGTAAATGAACTCTGGAAAGACGTGACGAAGATTAGAATGTTACCGTCAATGGCGACGTCATGTTAGCGTCGATCGGTGAGCTCTGTTTTCAACAAGATGGCGCTACGAGTCATACAGCGTATGAAACAATGGCTTCGAGATGATTTTGGTAAGCACTTCATTTTACATGTGATTCCCACGGTTTAGGCGACCAATCTACCGAGGCAAAGTAAGTTGGCCGTTTAGATCGTGCGAATCACACCTATGGACTATTTGCTCTGAGGTCATGTAAAACCTGAGATGTTCAGTTCAGTTCTAGAATTCAATCTGAGATCTTTAACATATGAGTCAGCGACTTACCGACTTCTCCTAGGCGACCACACTGGCTATATGGTGCAGAAATACCTCAAGTTGTTCATGGATAGAAATACTTTAAAGAATTAATGCACTCTGAGCTAAGTTCGTCACTTAAAATTGTTTTTTCTTCTTTGATAAAAGTTGTTTGTTTCAACAGGCTCAATTTATTAAAGAATTTCCTTCGTGTTAGAGCACATTTCCATTCCCACACTTAGAGTGTTTCTTTGGGTGTGCAGACTGTTAAATTCCCTCCGGCAGGATATGTCACGTGCTCTCTTGTTGTCTGTTCTCATCCCCACGGCATTAAACTTCTTCAGCTTATGTCAGACTACCGGCAAGGACAACATATTACCGAAACATTCACGTTTTTCTGCAGTGACAAGTTATCTGTATGGAGTCGCTTCTACTTCACGGCATCTCTCTTATTCCTCAAGTGAATAGAGTTGGTACCAGAAAATGATGTTTTCTCGAATCCATCCCTCAGAGACTGATATCGTGACGCGCACTTTAAGTTCATTCGAAATTCCACTCGTGTATTATTTCGACTCTTGTGTTGCTTTGGGGAAAATGTCATTTTTTTTTTACTTTTAAGTCTTGACAATTTAGTTGCTAGGGAACTTCCCCTTTATCTACCTGTGACGATAATTGATCGGGGGTCACTAAAAGATGGAGACAACACCTCTTCTTCGTGTCGAGAGAAGCTTGATGTAAGAAAGCGTCATCAGAGTGTAGGTTTCTGCATTAAACTGCGAACTTTTTTCCCATCCTCGATCGAGGAACAACCAAACATCAAACATCCTTCAGACTTTAGACATCCCGTTTCATTACCAAACTCTTGCAAATTGCTTTCGCAATTTACAGTTTCAGAATTCCCAGGAGTCACTCCGAATTTCGGCAGCACACTTTCAAGCAGTTAACACGATTAGCATTAATTGAAACGCCCCCGCCGCGGTATTGAGCTGTTCCGCAATTAAACTCGAACTCCATCCAGATGTCCATTCATACAGTCCTTCGCCCGGATTCCGCCTCAAACAACACGCAAAAAAGTTAATTACACAACGGTGCGCATTTCAAATTACACTGCGCCCGGAAAGCGCGCCGCCATAAAGAAGAACTTTAGCGTCCAAAGTGTGAAGAACTTTCTTCGGAATTATAAATTATCATGATGCTTTGTTCGGTTGCCGGGCTCCCTGCTAAATTTCCAAAAACTTTAACGCATTAAGGTCGTCCTAATGCCATCGTCCGTCCTGGACGGGCAGCCTCCAACTCGGCGGCCATGTCTCGGCGTGAATTATTTCCCGAAATCACAATGAAACTCGGAAAGAAGTGCTTACCTTTGCATGGGGACCATGATATGGCAGGATAATGGCGGTGGGCAGATGATGTAATAATTTCGAAGCCGGCCCGAGGGCGGCGGATCGGGCGGCAACGGTTGGTGGTAATTTATTAAAACTCTCCGAAGAGTACTTATGGGACGACAATTCTTGTCGTTCTTGTCGTTTGGCTGTTATTGTTGTTTCCTGTCGCCGAGATTTTAATGCGAATCTGTGCGCAACCAATTTACACCTTTTTCGGGGAGACCCAACGGTAATTTATTGCACACGGCCAGACCAAGGTGTCCCGATGTGGGTGGGGATTGGGGACAGCGATTGTGGTTGCTGGGGGGTGGGGGTTGGGGAGGAAGTGTGCTCTTGGTTAATTTGCATTTATAACTGCACTTGAGCAAAGTTTTAGTTGCCTTTGCTGAGGAAGAAAAATTTCAATATTTAATTACAGGGCAACGCCGAAACCCCCCGTCCACGTGGGAAAGTGTAAACCATCCGCCCTTGTCCTCTGTGAGGGTGGTGGAGCAAGCGTTAATTAACTGCTTCCATGGTCTCGTTCGGGCAACGCATTCGTTTTTTTCCTGGGATTCCCTGGAATTCTCTTCGCCCATCCCCTCTGCCGCCGTCACACTGACAACATTTCATCGGAGATTTGGTTGACATTTTTATTGCCAGCATGAGCGTAGATTTACGCTTCGTTTTGACAACCGCATATGGCATCACGTAACAGCGATTAAGGCTTGAAACACAACCGTCCCCCAGGGACGGAGGTCACGATAGGGATTTGACATTACAATGCTACGCGTTACGCATCCCCCCCCCCCTCCGCCACCCAGCGAACGTTCTATTTACGTTTCTTATTTTCAATTCCCAATCGAGGCACATACAGCGGCAATGGCGGCGACGTGTTTTGATTTCCCACGCCACGACAATGTTGATAATAACATTTTGATGTATCTGCGACCGCGATGGCGAAATGGAGGTGGCGGACAAGATGTGTCGCGCGGAGATGGCGCGACGCGTTTGGTCACATTTTAAGCACTTATTAGCGCGATTGAAATTCACATCATCCGTCCGAGGATGTACGTTTCTTTTGGAAAACGAAAAAAGTGATGCGAGCGAAAAGGAATAATAAATTGAGAGCGAGCGAATTAAGGCTGCGTGATTTGAAAGTGTTTACTTTATTATTACGTTAAATTGCTGATTGAATAATGATCAGATGTGAGAGTTTCAGGACACAGTTGTGTCCGTAATTCGGTGACGTGGCGGAATTTTGCGTTGAAAATGGAGGGAAGTAGTTAAAAAATCAGCACTTGGCATAGAGTACATGAAAGGGGGTTTTCTCCATTGGGAGGACATTTGAAAAGGACTTCAGCACACTTGGAGTTAGCAATTTTACACGGAGAAACGGATTATCCTAGATTGATGCCATTTTTGGCCTTAAACTGGAGAACTCGAATATAAACGGGCGTCCGATGTCGCAGACATCTCTGTATAATAAATTCACAAGACTATTAACCGGCTTGTGAATATCCCCTGCCTGTCAAAAAGCCAGAATTCCAAGAAAAAGCATAGCACTTACGTCCCTTCTTTCCATGGTCATGGAAACGGTGATAAATCGTCAGCTTGTGAAGAATCTTGAAGCTTACGGCTTCCGCAGCAGCAGGTCAACTGGTGATCTGATGGCATATCTCACCGAAAAGTGGAACCAATCTTTGCACAATGTTGGAGAAAGCAAGATCGTTGCGCTTGATATTTCAAAAGCATTTGACAGAGTATGGCATCAGACTCTCTTGTCGAAAATGCGTGCCTATTGAATCGATAAGTCTCTTCTTCAATGGATTAGAAATTACCTTTCGAACCGTTCAATACAAGTCGTGCTGGATGGGTTCAAGTCTGATATCCACCATATTAATGCTGGTGTTCCCCAGGGCTCCGTTCTGTCTCCGACACTCTTTCTCATTTTCATAAATGATCTCTTGTCTGCTACTTCTAATTCCATTCACTCCTCCGCTGATGACAGTACCCTCAGCTTCTCATATTCGTTCCTTGACTCACGTCCCTGTACTTCGGCCGTAGACTTGGAACGGCAGCGTATGTTAAGCACATTAAATTCCGACCTTGACAGCATAATCGCCTTGGGTACACGAAATAGAGTGAAATTTTTTGCTTCCAAAACTCAATGCTGTCAACTGTCACTCAAGCGTTCGCAGAATAGCCAGCCGTTATCCATGGACGGCACCTGCGTCGTTGAAACCGAAAAACTTTCCATCCTCGGTATGTGTATCAACTCAACACTTAGTTGGAACGATCACACACTTGAAGTCGCCAAAAATGCTGCGAAATGTCTAGGTTTCCTAAAACGATGCAAAAAGTACTTCATCCCCTCTGATGTGACTACAATTTACAAGGCCTACATCCGTCCTAAGCTCGAGTGTAACACTCCTATCTGGTCTGCTGCTCCCAATACCTCCCTGCACCTACTGGATAGAATCCAAAAGCGAGCGATAAAACTTATAGGAGATAACAATATTACGAAGCCGATTGACTCGTTAGAACACCGCGTCCCTGTTACTGTTTTATCGCTATTTCAATAAGAAATGCTCAAACGTATTAGCCAGCTGCAGTCCTCCCCTTCAAGAATTCACCCACAATACACGCCTCGTTCATCAGGTCACCCTTAAGCCCACCTTCGGAGGTACAGTTAAGTACAGAGACTCGTTCTTTAGCCGAACCACACGAATATGGAATGCTCTTAACAGCTCAATATTCCCCTCTCATCACAATTCACAGACATTCAAAACCAATGTGCACCGGTACCTCCTCTCCCTCTCTTCCTCTATACCTTCGGCCCGTGCTTTGACTTAAATCCGGTCACTTAAGGGTAGTCGTAACCACTTTACCGCGCGCCAACTATAAAAAAAAGGCAAGAACAAAATCCTGAAAATACACCTTAGCCGAGAATACTCGAAAAGAACATGCTGAAGGAAGACGCTGCAGCGCTTAAAGTAAAGTGTGATTCATCGTGAGGTTTGATTTGAAAAATCCTTTTTTGCAGATGATACGTGAGTCCTTTCAATCTGCTTTCTTATTTTTATGCAGAATCGTTTGGCAAGTCATCGTGGAAAGAATCACACCATGACAGCATCTCGAAGGTGTTCAGCTGTATTGCATAAATGAGCGTTCTATGATAAAGGCTTATCGTGCGTTTCCAAGACCTTATGCTGCTCAAAATCGACCTTCTGAAACCTATACTATTCGCGAATTTGAGTCCAGTTTACGTAAGTGGATGATACTCGACCAGATTCACCACATCCAGCACGTGGAGAGACTATTTGATGTCGTTCTCAGCAGCTTGACTTAGCCTATACCACAACTTGGCGTATTTTACGTGAGAATGTCGGCCATATTTGTGCGAAAACAGTCAATGATAACGTTTATCAAGCAATGCTAACGTCAGTCAGTGAGCTCAGGATTCAACAAGACTGCGCTACGAGTCACACAGTGAATGAAATAGTGGACTTCTTTCAAGAATTCTTTTGGTGAGCACTTCACATCAAATTGACCGTCTAGAACCTCCGATCGCCTATTTTCTCTGGGAATATGTTAAGTCTAAGCCAGATATGATTAACGCTTTGAATGGCAACATTGTTCATGTTGTCCGCTAGAGAGCAGTCGCTATGCCCGAAGCCCGAAGTTGGAGTTTTGCAATGGACCACCTGTAGTTATGGCTTACTTTTAGACGATCTAATTTTCAAAAAGTGAATGCCATGAGTCGATCTTTAAACTGACAATAAAAATTTCCGTTCACTTTCATATTGACGTGCATTATTTTATTTTACAAATTAAACCTCACGATGAATCACACTTTACATATGATAAAACAAACTTATGGAATATTTTAAGTTTACGTTCCATACATTGCATGATCCCCTTGACATACAATTCCCTCTAGAGAACAAGAAAAAAAGAAAATTAGAATGCTATCAATATCGTTGTCCATCTTTAAGAGACTTCACTGTACTGACTTTCAGTTTCAGTGTTTTATCTGGATTCAAAGAAATAAAATCCATAAACACCGCAAATCCTTTCAACAAAATTTTTCTTCGATTTTAAAGAGAAATCCGTGAAAAAAACCCGACAAACTGAAACAGGATGCCACCAAGAACACGATAGTAAAACACCGCTACATGCTGTGAAATTCGAACAAAATCATTTGCCAACAGCACTCGGGTGCCGACGAGACTGAGTGTGGAATTGGATGTGGATGAGAGTGGAAAAAGTTTTTTGATTATAATTTTCCGTGCCAACTCCGTTGTGTTCTTCCTCTCGTTTGCCAGTACAATGCATTGCACAGCGGAAACTATGCAGATGCAGGTGGAAATATTTCCAAAAGAAGGCAGAAAATTGAAAACGTCTACAATGAGAGACAGGGACAGAGACAGAGACAGAGACAGGGATAGAGAGTGCGACTCAGAGACGTGGCACTGATGATGAAGATGCCTTCTGCAGTTGATAGATACTCATCTGCACCTTGATGCGATGAGCATTCATGTGAAGAACACTGAATAGAAGAGAATAAAATGGCATGCATTGGAAGTGCATTTCTAATGAGTGTAGGAGAGATTGCTTGAAGTGAATACACTTTGCCCGTATGTGTGTGACAGACAAAAGAAACGGGGCGAGATTATAGATTTCTAATGAAGAAGGAAATGCGATGAGCAAAGGAGTTACAAAGGAGTGCACAACGAGAGCGTGCTGATGGAAGGAAGTTGTTTGAAGGAAGTCAGTGGATAACTGATTACACAACTGTTTATCTTAAAGTTTGTGCTGCGTGGAGTGCAATATTTTGTGTTAGGTAGGGGCTACTGTTCAAAAAGTACACTGCAGTGGTGTTGACTAGAAACCTGCTCGTTCTGTGCGTCTCAGATCCATCTATCAAACGAAGACTTGCTCACAATGAAGTCCTCATCCAATCATCATTCAACGTGGTGAAACGAATTCACTTTGTTCCAATATTTCAAAAGTCCACCCCTTCATCGTCTGACAACTTTTCCATCTCTCAGTGTCGTCGTGTTTTTTTTTTTTCTGGCATAACTTTCACCCCCCGAAGCAGTTTAGATCACCGCTCCATTCTTCGACGCATTGAACTTTTAACAAATTTTTAATTAAAACCTGCTTTATTGTCGCCGTGCTGGATGTTTAAACTCTTTCACACGAGAACAGAGTTATCACGTCCAGCACAGACGCATTCAGTTACAAACTGTATGCCCCGTTCGGAACCGTGACCGAAGGTGAATGGGTGTGGCTGAATGTAAAATATGCGAACAAGGAGCAGACTAGGCACTGCGATGGTAGAAAAATAAATAAAGCAACGTCATCGACCGCCATCGCACCCACTGCCATCGTTGGCCGTTGCCGCCAGTGCGGAATTCATTTTCCGGCAATTTTATCACAATACAATTCAGTGCTGGTGACGACCGTCATGTCGGTCATAATGCGGCTGACTCAGCCACCACGTCACAATTCAGTTGGGGAGGTTGAGGACAAAAGGACTCCTCCATCAACTTCACACAAAAATTCTATTCAGATGTCAACAACTTTCATTCCAATTAAAATTTTGTTTTCTCTTCGAATTTATTATTTCGCCAGGAAGTGTTCACACACACACACACACACACATGAAATCCATCCGCACCTCCCTCGCAAAAATGTCCATTTTCATCAACCAACATGAGTTGTATTGTGTTTGTTGAATTCAAGTGGGAGAGGTTTGGGGTTTGGTTTGGAAAAATCCTTTTGTTCAAATAAGGTGAGCACACAAACACACACACACACATGTACGTACGTGTGAGTGTTTGAAATTGATAACAGTTAGTTATGATGTATCCCAGGCAACGCAACCGCAAACCCTTTGAAGCAAACCGATCCCCCGCAGGGCGATGAACAAAATATTTGATGGTTGGGTCGGCGGCTATTTCCTCTCACCTTTGCGCCACCCCCTCCACGGTGAATGTCTAAAACAGTGATCAACAATCGGTTTACGCCACCGTACCGCCCGCCCTCTATGCAGATATGGATGTGCACGTGCGGATGTGTGTGCATCGATAGGACTGTTCGCAGATTAATCGATTTATGTATGTATTTGTGTAAATTCAGTACGCTTGAAGGGATTTCAACTGCAACAGGCATGTAGTCGAGTGGGCTTGAGCCGCGTTGGTTTAAAGGGGAGTTTCCTCTCCCACTTCTGAGTTACCTTTGATTTTGCGCTTTATGATCTCTTTTCTAACCATCGTCCTTTTTTCCCTTTTTGATTGAGATGGCCAACGCGCATAGTGGGTAGGCGCACGCGAAAGGTCTCGAGTTCG